>CM068380.1:41199401-41302917 GCA_034770075.1 Aralia elata | reverse complement strand
ATGAATATATTTTTCATTTCTCACATTACTACATATTCTATTAAACAGCTATAGTTTATAGTTAGCAGTTCAACCTTCGTACCTAACTTTCATGGCTTTTCTTTGCATATACATTAATTTTGCAAGAACAATATTCTATACACAACATAAAATCTAAATTTCACAAGCATTTATTTATAACTACTACTGAAAGTACAAAATCATTTCATGGATGAATAAATTTTCATTTCTCACATTACTACTTATGTTGTGTTTGGTTAGGTGAGAATGGAATTGGAATGAGCTGGGAAATCGGAATGACCATTCCTTCTGGAATGACTACAAACATGTTTGGTTAGTCAGTTTGGAATGGGCATTCCATTCCTTTAGTTATTCCCATTCCTATCTGAAATATTATTTTCCATTCCCTTCTTAAATAGGTGGGTTTTATTATCATTCCCTTCTGCTTTCATTCATTTTTATTATTGGTTAAACAGTCTTATCTGAAATATAATAAAGCTTATTAGTAAACTACTTATTATTATTGATAAACAACTTATTATTGGTAAACAACTTATTATTCAAACTGCTTATTATTGGTAAAACAACTTATTTAAACAACTTATAATTGTTAAACAACTTATTATTCAAAACAATTATTATTAGTAAACAACTTATTATTCAAATAGCTTATTATTGGTAAATAACTTATTTAAACATTTTATTGGTAAAACAACTTATTATTTAAAACAGCTTAATTGGTAAACAACTTATTATTTAATATAGCTTATTATTGGTAAATAACAACTTATTGGTAAATAACTTTTTAATAATTAACAACTGATTATTTAATCAACTTAAGGCAAAACAACTTATTATTTAACCATCTTTATTAGTAAACAAGTTATTATTGGTAAACAACTTATTATTGGCAAACAACTTATTGGTAATCCAACTTATTATTTAAAACAGCTTATTGTAAACAAACTATTATTTAAATAGCTTTAATTATTGATAAAATAGTTTATTAATAGTAAAACAACTTATTATTTAAAACAACTTTATTGGTAAATAGCTTATTAGGGTATACAACTTATTTAAATAGCTTATTAAGTCCTTATTATTGGTAAACAACTTATTATTTGAAACAACTTATTTGGTAAAACGGCTTATTGGTTAAATAACGTTATTGTTATTATTATTGAGTAAACGGCTTATTGCAATAACTTATTGGTAAACAACTTATTTGATTATTATTAGTTCCCTTATTTCTGTTCATCAAGGCTTTTTTTTTAAAAAAAAAAATCATGTCATGAAAAGTGTTTAATTTGAATTGTATAAATGCATAAAAATATAAAAAAAATATTTTTCTATAGCGAAGATGTTCTTTTAGTTCTATTTTAATTTAATTTTTTCATTCCATTCATTTTTATAAGTTAGTAGTAAATATAAAAAAAGAAAAAAAATCAAAGTTCACATTATATTCATAATGTAATACAATGTAAAGCCAACAACACCTAAAGTACAAATGGTGATTCTATTCCTAGAGACGGAATGAAGAAACAAACCAAAACATAAAAATGAGAGATGACCATTACCATTCCATTCCTATAAGCCAATTTCCATTCCTTAAGTCATTCCATTCCATACATGCCAAGGAATCGGGAACTCACCAACCAAAACAGTATTAGTCCTATTAAACAACTGTTATTTAGCAGTTCATGTATTTTCATACCTAACTTTCCAAAGTCTACTTTCAAAGCTTTTTTCTGTGTTTAAATCAACGACCAAATTAAGAGCAACACAACATAGGAGCTTTCACAATTACCTCAAGACAAAAATAGTAAAATTCACATTCTATTTACGATTCGAGTTGCGATTCCTTATTAGCAATTCGCATCACAATTAACCATTATTCCCATTAATGTTATTCCAAAATAATGTCCTAAAATTGACCCTCTTAAAACAATAAATAATTAGAATTATTTTTACTTTTGTAGGGAGATTGTAAATGAAGTAAGAACTTTTTTCCTAGACAAAATGTAAGTTTCCTATTATACATGAAGCAAACAATTAAAAAAACTTATTGATAAGTTAGAAACCGCCCTCTAAACTTATGTTTTTCCTTATCATGTATCTAAAGAATAAACTAAGTGAGTGTGAATATAGATTACCCCCCCCCCTAATCCTAAACCTGAACTTACATGCAAGGTCTTTACATAAAGTATTAACAACAATTAAACCATTAAAAGAAGAAAAATAGAGCATAAAGACCCAAAAAAGAAAACATATATAGAATATAAAATTCTAAAATGATATTAACACTCCAGGTCTACCTTAAACGTGTAGTTAACTCAATCAAGAAATAATCAACAATATAACCAGTACAAATATAATGTGCAAAAACTTTTCTGCATCTGAAACTAAATGATTAATATGAGTATATATGGTACTTAGCAATCTAAATGCAGTAAGCTATGTATGTAATAGAACAATTAACACGATCTCTTCCAATGTAAATTTCCCATGCATGTTTGAATTCATGAGTGAAGGCGTAGGGAAGCCTTATATGAGGTCCCTTAAATATGAACCATCCTTCGTGAAAATTTAGCAAATCCGATGTTTACACCTTTTAATACTAAAGCCAATCTTCATGATTTTGACAAATTCTATCATAAACTATATTCTAAGGTCTAACCTTTACATGTATTTACAACTCACAATGCTATGAAAGAATAATCAACAATATAAACCACAGTACAAATATAATGTTAGCAACAATTTTCTCGCTTCCATCTACACCTTAAATGATTAATTAGGAGTATATATGGTGAACTGCAATCTGAATGCCAAAGTAATAGCTATTGTAACTATGAAATGAACATATTAACTGATCCTCTTCCATGGTAAAATTTCTCCTTGTCATATTGAATTCCATGGAGCTGAATGGGAGTAAAGGGGAAGCCTTCTATTAGTCCCTTAAAAATATGAGCAATCATTCGTGTATAAAATTTAGCAAAATCGAGTTACATCCTATTAATACTCCATAATGCCAACTTCAATACTTTCCACAAAAATTTCACATAACAAATTCTAAGTGTTTGTGTTTGTTAAGTTGAAATAAAGTAGAAACAGCTTCTGTTATCACTACCAATTTCTAAAATTCATTATCCAACGCTTATACATAATTCTCGTAACAATTTGCATCTTTATATTGATATATTTAAAATCTTTTGCTCTCCAATACCTGGCTTTAGTTTGGCCTCTTTCTCGTTTAACATGGAGTTGAATTTATACTTGGCATGCTATATAATTACTCACATTAATAAAAAAGGTAACCACCAATTGCATAACTGAGAACCCACATAAACGATCAATCAGGAAGCAGGAAATTATAGAATGGCAATTATACAATTAGTTGAATTATACAGGAAACTAACTAAATAATTAAAATAAAAAAAATGAATAAGAAATATAGACCACTGTGAAATGGCCAACTTATTAGACGGCTTCCTTAAAGGGGTCTTCTCAGTCATGGTGCATACTGATATATGCAATTGAAATTGGAATAATGAAAATAAAACCCATAGGATTATTAGAGAGATCTTAAGATGAGAAAGGTTTAAGTTAAAATTACGAATCAATGAGCAGGTAGTTCAGAAGAGAGTTCAAGGAATTGGCTTTAGTCGGCAGAGCTGGATTGTTACATTATCGGTTTATCTTCTTAAACCAAATGTTCACTCTCATAAAACCACCTTTTGTTCGCTTATCATCAATCAATATATTATTATCGTCTCGAAAGTCTTAATATTGAACATAACCTCCTAGACACAATTCTTAATGCAGACCGATTTTCATAGCTACTCCAAAAGTAGGCTTGGTATCCAGATGGACCACATCGAAAATCTGGCAACTCTATATCTATAAAAAAGTAAACGCCTAGAAATAGAATATAATTGAAAGGTACCTGCGAAGAGAGGAAAGGGATGTGTAAATTACTCCTAACTCTATCTTGTGATAAGGTAATCCTATTTTCAGGAAGGGAAGAAAAACAATACTCGAAGCTTTGGTTTTGGTGATATCCTCACAAAATGTGTTATCATATATAAGCCCCCCATGATGGAAAAAGTATGAACTGTGAGTAACACAAATATTGCGCTGAAATCACCCGAAGATATAGAGCCATGGGGAGTCTGCGCCGAAGTTAAACACAAATAAATTCACTCGGTCTGATGGAAGAGAGAGATTAATAGTGATGGGAACTCTCACGTCCGTCTGATGATAAGATTGAAGATTAGGGAGTCGCCAAAAATCAAGAGAGGATTTGAGTGGATTTAATAGAGGAGGAGATGAAAGATGATGGGACATGAGGGTGTGTCGGTCGGGGTCGACTGGAATGGATGGAGACTCGACCGCGGAAGTTTTTCCCACATTGAGAAGCGAGTTACCTCTTACATTAATTGATTAAGAGTCGACTATCAGTTCATCGGATCGGTTTTTGTTCTAAGCTTTTATAAGTTGATAGTTTGATGGGTAACAGTTGCTTTCGTGTTCTGCCTCCAGTTATCTCATCTGTCCATTATAGGATAATACTCGTTTTGTTCATGTTCTTATTTTCCGACAAACTCGATCACATAACCAATTTTAATTTTCGAAAGTTGACTCTGATATCATATGTTGTGTTTTATTTCTGTGGAAAATATTAATGCAATCCACATTTTGCCATTTGTGCACTTGCACTTTATAGTTTTCACAAGGTTTATCCCACATAAATAGTAAATAAGTCTCACACTTATGTGAGAGATTTCGTGAAAATATCAATTTTTATTTGTGAAAATAACAATTCTCTTGTTACTCTAACAACGGAGTCAAGTGATTTAAAGTCAATTACATAGATTATGGTCCAATTTTCAGTTTTTTCGGTTAATATATCTATGTTTGTTGAAGGATATCATGAATAACCACAATTTTAATGTACGTTCATCGAACTTTGTACTTGTGAATGACACTATAATGTGGTATTTTGTTTTTTTTTTAAAAAAAAACCCAACACATCCACCAAACTTTTTAGAAGGAATCAATTGTTAGTTTACCTCCCCACCTAAATTATTTTAGGTATGGCTTTTAAATTTATTACATTTGTGTATGTTGTCGATAATGTCGTTAAATTTTATACTGTTGTTGTAAATATAATTATAGACATTTTTCTTGCTTGTTTTAATTATATTTCGAACTTTTAATGACAGTTATTATCCTTGAAAGAATAATTATTGATCAAACATTATCAATAATTTTTCTCTTTTGATGAGTTGTTTAATAATTGTTGAAAATATGTATTTTTATGCACATACACGTGTAAGTACTATTTGTGACGCCCCCAACATTCGGGTCTCCAACTACCCGGACCGGTCATCACGAATCCAATAACAACACTCACCTCCAACAACATACATTGACTAAAATGCGGAATATAACAAACATATGTTGTTCATTAGAAATGTGTTACTAGTCCCAAGATACAATAACCTTAATACATAACACAAAAACACACCCTAAATAATAATCAGGGTTTAAAATTTCATTAATAAGCATTTTACCGCTAAACATAAACTAAAGTCAAGTTTACGTGAAGCCTATCACTTCGTCTTTTCTTTACCCTTGCCCTTTCCTGATGTCTCGAGTTTAGCTGCAATGAAAGTCATGATATAGCAAGGATGAGCAACGAGTTTGCTCAGCAAGTTTAAAATACAACAGTAAAGGATATATCATGATGAATCAGAATATAGAAAGAGAATTCAAACAATATAAATTTATCAGAAGCAAGAACAATTATTTGCTTTTAGAACAATTGATAGTCAAGTAGACTCTGAACAATATAACTTCTAAAGGAGTCAAATAATAGCTAGTTGACTCTCTGGTTACTCTGGCTACAGAATAAGTACTTGAGGGGATCAGTCATCGCGTACGCTATGTGTATGCATAACATTTAACTCTGTTGTTTGTACCTTATTACACGGTACTTGGGGTACTCCCCTATAATAAAAGGGGTGTTCATTCAGTCTAAGAATCCCTTACCATTGATTGGTTCGGATAGCTTTTATAAATTCTCACATACTTGCCTGACCGAACAAGGGTGAACAGACTCATTCTTAAAATAGTTCGTGAATTACCGAGCTTTTAAGCTTTCAATAAATATACGAATACAAGACTGTACGAATTCCAAATGCACCGTATCAGTGCGAATGCCAATAACATCGATGTGGATTAATTGTAAATTGATTAAACCACTTAAGCATTTCTGGAAATAGAAATTTCATGCTACAATACAATAGTAGCCTGCTCGAATATAAAATGAGTAGGGTTAAGGGAAACTTGCCTGTTTGCTCAGCTACAACTAATTTTAGCTTTAATTATTTGGCTTTGAAGGACCTAACATTGATAAAGTCGATTCATCAATTAACATTGCATAATTATATATCGGTACCACCCTCTTATGCTATTTATTTAACCAGATGAACAATTCACATAGCATATAAGTCAATAGACCATTCTCAATCCCATAAGATACTTAATAATCCGTTAACTGAGAGAAATTATTTACCAACCACATTTTTCTTAAGTGATAACTACTTTCTAACAATTATTTATAACCGTTTTAATTCATTTACATTACTTTATTAACTCTATTGACATTTAATTACTATTTAACACTAGCTAAACAGAAATTAATTACTGGCACTTAGTTATTACTTAAAAATAATAACAGCTAATCAGGATTACTTATTATTTGAATACTTAAATTATTACCCTCATTTGTCTTTAAGTATTGGTTAATCATCCTTATTTATAAAAAAAATGAATCATTAGTTTATTATATTTAATAGCAACTAAATACTAATTCATAATTTATTTAATTTTATTGGTACTTAATTACTACTAGATATAATTAAATAATTATCACCCCTTATTTATTATTTAATCCTAATTAAATAATAAATAATTAACTTATTTAATTTTATTTATCCTTAATTATTATTTTAACATTAATTAAATAATAATTAATTAATTGTTATCCTTATTTATTATTTAATATTTAAATAAGCAATAATTAATTAATTAACTTTTTATGTTAAGCAAATAACATCTAAATGAGTAGTGATCGATATTTATTACTCAATCCTATTTAAAGAGCAATTAATTAGTTTATTAAAGTAATTGTAAATGGTGATTGATAGTCATAAAGTAACTGCGATCAAACAGTCAGATAGTAGTTTTACTAGATGTAGAACATTAAGTAATTGCGATCAAACACTTAAGGGAACACTTGTAGAAATCTCTAATGGTTGATAGTCATAATAAAAAAAAAACCCCCCCGTCCGCCGATTGCTGTCCGCCACCAGCCATCCCTCAGCACCAAAGTGCCAAGGCGCGTCTGCCGCCGTTCTGCACACGGGCAAATACCCACAAGTCTGGGGCCTTTACCAACCACTCTTTCCTAAGCAAACAGTTGCACAACAATCACACACTAGCACATAATATAACAAAATCATGGAAATTTTTACAAAACTGAACGGACCGCTTAATTTCACAAAATAAGATATAAACCAAACAACTTACAAAACTGCTTCTTACAGTCATTACAACAAACAGTTGGTGGGCGTATCAATGTTCTTCAATAACTAGTAAACTTAAGATACTACCCAACCATAATCCAAGCTTACACTGTCCGGCCTTCCATGGCCTTTCACACACATAATTTTCCCTAACAAAATGGCAATAGAAACCAAATAAAAGGAAAAGAATTTCACGGCAGTGGGGTACAAAACTTAACAAGCTCTTTTATACCTTAAGGCTGGGGTGTGTCGTAGTGAAGTCCTAGTCGCCGTCCTCCTCCTTCTCCCAAAATAGATGGTGAAGCCGGACATTCACCGCCCAGTCCTTCTCCCCTGTTCTCTCTTCTCTTTGTGATTCTCTTTCTCTAATTTGGATTCACACGTTCTGCAGCTTGGTTTAGGGTTTTATGTGGGTTCAATTTATAGAGAAAAACTTTGCCCAATTTGTTTTGGGCAATACCCTAATCGACCGAGTCAAAAACCAGCGGTAGGAGGGGGGGGTAGGCGACCGATCGTTCACATCAGCCCCATCAATACCCAGCTAGCTTTTGGCCGGCACCCTCGAGCCGCGTAGTCCCGTCGGTCGAATCGCCAAAAGCCTAGAACCCTTGGTCCCGTTTGTAGTTGCTCGGTCACCCAAGTCGAACCTTGAATAACCCGCTGGTCGATCTTTGGTTGGCCACCGGTCAATGAGCTTTTCCTCAGCCCAATCGCCGATTTTTTTCACAAGCATCATCACGCCGACCTTCTTCACCCGTCCCGTTCGATTGAGAAGCTTGACATGACTGGTCATCAGGCTCGGTTAATCTCAAACCCTTACTCTGCACCCGAGTTGGGCCGGCTGAATGAATAGAAAAGTGGCCCAATTAAAATTAATTACACTATGCTTGCTAGTATTTAATTCAAATAACTAATTCAATAAATTAATTATTTAAAAATATTTATTTTAACCATAATTCCTCATTCGAATTATTTGATCCGATAATAGTAAAATGAAATTATTTAATTTTTTCCCCAAATTTTCTTGCCAACAAATGCTTCTTAGGATTAAATCACTAATTTATTCAACTATTAGTGCATCCCTTTGATGCAAGGATAATTATTAGATCATATGGTTATATAATTAAATAATAATACCTACATGGATCCAATTAAGTCCGTAAAATTAAATAAAAAATGAATATCATATATCATAATAAATTGGTACAAGGTTTAGAATTCCCTGGACATTACACTGTTCTCTTCTTCTTCTTCTTCTTTTTTTTTTTTGTTTGTTTGATTTATTTTAATTTTTTTTTAATTATCTTGGATACATTTAATTATATTTTTTTAATTATCTTGGATACATACGAAAGAAACGCAACACTACTTAAATGCGCTCAGATAGTTGATGAAAAGTGGAAGTTGATGGTACCCATGTTGTTTTAAACTTTTAAAGAATTATATTGTTGCAGCTACTTTGGTAAACAAAAAACAATTTTATTAATAAAATGTATACATTTTAAGAATATTTATCCTATTTAAATTAATAGTGGTAGTATGATCTTAAAATTGTGATATTAAATTTAATGTGTCATTTTATATTTTTATACAATGTTTTTAAACCCGAATCGGTTATTGAACCGAAAAAATTATCGGGTGGATGAATTATTAGTTCAACTAATGGTTAGACCGTTACTGAACCGGTGACATTATAAATATATAAAAATATATATTATTAGTAATTAATGAAATTTAAAAAAATCTCTTTTTTTATGAACGTAAAACATAATAAAGTTTGAGTTACAATATTATTCAAAGTGGTTAATTTTAATAATAAAAAACTTTTGGTACAAAAAATATTAAAAAATAATTAAAAAACTAATTTACTTGATCAATTTAAACCGAATTTTACCGGTTGAATTCACCGATTCAACTGTAGTCAACCGGTTTCAATCTCTGTTTTGACTAAAACTGAATAATTGGACCAATTCGAAACTAAAGTACCGACCGATTTTCGATTTTAACCAGTTCAACCATCGGTCCGATTCGAATTTCACAACCATGTTTTTATCAACTAAAAAAAAAAAACTCTTTTTGTGAAATAAATTCATTTTATAAATGAGAACGTTTTTTATGGAAATGGATGGAGTCATGTTTTGGATTTTCACTTTTGCCTGTTGTAACAAACAATTAGAAAAATTAAGTAATAATCATCAAATTTTACATATGAAAAAAATACCAAGAATGAGTAGATTTACAGTTTTTTCAATTTTCATTTTCAATAATACAATATGAATTTGATATTGAACTTCCAAAGATCAAAAAAATACAAAATAAATTATATTATAAAAATTCATCTGGACCCAACCCAACCCAACCCATCATCATCAATAGCCAGAGTCACCATGATCCCACTTTCACTCAACCAACCTTTTCTAACTCAAAAAATATTACAAGCCCATTAGAAACAAAGAACAACAACAGAGGAAGACACCATAAACCCATATATCAAAATCAAAAAACCCAAAATGCAAAGCCCAATTCCTCTTAAACTTACCAAAATAACTCTCCGGCGGCTCTTGATAATGAATCTCAAACTCCTCCCCCAAAACTCCCACTTCCTCCCCTCCGCCGCTCATCCTCAATCTTGATCTGCCGGAGCCGCTCGGTGGCCAAGCCAAGAGTGAGCTTGTGGCACCGCCTCTGGTACTTAAACCCATTTAATACACCTCAACGTCTGGGCCAGGCCCACATAGAAGATTAAATGGGCCAGGGAGAGAAGCCCAATGGGCACCCAGCAGTGGCGGCACTGGAGGCGAGGGGACTGGACCTGGGCCGCAAAGATCAAGGCCCAGGAAGAGGAAGAAGAGCTGGAAGAGCTTCCATAGCTCCTTCTTCTGGAGGTTCCACGGCTCGTTTCTTCTCGAGGGTTTTCTCGAAATGGAGCTGGATTTTTGGTGTTTATCGCCTGAAGGGCCCGATTCTTTTGAGATCATATTGTGATGGGCTTGGCCCGTTTGGGTGCTGGTTTCCGTATTCCGCCATTGGAGGGCGTGGAGTGAAGAAGATAGTGAAGGTTGAAGAGAGAGAAAGGGGAGTTCTGGAAGTAGGAGTATAATTTATGGGGTGGGGTATATTAGTTTGGCACGAATATCTAGATATATGTTATAGTTTTCTAGTATTAAATATTTTATCACTATGTAAATAAATATATAGTACTGATATGTGCAACGGTAGGGGAGAGTGAAATGTGGGGTCACCTTTTTATTGGAGATTGCATTAAATCAGTAGGTAGACTGGCAGAGTAATTTAGTACTAGTATGTGGGCAGAGAGACGATTGCACTTAGGTCGGGTTTGGTTTTGCGAAATATAAATGTGATGTTATGCAATAGTATAGGTAATATAATATAGTTGTTAGAATGATAATAAATTTTTTACGATATATTTGTTTAGTTTGATTTGTAGTATTTATGTAATAATTATAATATTATTAATTATTTTTTAAAATTATGTGTGATTTATTAAATTATATGATTTTATATAATTAATATGAAAAATATAAATCAAAATATTAAATCAGTTGTAATTAAATTAAAATATCAAATCAATTGTAATTAATAATATTTTATTTTTTATAACCTATTTTATTACGAAAATACTGAACTAACACATCTATTGATGAACGTAAATGTAATTATATTATATATTCTTACTTCGTATGAATCACTAACATATTCTTTTGAATTATATATATATATATATGTGTGTGTGTGTGTGTGTGTGTGGGGAGACTCATTTGGAAACAAGTAATAATATACACGGACAAACAATTTTTATTAGAAACATTCCTCTAATGAGGTTAACCACCTCAGTAAACGATCTATATGACTGAGAGCAAGCAAAATTAGGAATTTGTCCGAGAAAAGGCTCGCGCCATAACATTCCTCTAATGAGGTTAACCATCCCATTAAACGATCTCTATGACTGAGAGCAAGCAAAATTTAGGAATTTGTCCGAGAAAAAGGCTCGCGCCTAATTAGTTAGTTGATGAGAACAATAACTTATTGAGATGATGATTAGTAACTGATCTGAAAGGATGATCATTAACTTATTTAAGAAAATGATTAGTAACTAATCTGAGTAGATAATCAACCACATTAAGACGGAGACATGGCCCAAACTCCTACCACGCTAAGCAACAATAAGAAATTTCTCATAATGGGGTAAAAGTATAACGGATCAATGTCGTGTGGAGGTAGAATGTCCACAAGTTATGAATTTCTTTTTCCAAAATTTTCTTTTTGTAATTTAGTCTTTCTTTATATAGGGTAACTAGAGGAAATATTGATTTAAATCACTTTTTTTAAAATAAAATAAAATAAAATAAAAACCTCTCTCTTTATTTAACCTGAGCTTTTTATTATTTGTTTTCTTTATTATTGAAAGAAATTCTCTTAGTGAGACCCTATATAAACCGATTAAAACCTCATATTCATATTAGAACCACGAGGAGTAAAACCTTAAATTCGAAGCTTCCTTAATTCATAACTCCATGAACTTTTTGGTAATAACACCCTTCCATGTCTCGTTTCAGAAAGAATCTCAAAGTGGCTCTATTTCATTGTATTCCACTTATATCCCAATTCAAATAGAAATAGATAGCTAAGTAACTACAAAAGTTGTCATAATTGTCATTTTGAATGTATTCAGACAAAAAGTTCTTTTTTTTTTTCTTTTTTTTTTTCTGTAAGCTACCTTACCTTTTCCTTATACAATTATCAGATGAAGTAATATCTTGTCTGATCTGATCACCTGTCCGTTTCATTTCGTAAAGAAGTCGAATTTGAACTCCAGTTAGACTTAAGCCAGTTGATCCTAATTGAGTTCAAGCCCAATTTTTTTTATTTTTTTTTATTTTGCAGAGTGGATCATCCTAAGCGTAAGCCTAGAGTGACGCTTTATTAAACAATGAATATAAACCGGGAGTGGGGGGTGGGGTGGGGGTGGGGGGACATAAACCTTACAGAAAGTCTAGGGCGACATTTTGGTAGCGACATTCTAGCGACATTTTTTTTTTGTTATGACTTCCAAATAATTTATATGATTTATTGGAACGAAAATTTAAAAAAAAACAGTGATTTATGTGTGATTTGGATACATATGCAAAACAGTGTTGTACAGACTGTTTTGCATATGTATCCAAATCACACCTAAATCACTGTTTTTTTAAAAAAAAAATTGTTCCAATAAATCATATAAATTATTTGAAAGTCATAACAAAAAAAACCAAAAAAAAAAAAAAAAAAAAAAAAGGTCGCTAGAATGTCGCTAAGGGAAATGTCGCCCGAGAAGTGCTCTAAACCTTACCCCAGATACATCCCTGTTAAAATAAATGCTCCAAGCATAATCAAACTAGAGCTTCCTAAAAGTGCTATATCCAAGCTATCCTCTATACAAACTCTCCTGCAGTCAGCGGGTAATGAACCCAAAATATTAAATACAGTTGAAAATTGAATGACCAAAAGCTGCCATTCTATCAGCTGCCCTATTGCCCTCCCTATAAACATGCTTCAAAGTCACCTCAGAATTCAACATGTCTTTACATTTCCTGGTGGAGTAGATAACATGCCAAGGGGTGAGAAAGGTGTCTTGCAGGCTGCAGCATACAAAAAAGCGTGAAAGAATCCACCTCCAACTCATTTACCTGAATGTTATACTGTAAGCAAACATTTAAACCATCTAGTACTGCATGTGTTTCAGCCTCCATGATAGTGGAGTTCAAGCGCAATTCGTTTTAACTTTTTAATTAAAAAATACAAAAAAAAAAATTAATAATTAAATACTAAACAAGTTGGGCTTATTCGGTTCGAGGCTCTTTACAGAAATATACAACAATTAGTTAAAAATTACAAGATTAGTGGACAAATAAAATAATTACAAAAAGAGTGCAATAAGGACAAATTAATTACAAAAAGAGGGCAACAAATTCTAACCATTCAATTTCATATTAATAAGGAAACCTAAAATCAAGGACAAATAACCGCCATAACTAATAATTTAAATTCAAATATTTGAGATCTAACAACAAAAACATCCATAATTCAAAATTCAAATCAAAAGGAACGAAAAACAAAAAAGGGTTAAGTTCAGATTACCACCTGGGGTTTGACGTCTTTCCCACTTAACCACTTGTAGTCAGTAAAGCTACATTTAAACTCCCGACTTTTTGAGTTGAAGTGAATAAATGCTTTTCGTCTTAACTCCGTTATTTGAGTTGGCTAAAGACTTAATTACCATCCATATATATATATATTGAAAACGACAGATGAGATAGGATTTTGTTTCATTTCGTTTCCCTTCCCCCTCCTCCCCCTCTTCGGCCCACCATCTCTCCTCTCCTTCCAGTTTATCTTGCTTGGTGCTGTTTCGAGCTCCTCCGACGGCTGAAATGAGTCCCTTCCCAAAAATCTATTTTCCGATCTATTCTAAGCCAAGTCCGAGGGCTTTTAGATCGTGGGGGCTTCTTTGTGCAGATTAGTAGGGGGTACTGATATGTGTTTGGTCTGGGTTGGAGTTATGATCTGAAGTGGGTGGAGGTTTATGGGGTTTTGGTTTGGGACTTCGGTTCTTGGTGGTTTGTTGGGGTTGTCGTTTGGTTGAGGGATCCGTTCCGGATCTGACTTCTATGCCAGCATCTGGGTTCGTTTCGTTCTGACCCCTTTGGGTCGCTCGGTTCCAAATTGGGTTTCTTGTTGCTATTGCCTATTTTATTCAAACTTAGATTTGGGTCTCTTTCCGATCTGGGTTCATGATTGTTCATGCTCAGTTTGGGTTTATATTTTTTTGGTACCGTTTTGGGCCGCTGAATACCCATGATTTGGTTTTTATTTTGATCTTTTCGGATTATGGGTGTTTGTGATTTCGCCGGAATCTAGGATTTGTATTTTGGGCGTTTGATGTTCTTCAGCTTGTGTAGGGCTTAATGTTTATTTTTGTGTTGCGGCTGATCTGGGGATGTTCGCCGGAAACCTTGTGGTCGGAAATCATGGGGGTTACCGGCTGTTTTGCCGATTTGTCTTCAAATTGGGTTTCGCTGCTGGACTAATTCTCTTGGTTCTGTGTTCCCTGTGTTCAGATTAGCTTGCTTATAATCATCTATCGTTGTCGCTAATTTGTCTATTGGTTGTTTCTGATTGGCCTTGCTCTGTTCTGTTGGTCGGCATCCATGGTGGGTTGCCGGCGGGGCTGTTCTTGGGCTGCTCTTGTGGGTCCCCTCGATTTGTTTCAATATTGCTGATGTCCTTTTGCTGCTCCCCACTTTGTTGCTGCCCATTCCTAACGAATATCCCTCGTATATCCAAAACCTAGGCATTCTTGATGGAGGAATGCTTTACAGCCATCAGGCATTTCTGTAGCATGAACTTCATTAATTCAACACATGAAATACAACACATAAACAACACGAAGAAAGACTGACATTTTAACAAACACCTTGTGGGTAACTGTTAAAATTAAATAAGAAAAATAAATTGGAAGAATAAATTAAAAATAGGGAAGAAATAAGTTGATGTGCATACATTATTTGTGAATTTGGTCTGCTAGTAGCCTTGGTCTGCGAGATGGAGCTGAAATGGGATAGAAAAAAATGATTCTAAATGTCTTTTAAAAGCCAAGAAGAAGAAGGGGGTATTTCGGACCTTTACCAGTCTTTTTTGACCGTTATAGTCACTTCTCACGCACTTTTGGCGTCTGACATACACGCACAGTTAAGTTGGATGGAAAAGGTGACGTTTTCACTTCAACTCAAAAAGTCGGGAGTTTAAATGTAGCTTTACTGACTACAGGTGGTTAAGTGGGAAAGACGTCAAACCCCAGGTGGTAATCTGAACTTAACCCAACAAAAAAATTATCTTATCTATCCTAATCTTCATCTTCCTCATCATCTTCCTCTGTCGCCTCCTCACCCTCTTCATCACCGCCGCGAATCTCCGCCGCCTCCTCTTCATCATTCTCTTCATCATCCTCCTCCGCTGCAAATCTGCACGAAAAAACTAGTTACTACACATTCAGGAATTAGTTACCTTCATACTAGTTTTTGGTTACCACAATACTAGTGTTTGGTTACCTATAGTTACTGCACGAAAAAACTAGTTACTACACATTCAGGAATTCGTTACCTCCATACTAGTGTTTGGTTACCTAGATTTACTGCACGAAAAAACTAGTTACTACACATTCAGAAATTGGTTACCTCCATACTAGTGTTTGGTTACCTCCATACTAGTGTTTGGTTACCTAGATTTATTGCGGTAACAAATCGCCATAATAGTGTTTGGTTACCTCAATACTATTGTTTGGTTACCGTCATACTAGTGTTTGGTTACCTAGAGAAATTGAAAAATCCAACCATGAACGTGAAGACTCCATTGACGCCACCATGAGCTTATCGACGATGGTGTAGAAGGGATCGGCGGAGAAAATGGAGGAGAGATGAGGGAGGCAGGCGAGGGAGGGAGGAGGGAGGCGGGAGGGAGGCAGGCGGGGAAGGGAGGAGGGAGGAAGGAGGCGGGGGAGGCAGGCAGAAGAGGGAGGAGGGGGAAAAGAGCCCAAATTAAAAAATAAGGGTTTTCAAATGAAAGAGAGAGAAACGACAAATGATTTGGTATCCCTTTAATTATGGTAACAATTACCATAATTAAAAATGATTTGTAAATTAAATATTGAAGATGCACTGATTTTGTAAATTAAATATTGAAGATGCACTAATTTTAAAAATATTTTATGTATGCACTTATGTTGTAATAGTTTTTAAAAATGTACTAGTAAATGTAATTCTCCCTTGTTTGAACTCAGCTCGTTTAACTAAGTGGACAAATAAGCTTGTTCGAGTTTGATTCGTTTAACAAGCACGAGTTTGACTCGTTTAATGAACTCGAGTCGGACTTAATCGAGTTGAGTTGGGTCGGGCTCATGAGCAACCCAATTCATTTATAGCTCTAACATTACATAACTATAAAAATATTATTTTAGCAATAGTAGGAGCGACAAAATTAGTAAAAATTGTATCTTGTCACTAAATTTATTTACTTGTTATATTAAATGTGTATTAAGATAAAATGAGCGGAAAGTGTAATGGAAAGAGATTCAAATTTAAAAATTAATTGAAAAGTGTAATATAGTCTATAGAGTAGATGATTATGATTGTTTTTTTTTTGTTTTTTTTTGCGCATTATAAAGTGTATTATTCCCTCCATGCTAAATATTTAATTTTTAAAAAGTAAATAAGAAACATTTTTTATTCTAAAGTTAATATTAATACATTTAATTTTTGTCAGTGATATTGGGAATATTAAAAAATATCTAAAAATTAATTATAACATTTATTATTTTTAAAATTTATATGAATCACGTTAATTTCAAAATTTAAATTTGTTACATATAATGTCAATGTTAATCTTGTAATTAAAAATGAGAGGAGTATATGTTACTCCCTCCGTCTCAAAATAAAAGTTTTTCATTGATTTTTATGGTCAAATTGACAATTTTTCAAATCAATAGATCTTCTTATTACTTTACATATATGCAAAAAATTCTATTAACATTACAAACTATATAAAATTTAATATTAATCTCTATGTTTGCCTTTTAGAAAATTTAAATATATATGTTTAATTATTAATTTTAAAAATGATCTATTTGACCTTAAAAATTAATTAAAGACTTTTATCTTAAGACAGAGGGAATAATATTTTGATAGATGCATCAAGAAAAATATTAAGTTGGGCCTAGTTTACTTTTTCTAAGAATTAAAATTAAATGTTCGTCCCCATGGACCCCATTGAGAGCAATGATGTTTGCAAATTATTTCAAATCTTTTAGTAGTAATGTTCGACCTATTTATAACAAGGCGATTCCAATTTAAGTCGATTTTCAATTAATTACGAATCAATTTCATTCCTACAAAATATTTTATTGAGTTACGATAAAAATAATCATTTTGAGTTTTGGCATAAGTTCAATTATGTAAAAATTAACTGAGTTAATTTCGTTCACATGAGTTATACTCTTCAATTTAGATTGTAAAATCTAAGAGTTGTGATCCTTCATAATAAAGACTTTCATATTCTAATTTATTGTCTTGGATCTATGTATTTATTTATAATTGAAATTCTAGACGTATGAATGTGTATATTTGTCATGTTTTCATGCCAGCTATTTATAACAAGCCGTAAGAAACCAATTTGAGTTTGGCCATAAGTTCAATTACGTAAAATTTAACCAAGTTAAATTTGTTCGTGTGAGTTATACTCTCCAATTTGGATTATAAAAACGAAGAGTTGTGATCCTTCATAATAAAGACTTTTATATTCTTATTTATTGTCTTGGATCTATGTATTTATTTATGATTGAAATTCTAGGTGCGTGAATGTAAATTTGTCATGTTTTCATGTCAATATAAAAGTAATAGTGGTGTTAATTTTTTGTTCTTTTAAAATTTAGTAACAATCTTTTCTTTTCTATGTCTCTCCTCGACCTCCAATATTTATATGTACAAGAGAATTGATATATTTGGTGAGAATTACATGTCCAATGTTATGCAAAATTAACATCCAAAGTCATACTACAAAGCTTATCTCAAGAAGAAACAATCTAATAGAAAAGTACTTGGAGTATTAATTGGTGTGATTGAGAGAATTGTTGTAGTACTACTTATGACACTTTGCCTTCTTATTTTGCGTCAAAAATCTTCTTCAAGAGAAGTAGTGGTGCAATATATATACTAAGAAGTAAATAAATAATATTATCTTTGTTTTAGAATAATTGATAATTATTAACTTTTTAAAACATGGTAAACGAAATTGATACTTAAATTAATTTTGAATTGTTAAAAAATAAATTCTATCATTTTATTAACTATTTTACAAATTTGCCCGAGACTTGCATGTAGAAAAAAAAGATTGTATACACCCAAATGATGAATTTGGTTCATTTTCATTGTGCTTCTGTCTAATTATCACAAATTCTATATAATACTTGTCATAGTGTCTTTGTTAAAAATGATTCAAATATTTTAATTTAAAGATTATAATAATTCGATCAATTCTACAAAAGATAAAGTCATTATATATAAACAACTTTACTGTTAGAACGTATCAACAACTCTCAATCATTCAAATCTTTATTAAAGATGCACATATTCATTATATGTAAAAAAATTAAAAAATAATAAATAAAAAAAGTCCGATTTCTTTGTGATTTGCGGTGTAATATACAAATAATAGGTGATAATTTCATTTCTACCGTCTAAAATTTTAAATATTTATAAAATTGAGTGAAATTGAAAAAAAAAAGAAGAAGAAGAAGAAGAAGAAGAGTGTAGTACCTATTAGTCAAATTCAAGCAAGTTTATGTGATGTAGAGTTGAGTTAGTTTATCAGCAAGTATATAAGGAAATAGTTGGATGTTGAAATTTCTAAGGAAAAATCAAGGGAATTGATATTGGTATAAAAATAATAATAAAAAAGATTAATAAGAAAATACAAGGTGGGTATTTGAAATTTTAAGGATCAAGGAGATTGATACTTGCATAAGAAAACTTACTATTTTTGGTAAGATCCTCTTCCACATGAATTTTGACCAATTTACTTTAAATAAAATTCAAAATTTATCGTAGAATTATCGCTTCCCAAATCCAAAAATGTACTTTTCATTTTTATAGGTTTGACTAGTTGTTTTGCTTTGATGAATTTGACTAAAGGTCAGTCAAATGGAAAACTAGCGACGTATCGAGTAATGACTGCTGCCCAACCTACCAACCAAAAGGTCTATTTGGAAAAGCATTCCCCTTTGGTTGTCCAGCCTCTGATGACTAAATGGATTTGAGTTTTGACTGCTTTTTGAGTTTTGCATTCCCTTTTTTTAGTTTTCTACTTGAAAAAGTACACCATAGTGTTACGTTTGGATTACAAGAGATCCCAATTTTAGGTAGTTGTAAATGAATAATGATTTGAGCAAATTTAACTCTAGCTATATAAAATATAACATGTTTTTATTAATTGCCAAATGAACTGTCTATTTAAGACTTATTAAAATTCAGATTCAATTATAAGAATCATGTTAAAAAATATGATAATTCATTGATACAACGAAAGGCGTGTTAACACAAAAGATCACTTGAATCTAATCAGTAACAAGCGATGGTAAATGTTGTTGAATAGTGAAAGTGTATTAAGCAAATAATGATGAAAGTTCACCAAAATAATAACCCTATTAGACTATTTATACTATCTAAACCCTAAAAATAAATAAAGTCCAATAAATTTAAAAATAAGCCCAAAACATAAACAGATCCAAAAATAATTAAACTTACCGGGCCACCCTAATTAATAAATAAAAGTACATCAAATACTGAAATTATCCATGAATAATAAAATTTAAATTATAACGAATCTTCATTAATATTTCGTCCCGCGTCATTCTCCATTTCTTAAAAAAAATTCGACCACAAATTTTAAAATGAAGAATGACACGATTCTGACTAGGGTCATATCAAACGATGAGACAAATTCTTTTTAAGATGAGAGAAATGATGAGGACATGCTTAGCTTGGGCGCGGATGGGGAATCAAGGAGATAAAATTTGGGCTGATCTAATTCAAGTGCCAATTGGACCAATTACAAAGGCTAGAACTAAAAGGTTCAAGCAAAGTCTCAATAGATTGATTAAGATGTTTAGGCTGAAGCTAACTCAAGGAGACCCAATGAGGAGGCTAAGGAGCATGAGACACAAGTTTGAATTAATTTGATACAAGCCCAATTCAGAAATTAAAAAAGATTTGGTTTCTTAAAATATTAGGCAGACTATATTGTATTTTGTTTCCTTTTATTTTAGGTAATTTCGCATGATTCTAGGGGGAGTTATGATTTATTTTGATTGTAATTCTAGAGACTTCTACTAGGATAAAATTAGGACAATACTTTTAGAGTTTTTATTACCATAATTAAGTCTTTGTACTAGTATAAATAGGCCTCAAGGTCAAGGATTTTGGTACTGATTGATTTAATAACACTTCTTCTTTTTAGATTACTTGAGAGTATTCTATCTTTGTTCTTTTTTTTTGTTGCTAAATTCTTCTTTGTTCTTTTCAAGAACTCTTGATCTTATCGGTGTGTCCGTAGTGATCAATCCAACTTATCAAGCATCAATCCATAGGTGTTTGTGGCGTCCTCTACCATACATCAACCGTTGATTGTACAAAGATTACTGCTGAAAGTAGTATGCACACAGGCCAATCATATTTGATATGATGTAGCATATACTTTATAATCTTATTTATTTATTAATAAAAGAATTGATTTATTAAAGGCATTTTACTTTATCTACATGGTGCTGTTATTTTATATGTGATAAACCCATAGTTTTAAGCAATGCTTTTAGAATCATGATGATGATCATGTTAATGAGATCTAAATTCTAGATAGCTTAAAACTAAAATCGTTCCTAATCGTTGGATTACTAAAAGGGGATTAGTGAATTCGGATAGATTAGTACATACGTTACTTGCTCTTAAGAAGAGGATGATTGATCTCATAATCATTTGTGTGGAGACACTAAAGCAAGTATGTAGGTGCTTATTGGAGAATAAGTTCACTGAATGTGGCTCGCGAAGGAATACCTAATGGAGTTTTACTCGCCTGTCAATAGGAATTCCTCTAGTGATAGTAGTACAAGTGATCCTTGGACTTGAGATCATCATAGTATCTTGTGTGTGATGAGTTATACTTTGACATGTCCCTTAAGATCTTTAGGGTATATAAAAGGGTATGATTGGATATAATAAGTTGTACATGGAGATAGGTGAATGATCAACAAAGAATCTACCACATCTAGTAAAAGATGTGAATGTCCTATGTGATTCAATAAATGACAACTCAGTAGTCCTTGTCCAAGGCAGAATGAAATTAGAAAAGAGTTTCTAATTTGCATTATTTAGAGTTGTGCATTTAGGAATCGAAATAAATATAATTAAATAAAATAAGACTTGACAGTAATTCCATGTCTTATATTTAATTGGGACATTGTATGGTAGAAGGATTGAATTGTATGATAACTATTTACTGAAAGGTTCTTTTGTGATTAATGTTGAAATCTATATTATCTGGAAAGTCGTTGATCGCTAAAGGGGCTTACCCTTATTGTAGAATAAATGTTATTTATTTAAATGAATTAAATAGTTTAATTTATTTATTTATTTAAATAAGATTAGAATCGTTCTAATTAATTTATTCACAACCGGTTTAATATGGAGAACCTAAAGGGTCACACCGTAAAAGGAAATATTTATTTAAAAAGTAAATGACATAATTGTAATAATAAGTTAAGTGTATTTAATTTAGTCTATGGAGATAGAATAAATTAAATAGCTTAATATTTATTATTTAATATTTTGGAAATATTAAATATAAATTAATAAGAGGAGTCTTATTATTATTATTACTATTATTATTATTTAATTCCTAAAAGGGTTTGAGAATTAATTAATAAAAATACTCTCATAAATTCCTAATTGGATTAGGAGTTTAATGAATTAAAAGAGTTTAATTAAAATAAATAACCTAATCCTAAATAGTTTAGGAGGGTTACCTATATCTATAAATAAGAGGGGTCTTATTATGGATTAGGGTTACACACTCTTGCATTAAAATTGTGGAGAGTACTTACAATTTCTATAGAGATAGAAACTAGGGTTTTGCCAATATCCATCTTCTTGAACAAGTATTATTTCTTGGTGGATCACCTCTAGAGGCTAAACACTTGGGTAGCTAAAGTTGATCAAAGGAAGGAATTTAATCGGTGGAATTCAAGGAGAACGCGAATGAATTGGAGTTTAACTTGTACGTGAGGAAGCTAGAATTCTACAAGGATATAATACTTATTCTCCATCTCTTTCGTTTAATTAATAATTGTGCATAAAGAAAAATCATGGCGATGGTTTGTATAAAATTTTAAAATTTAATTTTATCGCGCTTTCTGTAACGATCGAGAATTTTAATTCCCTTGTAACTCGAGTTTATGTATGAATGAAATGAATTTTTATTTTTATGTATATTATTATGTGTTATGTGCTTAAAGGTTGTGTGATAACCTAATATGTGTGCTTGTATTGAATTTTATGTGTTGTAGTGCCGTTAGGGTGAATACTTTGACTTCGCGAAAAATCACAAATTCACTATTCACGGGGCACGCTTATCGAGGCGCTATTCACGCCATAATATTTTTTTTGCATCTTTTTCGACTTTAATAAATTTCATAAATATGTATATGCGTACGAATAATTTTTCCAAGTGCCGAATTTTCATTTTGAGCCCATTCGTGTTTTATTCGGTATCCGAAACATATGGTAAGGCTGTTCCGAATAAATGGGCAAACCCCGTAATAATTATTGTTATATGTCCCAATAATTTATGGGGGTACCCAGTTTAATTTTGGGTAGAGTTATTTACCAGTTTTGGTACAAAAGTGGGAGTTTTCGGATATATTTTGTGTATTTGGGTATTTATTTTGGCTTGTTACTCCAAGAGGGAACCAACTCCCAAATTTGGACCAATCAAAATTGAGCAAGGGGGGAGGTTGCCGGCAAGCTCCTTGAGCAACCAACCCCATTTTCATTTTTCTTCCACTTCTCCTAAATTCACTCATTTACTCTCCCAAATCATTCAAACTCTCATTCCTTCCCTAAACCATCAGCTGATAGAGAGAGAGAGAGAGAAATAGAGAGTGAGAGAGAGCTGCAAAGAGGAAGAAGAAAGAAGGAGAAGGCCGTCGGAAAAGTCGCCGGAAAAGAAGAAGACTCGCCGGAAAAAGGAAGGAGGAAGAAGAAGGCACGGGTGGAAGAAGAAGAGAGTCCAAGCAAGAAGAACTCGAGCCAAGCAAGCCTAGCAAGCTTCTAAATCATCTAGAAAGGATTTACAGAGGTAAACACCAACAAAATCCATTCCATTCGATTTCTTGTAAAGATTTTCAAGTTTTCTTAGTTTTTGAGCTCTTGAGCTTGTAGATTGATTTTCTAGCGATTCTGGATGTTTTTGCTTGTTCTAGATGTTTATATATGTTGTTAAGAGACTATAGAAGCCATTAATAACATCAAGGTGGAACAAAAATTGAAGAAATCCGTACCTATGCTTAAGGAGGATGAAGAACATGAAGAACAATGGACTTTTGGACATTTGGACTTTTTAGAGGACTATAAATACTAGATTTCGTGTTTGTTAATTTTATTTGTTGCTATGGTGTTGTAGTTCCATGGGTTACGAAGCTAACCCAATTGGAATGGAGTAAAAAAGAGTTAAAACGAGTTCGTAGGAATGATTTTCGTAAAACTTGTCAAGAACTCGAAGAACAGAGTATGAACTTTACACTTTGGCTTTAGATTTGACCATGTTAATGTTAATGGGTAGCTCTGCATTTTTGATATGTTGTAGCCCCATGAGTCAGGAGTCCATAGAGTCCGGAATGGACCAATTTGCTTGTGTATTGAAAGAGTTATGGAGGTTGGAGTGGCCGGAGGACGGAGTCGCGTTCTGGAAACAAACCCAGAATCCGGCTACTGCAGAATGGCGCCGCAGCGCCACCCATATGCCCTGCAGCTCACGCTGCAGCGAGGGGCAAGTGGGGGAAAAAATGGGACTCGCGCCGCAGCGTGAGGCCCAAGCTTTAAGGCTCACGCCGCAGCGTGAAGCCCGGTCATGGAGAAGACACGGGACTCACGCCGCAGCGTGAGGTCCAGTGCTTGGGCTCGGCGCCGCAGCGCCAGCTCCGTGTTTGGGCCAGGTTGGGTCGGTCAGGCGGGTCAAGTCGGGTCTGACCTAATGAAACCTTTTCAATGGGTCCAACACTTATATTTTTCCTTGGATTAAATGATTAGACAGGTTAACTAAGCATATTCTGTTAAACCCTAAATGCTTAATTATTTCTCAAATGTCAACCAGATTGGTATTGTTTTAAGGCAAAAATTGAATAATCTAATTGCAATTTAGGCTTGGTTTCCAGGGGGCGCTGCCCCCCGACCCCCGCCTGGGTAGTCGTAGGGCAATCAACGTGTTTTAATGATGCAACGTCTGTTTTGAACCTAGTCTTTATGTGACTAATTGTTATGTGAATATCTATTTACTTGTGTAGGATATTAAGGAGCGTGTGTTGTAATATTGTAGCAGCGCTTCAGGCAAGTTCTTCTTTAACCCTTGTCTAACCCTTGTGTTGGGCAAGTTTCTAAACCTTAAACACTATTTTTATTTCGTGCAAACAGGTACATTGTTGCAAGTTTCATGACTCAAATCGAGTTATTACTTTCAATTACTTTGGTGGACTAATTATTGTCAATTACTTCACATCAAGGATAAATTATTGATATTCACCGCTTAAATATTTGAATTCATTATCTGTTGTTGGACTGTGAAACGTTTAGTTCTTCATTCATGAACTGTTTAAAGAAATAGTTTACGCCACTTGTTTCGGCTAGACGTATGTTTAATCATCATTGTTGTTAAGTAAAGATATCCAATCAAATTGTTTGGTTTGGATTCCTATGTAAAGCTGAGATGAACAACCCTCATAGCAGGGGAAACAGTATGTATGTCGGGAAACCGACACGCGCGCGAACAGTATGTTAAAGGGGTTATGCATAACACCAGGTACATTAGGCTGATCACCTATTGTATTAGTATGTCGGATTATCGGATGAATTTCTGGTGATTCCAGTAAAAGTTCAGTGTCATGATGACTACTCAGTATAGAATATTTCCTCCATTTGGAAACATTGAATTCATTCGGTCCATAAAGGCCCTACAATTATGTTAAAGAGATCATTCGTAGAAATTGTACAAGTTCTTGAGCTGTCTTTTATTCTCTTGATCCTTGTAAGACATCACGTATTCTTTTGATGGATCACGATTATTGTTATTATACTTGCTGAGCAAATTTGTTGCTCACCCTTGCTTTCTTTAAAATATTTCAGTTAGTGGAGCTCGTGGTGAAAGTTCAGGGATGGATAAAGGCAAAGGCAAAGCCATGGATTAGCTTTGTACCGTTAAGATTATCGTTTTGTTTATGTATTAAGACTCGCAGACTTTTGTGATGTATTAAGACTTAATTACCCTTATGTATTAAGTTACGTTGTAGAAGTTTTGGTTTCGAGACCTGGGACAGGATTATTTGTGTTATATCAATATGAATATTCCTTTATTTCCCCTATAAGTTATCAATAGTTTGATGCAGGTATGAGATAGTGACGAACCAGGTCCGCGGTTCGGGTGACCCGGATTTGGGGGCGTCACACTTTCACTTTATTTATGTAATTTGATTGCATGTTCGCGTTATATACAAACCTAACAACCGCTTCAATATAAGCAAAGGGTCAAGGTGTCATTGATGTTCCATCCATAACCATTACTAGAACGATCCGGGCGACGACCACTGTGACACCCCCAAATCCGGGTACTTCAATTCCACAGATCTGGTGCTCACTATTCATTACATTCATATCTAACTACCCACAATAAAGGAAATAACAATAATAAACTTAATAAACAATACTCCCATTAAAGGATTACATCTCTAGTAAAATCTCAGGTCATCTAACCTTTATTACATCATTTGCGGAATAAAACATAATAATAATAAATAAATCTCATTACATAAGCTTTATAAAATAAAAGTAAATTATTCTTCATTATTTGCTCATCTTGTCCTTGTCTTTGCCCTTGCTCGTGGACGGCTCATCAGACCTCTCAATCTTAGCTGTAATATTTTATGCAAGGGTGAGCAAAACAATTGGCCACCAGGGTAACAATAACAATAATAACATAGAAACAATTAGTTAATAGATTTCAGTTGAATAATATAATCTTTCTTAAAATCAGTCAACAGTAGTCAAGAACTGATAGCTCAATAAAAATCTCGGCTTTTGAATCAAGATTAGAAAACAAGATTAAAAGTACATCTGAGGGTCACAAGACCATGAACTATGTCTAGGTTAGCAAGTATCTCTACTGTAACCTTTAACAGTCTTATAAACTATATGCACCATCCATCTCGTACTCCGGGGGATCAGCCATTCGTACAATATAGTGTGCACAAATATTTTAACGCTATTGCGTAGTATAATCCCTATATTAAGGTTGTTCATCTCAGCTTTGATATTAGAATCCGCACCAAAGGAAGTTTGGTTTAGATTAGCTTCTATGGAAATTCTAGATTTTAGAATGCTCACCAACTATGGCCTAATTGAATCAAAAGGGTTTACTAGCCAAGTAACAGTCTGATATCAACAATAATATAAACTTTGCAAAGTGGAATTTTAACGATATTAAAATACAATGATTGCAAATGAAGACATTAAACTAACGCATTTGAAAGTCTAGAAAGCTCAATCAATATATAAGCATTGAACATTATAGAAAACCTCGCTTGAATAATAATAGCCAAGATTAGAGAACTCGCTCAATGAAAAAGTGGAGTTTAGAAACTTGCCTCGTGCGTTAGCTATACAATTACAACTCACGTTCTTCAAATACCCTACATATATCATTAGGATCACAATACCAATTAGTCACATTAAAACTAACTTTATTGGTTTAGTTTCTATTTTAGTTAAATTTATAACCTTGACTCAAGTTCTGAATATCTTTATTATTCATATTTCATGAATCTGAACTCCCTATCAAAATATAGTACAAAACATAACATTTGGATGACATCTCTATTTCTCACAATATCGAATTAATGATTTTTCATAAATTCTTAGTTCTTAACCTATAACATAATCTTTGTGACTACAACCTAATATTATGCCTTATTACAAGTTTTAAACTTCACTAAATTCATTAGGATAAACTAACTTAGCATCTCCTAAGCTGTACATTTAAAAGCTCAACACTGGGTCTGTTCTGTTACTGGCGCGACCGCGCCACTTTTATACTGGGCACTACAACGCGGCAGCGCCTGACTGCAAAATCAATTTTTTTCCAGTTCGCGAAGAACACTGATTTCTTACAATAATCCATACATTCTTCACTTAAGGTCCAAATTAGCCAATCTCAAATGTTATAAACTTAATAAACACAAAACTAAACATCTACAAAACCATTTCAACATTTCAGAAACTTCAAATAACCAAACTAAGGACTCAAATTCTATGTTTATGCTCTATTTTTCATATTTAATATATTTAGCGAAATCATTCACTCCGAATTCGTTTTACATCCATTTTGATTCATTCAATTTGCATTGTTTTCGTTTCTCAAAGTACTACAATAATCTACCATCAATTTCAGATTCTATACATGAATTCCTAGTCAATTTTGACTCCAAAACAAGCCATACCATATATATAACAACAAAACTCAATTTCCTTTTCTAAAACATGTTTACATGGATTTAACTACCCAAAAATCATTTATAAATGCTATATAACAGATTATACACACCTATTAACATATACAATAGTTCACTTAACAAATTAGCCAACCAAAACCAATTATAGAGAAGTAATTTTGAGAAGTATACACTAAGAACTTTAAACTAGATTATTACCTCTAGTTCTTCTTTAGTTTAGCTAGATGATAAGGAGAGCTTGATTAATCTCCTTCTTCTTCCTAAATTTCTCAGAGCTTCTTCTCAATTTTCACAAAGAACTCTCTTCCTTCTATTTCTCTCCACCTTTCTATTTTTCTTAGGCTTATAGAACTTAACTGACAAATATCACGTATATTCTAATTTGGCTATCAGTTATACAAACCAACGGTTCTAGCTGTTATGGAATGGAAGGGTCTAGGCCCTGTTTGGCTAACCTAATTAAACTTCATTAATTTTTATAATTTCCTTATAATATGATACACTTGTCACACTTAAATTTAATTAAACTTATTTTATTAATAAGGCAAGTTAAACCTTACTAATAAAATTATAATTTCTATTTAGCCAACCATAATTATAATTTTATTTAATAAATCATTAATCCTCTAATTAAATTATTTAATTAAATTAGAATATTATCATTACACTCGCGTAATAAAATACGCACCAATTATAAAATTGCTTATCATCAATTCACTTAATATCATCATACTTAAATAAATTATTCCATAATAATTTCTATCAAACATTTATTATTTTTTAATAAATATTCTAACAAAAATATTTATTTAATTCGATAAATATTTTTAATTATTTACAAAAATCACATTTGTTACATCCTTCCCTTTTTAAAAGGATTATGTTCCTAGAATCACGACACAATTAACACATCTGTTACGTTCTCCCCTCCTTACAAGGATTATGTCCCCAGAATCGCAATACATGAATTAAATAAATAACTCAAGATAATTTAGCCTCATCTTATCTTCGAGTTCCCACGTAGCTTCTTCAGCGTTGTGGTTTCTCCATATTACCTTAACAGAAGGTATTACCTTATTTCTGAAAACTTGTTCTTTCCTGTCAATTATCTGAACAGGAACTTCTTCATAAGACAAATCTTTCTCAACTTGCAACTGTTCATACTCTATAACATGTTTATAATTAGACTTATACGACCGTAGCACCGAAATGAAAAACATTGTGAATATGTTCTAACTTTGGAGGTAAAGCTACCTCATACGCTACTTCACCTATATTCCTCAGCACTTCAAAGGGTCCAATAAACATCGGACTCAGTTTTCTTTTTTTACCAAATCTTATCTTCCCATTCCAGGGAGATACTTTCAAGAAAACAAAACTTCCGACCTCAAATTCTCGCTTCTGTCGGTGCTGATCGGCATACTTCTTTTGTCTATCTTGAGCAACAAACAATCTGGCTCTTATCACCTTGATGATCTCTGCAGTTTGTTGCATCAGTTCAGGTCCTAACAGTCGGCGTTCACCAACTTCATCCCAGCATAATGGAGTTCTGCACTTTCTTCCGTACAACGCTTCGTAACGCTGCATACCAATACTTATGTGATAGCTATTATTATAGGCAAACTCAACTAGAGGTAAATGGTCGTCCCAATTTCCTTTAAAATCCATAACACAAGCTCTCAACATATCCTCCAATGTCTGGATCGTTCTTTCCCTCTGGCCATCGGTTTGAGGATGGTATGTTTTGCTCATTCTCAACTGTGTTCCCAAGAGTTCTTGCAAGCTCTTCCAGAAATTAGATGTTAAACGCGGATTTCGGTCCGACACAATTGACACCAGAACACCGTGTCTTGAAACAATCTCCTTAACATACAATTTTGCCAATTGATCTAAATTAAATCTAATCTTGATCGGCAAGAAATGTGTTGATTTCGTCAGTTGGTCCACGATAAACTATATCGCGTCATAACCCTTTTGAGAAGTTGGAAGACCTACCACGAAATCTATCACAATATGCTCCCATTTTCATTCTAGTATTTCCAATGGCTGCAACAACCCACTTGGTCTTTGATGCTTTGCTTTGACCTTCTGGTATGTTAAGCACTTTGTAACACATTCGGCAACCTCCCTTTTTATATTTGGCCACCAGAAATGTTGTCGAAGATCTTGGTACATTTTCGTACTTCCCGGGTGAATTGAATACCTCGAGCTATGAGCTTCATTTAATATTTCCTCTCTGAATTTTGGTACTGGCGGAACCCAAACTCTTCCTTCGAATCTTAACAATCCTTCAGCATCGACTTTAAATTTTAGTTCCTCCCTTTCAGATACTTTCTTCTTTATTTTTTCACACTCCTCATCCTGGAGTTGTGCTTCCTTCACTTTATCTACCAAGATTGGACGGGTCTCCATTTGGAATAATTTTCCTTCCAATTCCCTTGGATATGTCACATCTAACTGTAATTTCGCTATTTATGATATGAGCTTCTCCTGAGCAGTTAACAATGACAACTTCTCCTTACCCTTTCTGCTTAAGGCGTCAGTAACCACATTAGCTTTCTCCGGATGGTATAGGATTTCGTAATCCTAGTTATTAATCAACTCCAACCATCATCTCTGACGCATATTTAAATCCTTCTGTGTGAAAATATACTTCAGACTTTTATGGTCTGTGTATATCTCACATTTCTCCCCATAGAGATAGTGCCTCCAAATCTTCAAAGCAAACACTACCGCAGCTAACTCCAAATCATGGGTCAAATATCATTTTTCATAATCCTTTAATTGTCGCGAGGCATACGCAATGACCTTACTGTTCTGCATAAGCACACAACCTAGTCCCTTGTGCAATGCGTCACTATACACCACAAAATTCCCTGTATTATTTGGCAAAGACAACACAAGTGTCATACTTAACCTCTTCTTCAATTCTTGGAAACTTTCTTCACACTTCTCTGTCTATACGAACTTAACTGCTTTCCTTGTCAAGTTCGTCAAGGGAGTGGCTATCTTAGAGAAATCTTGAATAAATCGCCTATAATATCTTGTCTATCCTAAGAAACTCCTTACTTCTAACGATGTCTTCAACTGATCCCAATTTATCACAGCTTTTACCTTTGATGGATCTACCGAAATTCCGTCCTTATCAATCACATGACCAAGAAATTGTACACGCTCCAACCAAAATTTGGACTTTGAAAACTTCGCATACAACTTCTCTCTTCTTAATACCTCCAACGTCACCTTCAAGTGTTTTACATGCTCTTCTTGGGTTTTAGAATATATCAATATGTCATCGATGAATACCACCACAAACTTGTCCAAAAATGGCTTAAACACCTTATTCATTAAATTCATAAATGTGACGAGTGCATTATTTAAATCAAAGGACATTCCTAGAAACTCGTAATGACCAGACCGAGTTCTGAATTAACTGATGATACCCACTTCTCAAATCTATTTTTGAAAAGTACTTAGCTCCTTTCAACTGATCGAACAAATCATCAATTCTTGGCAACGGATACCTATTCTTAATAGTGACCTTATTCAACTCTCTATAATCAATGCAGAGCCGCATTGATCCATCCTTCTTCTTGACAAATAACACCGGCGTTCCCCATGGTTATATGCTCGGCTGAATATACTTCTTATCCAATAATTCCTGCAGTTGAACCATCAACTCCTTCATCTCCACTGGAGCCATACGGTACGGGGCTTTCGATATAGGGGCAGTCCCTGGTGCTAAATCGATCACAAATTCAATTTCTCGATCAGGCGAAAGTCCTGGCAAATCGTTTAGAAACACATCCGCAAAATCTCTAACGACCGATATTTCCTCTAACTTCGCACCCACCTTTCGAGTATCAACTATGTAGGCTAAATATCCTATACATCCTTGTCTTAACAACTTCTTGGCCTGCATCATTGTCAGACAACTCTATTGTTAAGGCGCTCTGTTACCAAAGAATACTACCTTTGACTTCTTTAGAGTCATTAGATTTACACATTTCTTTTGGCAATCAATTATCACCCCATGGCTAAATAACCAATCCATTCCTAAAATAACATCAAATTCCTCAAGTTTAATCAGAATTAAGTCCACTGTCATCAAATGACCCTTAATATTTATGCGACAGTTCTTGTGTACAAACTTAATAGGTATCACTTCCCTATTTGCAATTTCTATATTCAAAGGGTAATCTAGTTCTTCTTAAAGCAATTCTAATTTTCTAGCAAATTCGTCGGATATAAATGAAAAAGTAGCACCTGAATCAAATAATACATAAGCATTAATATCATTGATCGAAATGATACCTGACACCACATCCTTTGACTGCACTGCATCCTGCACCGTCATGTTGAATGTTCGGGCAGTTGGTCGATTTGATGGCGCTGGTCCGATGATAGTCAAATTGCCACCGCTGCTGATTCCCCTACCTCCGCTTGCTCCTCCTGCTACTTTCTTAGGACAATCACGAGCCAAATGCTCCTTTGATCCACAGGTGAAACACACACTTTTCTTAGGACTAGGGCAATTCGGTGCAATATGGCCTTCTAGTCCACAATTAAAACATACTCTCTTACCTCTCAGGCAAACGCCTGTATGATTCTTCCTATAAGTAACACAAGCCTCAATCTTCCTTTTCTGATTTCCCTGCTGATTACCAACAGTAATACTATCATTCCATTTCCTTTTCTGGCTACCGCCACTATGGCTACCACTTGCCTTGTTCTCATTCTTACTCTTCTTCTTCTTCTGCTCCTGGTTGTACTTTGTCAGGGCATCACTTCCCCCTTTTGTTATAATTGCCTTTTCTAACACGGCTGCGAACGAATTAAGTTGGAACATAGAGACTTGGCTATACAACCAGGGCTTTAGTCCAGTTTCGAACTTCCTCGCCTTCCTCTCATCTGTGCTGACTTGATATGGCGTAAACCTCGCCAACTCATTAAATTTCGTGGCATACTCAAGCACCATCATTGTTCCCTGCTTCAATTCCAGAAATTGAACTTCCATTTGATTCTGCGAACTCGGCGGGAAATACATCTCGAAAAACATCTCCTTAAATCTATCCTAAGGAATTATTCCCTAACCACCTCGACACTTATTCGCCTGCCACTAATAGCTAGCTTCTACCTTCAACATGAACATCGTGAATGCAGTCTTCTGATCTTCGTTAACCCTAACGACATCGAACACCTTCTCCATCTCCATGATCCAAGTTTGAGCTTCAATCGGATTCATAGACCCTAAAAATTTCGGGGGTCCAACATCTTTAAAATCTTTAAATGCCGTGGCCTGAGCTTGTGGTTGATTCGCAAATGCTCCTGCTAGCAAGTTCACCAATTGCTGAACTGTATTAGGGTTGGCTTCATTATTATTATTTGTAGACCCCTCGGGTGTTTGCTGACGTGGCTGTTTTCTTCTTGACAGCATCTTACTATTTAAGAATTTGCGCTATTAGATCATTACTCATTTATTTGAACATTTAAGACTTTAACATTTTAAAAGAACACGTAATATATCCAATAAACTCTGATTTTTCGCTTTGAAACATAACATAGTTAGCACCATTGTTATTTACATCATCTATCCTAAAATAATAAAATTTCAGGATTACATCATCATATCCCATTATTTATATCAACACTTGGGATTTACATCTTATTAACTCTTATAGCTATCCACATATTATTTTGTTACTCTTCTAACAGCTTATAAGGACATTCAACGTCACACAGCTTCATTGCGCTCCTACTCCAAAATACGAATCATCGTCCTGTGATCCATGACATACCAAGGGTACTCTTCAAACTGTATAGGATAATGGTAGACTCGATCCTGAGCTCTATCAAGCGCCGTGTGGAAAACATACTCCATCTCATCAATTTTGGCCTTCTTGGACCGAACCTCGCCTTCGATGAGATCTACATGTTGAGAAACCTTCATCTAAGCATCTTCAGTTCTCGCTCGCTTAGCTGACTCCTCACTCAAGTCATCCTGCACGCCCTCAATCCCAGCTACTAACTCTCCCCTTTGCTGTTCTGAATGAGCCAACTTCTGCTCAAGCTCTACAACACGCGCGGTAAGATCTTGAACCACCATCTCTTTTTGTTCTAGGGCGGTTTGACGCTCTACAACTTGACCTTCTAGCTCCTTAACTCTATCCCGTAACTCAATGTTACGATCATACACCACATCAAACATCTCAGCTCCCAATAAAGAAAGTGGTATCTCATCAGGATCCTTTTCCTCTTCCATCTCTTCCTCCTCAGATTCCGAATCAAACATAGGCGTAAGCTCCGGACCTACAACAGTAACCAATGGTGATCGCTCCCTTGGCACTAACTGCTCCCAGACTGTATGAATGTCTCGGGGCTCCACCTCCCTAGCCTCTTGGGGTTCCTCCTCCCTAGCCAGGCTGGATCCTCCTATATCAGTCATCCTGACATCAAAGATTTTAAGTTTTAATTACTACTCTATACTACTCGCGTGCACATAAGTTATCAACAAGTAAGCACATAAATCATTTAATTATTTATCTTCAATGAATTCCTTAATTCATTCCTTAGAACTCGATAAGAGTTTTAGCACCACTATGTTTACGATCTCTTATATGGTTATAGTCTAAGGTTTCCCCACCTAATGTTCGTAACCTAAAGCTCTGATACCAACTTTTGACACTTCCAAATTCGGGTACTTTAATTCCACAGATATGGTGCTCACTATTCATTACATTCATATCTAACTACCCACAATAAAGGATAATAACAATAATAAACTTAATAAACAATACTCCCATTAAAGGGTTACATCTCAAGTAAAATCCCAGGTCATCTTACCTTTATTACATCATTTGGGGAATAAAACATAATACTAATAAATAAGTCTTATTACATAAGCTTTATCAAATAAAAGTAAATTATTCTTCATTATTTGCTCATCTTGCCCTTGCTGTGACGCCCCCAAATTCGGGTCTCCAAATACCCGGATCCGGTCATCACGATCCAACATAAACATCCACCTATAACAACATATGGTATCTAAAGTGCGGAATAAAATAAACATACGTTGTTCATTACAAGGTGTTACTAGTCCCAGAATACAAATAACCTTAAACACATACACAATCCATACCCTAATAGCTATCAGGGATTAAATTACATTACGGAAGTCAACTACACATAATTTTATTTTCTGCTACATGAAGTCTATCACTTCATCTTTTCCTTTCCTTTGTTCTTCCCTGACGTCTCGGGTTTAGCTGCAATGAAGTCATGATATAGCAAGAATGAGCAACGAGTTTGCCCAGCAAGTTTAAAGTACGACAATAAAGATATATCATGATGAAGGGATATTAAAGGAATTTCAACATTAGAAAAAGAATCAGAAGCAAGAACAATAATTGCTTTTAGAACAAGTGATAGTCAAATAGACTTTGAACGATAACTTCCAAAGGAGTCAATAGCTGGTTGACCCTCTGGTTACTGGCTACAGAATAACGTACTTGAGGGGATCAGCCTCGCGTACCCTATGTATATGCATAACATTTAATTCTGCTGTTTGTACCTTATATACGGTACGTGGGGTACTCCCCTATAAATAAAGGGGTGTTCATACAGTCTAAGAATCCTTACCATTGATTGGTTTGGATAGCTTTTATAAATTCTCACATAATTGTCTGACCGAACAAGGGTTCAGACTTAACCATGAGTGGTTTATAAATTCCTGAATTTAAATATGCGAATTCAAATGCTCGAGTGTGAATGTCAATAAATATACAGATGTGGAATAATTTTAAAAGTAATTAGACCACTTAAGACATGCTCGGAAATAAGATTCAAGCTTAAAGAATAACTTGCAACAATATATACCTTTTTGCACGAATTAAAACAATGCATAAGGTTTAAAAGCTTGCTCAAGGTAACAGTTGAGTAAAAAGAAACTTGCATTCGATATATTGAAGAAATGCAGTTAAAGAACTTACTCAATGTAAAAATTGAGTAAGAAGAACTTGCAACAATGTAAGAAGTTTAGAGTTAGGAACTTGCCTGTTTGCTCAGCTACAATTAAATCTTAGCTTTAATTACTTGACCTTGGATAACCTATCAGTTGGTAGAGTTGGTTTATCCATTAGCATTGCGTAATTGTATACTGATACACTCACTTATGCTATTTAAACAGATAATAATTAATCATGGTCACTATCATTTGAATACTCAATTTATTACCTTTAATTGTATCTAGGTATGGTTTAACAATCCTTATAAAATAAATTTATTTTGGTTTAAAGATAACGGAAAACCCTTGATCAATTATTTAGTTGATTTACTCTTAATTACCATTACCTTAGGGGTAATTTAGTAATTATTATACTTGTTCTTTATTCAACATTAATTAAGGTATAAATTTACACACACTTAATTATTATTAAATATTAATAATCGCTAAGTGTTTATTATCTTTATTTATTAAGGGCCACAGATAATTAACTTATTAATCTCACTAATACTTAATCATTATTTCATTAATGATTAAGTAATTATTATCCTTCATATCAAATACTAATTAGATATTTATTATCTTTATTTATTAAGTAATGTTTAAACAATAAATAATTGTTAAATACTTATTATCTTCATTTATTATTAGTAAATAATAACAAATGATTATTTCATTACCTTTATTCATTATTTATTGCTAAATAATAAATAATTATTTTGTTAACTTATTCATACTTAATTATTATCCAATATTAATTGAATAACAATTAAATATTTAGTATCTTTATTTATTATTTTTTGATAAATAATAAATAATTTATTTCATTGAATTTTACTTATACTTAATTATTATTTAAGATTAAATAATAATTAAATATTTATTACCTTTATTTATTATTTATTGATAATAAATAATTATTTGTTAACCTTGTTCATACTTAATTATCATTTAATATTAATTAAATAATAATTAAATATTTATTATCTTTATTTATTATTTAAATAATAAATAATTACTTTATTAATTTCATTCATATTTAATTATTTTATTGTTAATAATTAAATATTTATTTAGATTATTCATTATTAACTAACTAATAATTAGATAGCCATTATCTTATTCATTAGTATTTAATAAACAAGTAATAAATAATTATTATGGACTTACTGTTAGCAATTTGCCCCAATAAGCCCCTACCCAACAGTTGGGTTCGATTGCCAAATACCCACACTAGCACGTTAGTTTTCCCACAGTTGGGACTCATACACAATCTGCAAACCAACAACAATATGCATCCCATACTGATTTCAAGGTTTGTAACCAGCCCAAACGTTTTCACATTAAAGAAAAGAGAAAGAGAAAAGCCAACATTCGATTTTATCATTCACGTGGCTGACAGAACAAATCGATACCCAAAAAGAAAACAACATTTGGTTTAGGCATTACAACAAACATATATTGGGCATTCTAAAACTCGGCATTGGCCTAGTCCTATACCAACAATAGGCTGCCGAACCTCAAGTTCTGCCATACCAGTTTTTCCCAAAAATACACACAGTATAACTTAATACACTACCAAGAACAGCACGACCCAAGCAATCCCAAAGAACAATTTAATTCACAATTCAGTCGATGCAATACGCAGAAACAATTTATTCAAACTGAATGGGCTGCTTAACTCACAAAATACATAAGCCAAGCAATACCAACTAATTCTAACAGTCATTACATTGAACAGTTGGTAGGCGTATCAGTGTTCTTCAGTAATTAGTAAAACTTAAGATGCTACCCAACCATAATTCATACTTACACTGTATGGCCTTCCATGGCCTTTCACTCACAGACCTTTCCCAACAAAATGACAATCGAAACCAAATAAAATAAAAAACAAAAATTTCGCAGCAGTTGGATCAACTTAACAGAGCTCTTTTATACCTTAGGGCTGTTCGGCTTGCCGTCCTTCTCCTCTTTCCAAAATAATTGACGAACTCGGACATATACCTCCCAGCGGCTGATTTTCTCCGTTCTCTCCCTTCTGCGATTTTTTTCTCTCTTTAATTGAAAACTCTAGCAGCTCAGTTTAGGGTCGGGAGGGTTTCAATTTATAGAGGACATTTTACCCAATTGTTTGGGCAATATCCTAAAAAAATAGGTTAATGTCCGACGGTAGGAAAGAGTAGGCGGTCAGTTGTCGATGTCAAGCCCTATCCAAGCCACCCACGATTCGCCGGCAGGTCTTTGGGTCGCGTGCTCCGTCGATCACCTTGCCGGATTTCTGGGACCCTTGGTCCATGCGACGCTCGCTCAGTTGCTTCAATTAACCGCCTTGAACCTTGAACCGTCCGCTGGTTGCCTCACACGGTCGCTGGCGATTGACAGCCCGTTTCTTCCTCCCGTCCCTCGTTCGTCTGGTTTGATTGAGAGGCTGGTCATCTCACGCTCTCTCCTCTCTCTTCGACTGAACTGACTTGAGGGTTTGGGTATCTGATTTTCCTCTGGTTCGTGTTTTCCCCAAATAAATCCCACCGTTGTCCCAATTCTCCTGCTCGGTTGTGACTCAAATCAATTAACCGGTTGGAAGGGTTTTTGGGCTCAACCCAATAGGGTTGAGCCGGCTAATGGAAAATACAATGGGCTCGGCCCAATTTGGAAATAGAAAAAGGATTTGGGTCCAAATAAAAACAAATGGCCAATCCAAATGAAGGTGACCCAAATTTAATTAACAATATTATATTCTAATATTTAAGTTGAATAACTAATTCAATTAATTAATTATTTGAAATATTTATTTCAACAAAATTTCTCGTTCGAATTATTTAAATCCGATAATGGTAGAATAAAATTATTTATTAATTTTCTTCCCAATTTTCTTGCAAATAAATTCTTAGGGTTAACTCACTAATTTACTCAAACTATTAGTGAGTCCTTTTTTTTTTTTTTTTTTTTTTTTTTAAGGCAAAGAAATTATTGAACTATATAGTTATATAATTAAATAATAATTATTACATGGATCCAATTAAATCCATAACATTAAATAAAACGAATTTTATTTATTAAAATAGCTTCGATACAATGTTTAAAATTCCTGGACATTACACTTGCCCTTGCTCGTGGACTGCTCATCAGACCTCTCAATCTTAGCTGCAATGTTTTATGCAAGGGTGAGCAAAATAATTGTCCACCAGGGTAACAATAACAATAATAACATAGAAACAATTAGTGAATAGATTTCAGTTGAATAATATAATCTTTCTTGAAATCAGTCAACGGTAGTCAAGAATTGATAGCTCAATAGAAATCTCGGCTTTTGAATTAAGATTAGAAAACAAGATCAAAAGTACATCTGAGGGTCACAAGACCACGAACTATGTCTAGGTTGGCAAGTATGTCCCACTGTAACCTTTAACAGTCTTATAGACTAAATGCACCATCCATCTCGTACTCCGGGGGATCAGCCATTCGTACAATGTAGTGTGCACAAATATTTTAACGCTATTGCATAGTATAATCCCTATATTAGAGTTATTCGTCTCAGCTTTGACATTAGAATCCGCACCAAAGGAATTTTGGTTTAGATTAGCTTTTATGAAAATTCTAGATTTTAGAATGCTCACCAACTATGGTCTAATTGAATCAAAATGGTTCACTAGCCAAGTAACAGTCTGATATCAACAACAATATAAACTTTATAAAATGAAATTTCAACGATATTAGAATACAATGATTGCAAATAAATACATTAAACTAACGCATTTGAAAGTCTAGAAAGCTCAATCAATATATAAGCATTGAACATTATAAAAAACCTCGCTTGAATAATAATAGCCAAGGTTAGAGAACTCGCTCAATGAAAAAGTGGAGTTTAGAAACTTGCCTCGTGCGTTAGCTACACAATTACAACTCACGTTCTTCAAGTACCCTACATATATCATTAGGATCACAATACCAATTAGTCACATTAAAACTAACTTTATTGGTTTAGTTTCTATTTTAGTTAAATTTATAACCTTGACTCAAGTTCTGAATATCTTTATTATTCATAGTTCATGAATCTGAACTCCCTATCAAAATATAGTACAAAACATAACATTTGGACGACATCTCCATTTCTCACAATATCGAATTAAAGATTTTTCATAAATTCCTAGTTCTTAACCTATAACATCATCTTTCTGACTACAACATAATATTATGCCTTATTACAAGTTTTAAACTTCACTAAATTCATTAGGATAAACTAACTTAGCATCTCCCAAGCTGTACATTTAAAAGCTTAACACTGGGTTTGTTCTATTACCGGCGCGGCGGCGCAGCGCAACGGCGCCCGACTGCAAAATCAATTTTTTCCCAGTTCGCGAAGAACACTGATTTCTTACAATAATCCATACATTCTTCACTTAAGGTCCAAATTAGCCAATCTTAAATGTTATAAACTTAATAAACACAAAACTAAACATCTACAAAACCATTTCAACATTTCAGAAACTTCAAATAACCAAACTAAGGGCTCCGAATTCGTTTTACATCCGTTTTGATTCATTCAATTTGCATTGTTTTCGTTTCTTGAAGTACTACAATAATCCACCATCAATTTCAGATTCTATACATGAATTCCTAGTCAATTTTGACTCCAAAACAAGTCATACCATATATATAACAACAAAACTCAATTTCCTTTTCTAAAGCATGTTTACATGGATTTAACTACCCAAAAATCATTTATAAATGCTATATAATAGATTATATACACCTATTAACATATATAATAGTTCACTTAACAAATTAGCCAACCAAAACCAATTATAGAGAAGTAATTTTGAGAAGTATACACTAAGAACTTTAAACTAGATTATTACCTCTAATTCTTCTTTAGTTTAGCTAGATGATAAGGAGAGCTTGATTAATCACCTTCTTTTTCCTAAATTTCTAAGAGCTTCTTCTCAATTTTCACAAAGAACTCTCTTCTTTCTATTTCTCTCCACCTTTCTATTTCTCTTAGCCTTGTAGAACTTAACTGACAAATATCACGTATATTCTAATTTGGCTATCAGTTATACAAACCAACGGTTCTAACTGTTATGGAATGGAAGGGTCTAGGCCCTGTTTGGCTAACCTAATTAAACTTCATTAATTTTTATAATTTCCTTATAATATGATACACTTGTCACACTTAAATTTAATTAAACTTATTTTATTAATAAGTCAGGTTAAACCTTACTAATAAAATTTTAATTTCTATTTAGCCAACCATAATTATAATTTTATTTAATAAATCATTAATCCTCTAATTAAATTATTTAATTAAATTAGAATATTATCATTACACTCGCGTAATAAAATACGCACCAATTATAAAATTGTTTATCATCAATTCACTTAATATCATCATACTTAAATAAATTATTCTACAATAATTTTCATCAAATATTTATTATTTTTTTAATAAATATTTCAACAAAAATATTTATTTAATTCGATAAATATTTTTAATTATTTACAAAAATCACATTCGTTACAACTATCTCATGCAAGCGTGCCGTGGAGTTTATTATTTGGTATCAAGAGCCAAGTTTCTAGCAGGTTACTTATCTTTTTATTGTTCTTGTTGCGTATTATAAAAAAAAAGAAAAAAGAAGAAAAAAAATCTCACATATTATTATTTTGTGCTAACCCAAATTCGTACCGTCAATCATTGCTTTAAATCTACAACTATCAACCATCCTCACATCCGAATACATCATCATCAATTCTGAACAAGAAAAGCCATAAAATTCCGCAAGCCTAACAAACTTTTCTGAAAATTTAAAGGCATACAAGAAGCAAGTCAGTCCGAAATTAATAATAAACCAAGCCCAACCGAAGCAAATAATTCGAGAAGGTGTTCTAGACCGTGTGCATCAAGATCGCCTAAATACTTTCAATTTAGATTGTTCTTGATAAACCGTTGATTAGTTATAATAGATTATATTGATTAGGAATTAGTTCAAGAAAAGAACATAAAAGAAGAATACTCGTGGAAAAAAAGGCAAGAGAGGTGAGCTCAAAAGAGGGTAAAAGCCAACATTGAGCGTATACACGAGCGTAATTGAGTGATTCATTATTTGAGCAAAACACGTAAGGGAGTGTGTGAAGAATTATTTTTTTTTTAACTCTTGTTTTGCAGCAAACATGTTTGGCTATGAGGAGTCATTGAAAACAAAATCAAGAGTTCGTATGGATTTTTTCATGGATGAATGGAATAAAACATGGGGGAAGGAGTATGAGAGGCATCGTAATAGATTTTATCATGGATATAGGGAGTAGCCTTAAAAGCCTATGGAGCATAGGAGGGAGCGAGTACAGCTTAGGGGGGCAAAGGAGGACATTATAGAGGCTGTAAGGGGTTGGAGGCATGTTGGTTGCAGCCACAAAACACTTCTAAGGCATATAAGGAGCGAGTTTACCCGAGGAAGGTAATAGTTGAAGAAGATCATACTACCCATGAAGAGTTATTGGTGACAAGAAAAGCTACGAGTGTGCAAGTTAAAAAGAACGATACAATGCAGCAAAAGGATATATTTTATACTAGGTTTCTTGTCCAAAACAAGATATGTAGTGTAAAAATTGATTGTGATATTTGTACTAACATTGCTAGCACTACGATGGTGGAGAAGCTAGGTCTGTTTACGGTTACACATCCTCAACCTTACCAGATGCAAGGGATCAATGAATGTGAAGAGGTAGAGGTGAATAGACAAGTATCAGTTTCTTTTAGCATTGGCAGATATAAAGATAAAAAACTATGCGATGTAGTTCCAACGCATACTTGCCATTTGTTACTTGGGAGACCATGGCTGTTTGACAAGCACATGAAATATATGACTTTACGAATTAGTACTTATTTGTGCATAATCAAAGATCAGTCACTCTTTGTCACCCGAACAAGTCCATGAAGATCTAATGCACTTACAAAAAGATCGTGATCAAAAGCAAAAGAGTGAACAAAAGAAAAAGAATGATCAAAAGATTGAGATAGAAAAAGAGGAAGCAGATAAAAATGAGGTTGAAAACAAAAAAGAGATTGAAAAGGGTGAGAATAAATACAAAAGAGAGATTGAGAGAAAAGAAGAGAGAAAAATAAGTGACTATGAAAAAGAGAGTGAGATGGAAAGAGTATTGTATTTTAAACAGTCGATGACTGTATGTTCATACGAAAAGGCATTTTTGAATACTAACTAGTTTAACTCTTCTTTGTCTAGTTCTGTTGTTTCTCTATTTCAGGTTGATATCATACCCAGTGATATCGTTCCAATTTGACCAACTTACAAGATTGATCCCGAGGAGACGAAGGAGTCACAAAAAAAGGTTGGCGAGTTGATAAAGAAAAGGTTTGTGAAAGAAAGTATGAGTTTGTGTGCCATTCATGAGATCTTAGTGCTCAAGAAGGATATGATGTGGAGATCAAGCATTGATTTCCTAGAGGTCAACAAAATCACTGTAATGTATTGTTATCCTATTCTTCGTTTAGATAATATGTTATATGAACTACATGGTACTTGTGATTTTTCTAAATTTGGTTTTAAAAGTTCTTATCATCAAATTAGAGTCATATATGGTTTATATGCAAGTTTAGTTATATCATTCGGATTAACTAATACATTAAATGTTTTTATGAGATTATTGAGCCATATTTTGCATTCTTTCATGAGAAATTTTGTTATTATCTATTTTGATGATATTCTGATTTTTATCAAAACTGTTAGAGTTTACATATTTAATTTGCTGATGAATTTGATTAATGTATATTTTTACCAGTAAGTTTTGTAAAGTCCTTAATGATGATTTGATATTTGATTTACAAGAACTTAGATTAGAAAGATTAAATATGTTAGGTTGATTTTATTGAGTTGATCTGATGTATAATTAATAGGATCATATTGATAACTTAGTTACTCTGCCAATTCGTAATATCAAAATGAATCACAAAGTTAACTTGCTTTCACAAAGCATCAGATGCACAATCGTAGAGCATTTACATTTGTCGTAAAGTTCACCTCAGATCCTAAAGTAAAGATCAGTTTGTAGAGTGAACAGAGAATCGCAAAGTCAAGCAAAGTTCGTTGAGTGAAGACTGAACGTAGAGTTTTTCCATGAAGTCCTTAAGTAAAAGTTCAAATCGTAAAGTGACTCAAGGATCGTTCAGTGAAGACAAGATCATAAAGTCAGCTTTTGAACCGCAAAATGAATCTTCTTAGAGCTGATCGTAGAGTTCACTCGTAGAGTGCTTTTCTAATCGTAAAGCAATCATCATATAAGAGCAGGGTGTAGAGCAAACTGTACATTCTATAAGCTTCGTAGAATAAGTCAAGTCTGACAACATGACTGATATGGGAGCGTTGCTGATTAAAGGTCCCGAGGTATCCACCAAACATCATTGGTTGAAATTAAAGTTTAGAAGAAATGTGTCTTACAGCTAGTTTACTGAAAGCGACGTGTCAAGGTGGTAGGTGAAGTTGTAGGCTGATGTGGCAGGAACTAGCCGTAATGCAAGCTGACACACTAACATAAATGTCAACATCAAGGATCTGAGAGTATCTGAGCATTAAATGCCCCAACGGGAACCTAGCAACGGGAAGATTTTTCGGTAGACTATAAAAGGCAACCAAGATTCAAATTTAAAAAAGAGAATGCTCTGATCATCAAGCCTAAGCTCTGTCAAAGTCTAAGAACGAACTCTACGAAAGTTAAACATCTAGTTCAAGCTACTAAGTACTTGAGGAAAAGATCATATTACCAACTTAGCAGCACATCTCAACAACGTTAAATCAACTCTTGATTGTCTGAGTGACAATCTTCTAAGTCTAAGTGACTTGAAGAGATAGTGATCTAGGACTAAGTGTCCACATTCATTCAGACTTAGTGACTTGAAGGAACCTTAATGGTTTAAGTTGTAAAATCTGTGTGATCAGTGTCCTTAGTGGATTTTCCTACTCGCTGAGTAGAAGAGTGGATTAAGAGTTATTTAGTCTCCGAACCACTTAAAATTTGCCTATATCATTTACTTTTCTGTTCTTTTATTCTATCTCTAAATTATCCTGCTTATGTGACTTAAAACCACAAAGACTAAATTTGGAACTGAGATTTCTATTTGATCTTTAAGGGGTTTTTCCAAAAGTATATTCCGTTGTACATAATTAATCTTGACTAATTTATTAAATGGTAATACATCTTTTATTAATCAAAAGTTTTAAAAGGATCTATTCAACTCCCCTTCTAAATCTCTAAGTGCCTCTAGGAAATAACAAGTGGTATCAGAGCACGGTTCTCACGAACATAAAACATACACTTTGAGTTGATCTATGACACTAAATAAAATCAGTTCTGAGCTTGGTGGTGGAAATAAGTCACCTCTTCTAAATAGGGAAAAAATTTGCTAATTGGAAAGTGCCTATACAGGCATACATGGACGCTATTGATGATGATCTGTTTGATGTTTATCTATAATGGTCCATATGTTTCTACAAGTTGTCTCCTACAACAGATGATCCCAAAAAGGTAGCTGTCAAGCAGTGTGTAGAGTGGACCGAGAACGAGAAGAAGCTAGTGCAGTTAAATAAAAGGGCAAAAAACATTCTGTTTATGGCTCTAGAAGATGAGCTCTTTGAAAATGTTGTCAACTACACAATTGCCAAAGAAGTATGGGAAGCCCTATTGGTGATGCATGAGGGCACATAAGAAGTCAAAGAGAACAAGCAGTCTCTCTTGACTCAACAATATGAGATGTTCTCTCATGTCCTTGAAGAGAATATCACGACAACATATAAAAGATTTAACGTCCTCCTCAACTCCTTGAGATCATATGGCAAAGTCTATCCCAATAAAGACCTGAATATAAAGTTCACGCGATATCTACCAAGTAAGTGGGATGCCAAGACCACTGCTATCCGTGAATCAAAGAACTTGCACGAGATGACTGTGTAAAAGCTCTACGGTAATCTTCTTACCTATGAGCTTCAGCTGAATCAGAGAGTAGAGACTCTTTCTGAGAGCAAGAGAAAAGATAAAGGGGTTGCTCTCAAAACTTCTGAAGTTGCCTTAAAAGTTCCAATTGAAGCTGAAGAAAATGATGATCATAATGAAACTAATAAAGATGAAGATATAGCCCTGCTTGCTCGAAGGCTAAGAAAGTTCATGAGGAAAAGCAGCAGTTGGAGGCCAAAGAAAAATTTCAATAAAGGTAGTAACAACAGAGATCAAGAAAAGGATCTGTGCTACAACTACAAGAAGCCAGACCATTAGATCACAAAATGCTATAAACCTCTATGAGAGGAGCTTAAGAAGGATAAGAAGAAGTCTTATGCGAAGAAAGAATATAAAAGCTACAAGAAGCATCACAAGAAAGAAAGAGGCTTTGTAGCTGAAGGATCGTGGAGTGATTCTGAAAATGACTCTAGCTCTGACTCCAGTGATGATAAAGAACCTCAAGTAGCAAATCTCTGCTTGATGGCAGTTGAAGAAGATTCTAGTGTAACCACTGATCGTCGAGAGATCGACATCAGCGAGGTATTTGACTTTAACTCTCCTGATGTTAATATTGATGATCTTAGATTAACATTGCATGATATAACATCTGATTTGCATGAATATATGAAGTGGTTCAGGGTTCTATCAAAGGATCATTCTCTTCTTTAAGAGGAGAAAGAGAAAGTACAAGTAGAGTTGAAAACTACTCTACGAAACACTGCCCCTTTATCCAAGCTTAAGGCTGAGAATGAAAATTTGAGAACGATAACCGAGGCCAATGCACTGAAGGAGTCTGCTCTTACCTCTAGAATAAAGGAGTTAGAAAAGACAATCTTAATGTGGAATCATTCTTCCTCATCCATGGATTCACTGATCACTAGTCAGAGAGCTATCTCTGATAGATCAGGTTTGGGTTTAGAGATTTATCTTCTACCCCTGATGTGGAAAAAATCAGTGGAGAATAACAATGATAATGTCTCTTCTTCTTCCCACATATTATATTTGTGAAATCCAAAGAGATTATAGAGCCTATTATTCCAGGCTGTCCAATCTCTGTCGACCAGATGGTTTCTCTAAAGGACAACAGGTCACACACTGGTCTGGGTTTTGTAAAATCGTAGAGCAAATCTAAGTCTACGAGTGTGCCTCGAAGGATCGTAGAATTTGGCAAGTTTAACTCTAAGAACCAACTAGGCGAAAACCGTAGAACTGGTTCTTACTCTACAAAATTTCAAAATCGTAGAATAATGTGGAAACAGAAGGAGGTTCAGCCAAAAAGAAAGGCATATCTTCCACATAAGTTCTAAATGAGAAGATATCCACACACACACACACATACCCCCTGCATGTAACATATTAAATGTTATAACTGTCATGAGTGTGGACATAAAGTTGTATATTGTTATTATGGTTATGAGTGTATTGCATATCGTAGACCCAAAGTCAAGCAGATTTGGGTCCCCGAGGGAACTAACAGAGCAGGACCCAAACAAGTATATATTATATTTGTGAAATCGAAAGAGATTATAGAGCCTATTATTCCAGGCTGTCCAATCTTTGTCGACCAGATGGTTGCTTTAAAGGATAACAGGTCACACTGGTCTGGGTTTTGTAAAATCGCAGAGCAAATCTAAGTCTACGAGTGTGCCTCGAAGGATCGTAGAATCTGGCAAGTTTAACTCTAAGAACCAACTAGGCGAAAACCGTAGAACTGGTTCTTACTCTACAAAATTTCAAAATCGTAGAATAATGTGGAAACAGAAGGAGGTTCAGCCAAAAAGAAAGGCATATCTTCCACATAAGTTCTAAATGAGAAGATATCCACACACACACACACATACCCCCCTGCATGTAACATATTAAATGTTATAACTGTCATGAGTGTGGACATAAAGTTGTATATTGTTATTATGGTTATGAGTGTATTGCATATCGTAGACCCAAAGTCAAGCAGATTTGGGTCCCCGAGGGAACTAACAGAGCAGGACCCAAACAAGTATATATTATATTTGTGAAATCCAAAGAGATTATAGAGCCTATTATTCCAGGTTGTCCAATCTCTGTCGACCAGATGGTTGCTCTAAAGGACAACAGGTCACACACTGGTCTGGGTTTTGTAAAATCGCAGAGCAAATCTAAGTCTACGAGTGTGCCTCGAAGGATCGTAGAATCTGGCAAGTTCAACTCTACGAACCAACCAGGCGCAAACCGTAGAACTAGTTCTTACTGTACAAAATTTCAAAATCATAGAATAATGTGGAAACAAAAGGAGGTTCAGCCAAAAAGAAAGGCATATCTTCCACACAAGTTCTAAATGAGAAGATATCCACACACACACACACACACACACACACACCCATGTAACATATTAAATGTTATAACTGTCATGAGTGTGGACATAAAGTTGCATATTGTTATTATGGTTATGAGCGTATTGCATATCGTAGACCCAAAGTCAAGCAGATTTGGGTCCCCGAGGGAACTAACAGAGCAGGACCCAAACAAGTATATATTATATTTGTGAAATCCAAAGAGATTATAGAGCTTATTGTTCCAGGCTGTCCAATCTTTGTCGGCCAGATGGTTGCTCTAAAGGACAACATGTCACACACTGGTCTGGGTTTTGTAAAATCGCGGAGTAAATCTAAGTCTACGAGTGTGCCTCGAAGGATCGTAGAATCTGGCAAGTTCAACTCTATGAACCAACCAGGCGCAAACTGTAGAACTGGTTCTTACTCTACGAAATTTCAAAATCGTAGAATAATGTGGAAACTGAAGGAGGTTCAGCCAAAAAGAAAGGCATATCTTCCACACAAGTTCTAAATGAGAAGATATCCACACACACACACACACATCCCCCCCATGTAACATATTAAATGTTATAACTGTCATGAGTGTGGACATAAAGTTGCATATTGTTATTATGGTTATGAGCGTATTACATATCGTAGACCCAAAGTCAAGCAGATTTGGGTCCCCTAGGGAACTAATAGAGCAGGACCCAAACAAGTATATATTATATTTGTGAAATCCAAAGAGATTATAGAGAAGATATCCACACACACACACACACACATCCCCCCCATGTAACATATTAAATGTTATAACTGTCATGAGTGTGGACATAAAGTTGCATATTGTTATTATGGTTATGAGTGTATTACATATCGTAGACCCAAAGTCAAGCAGATTTGGGTCCCCTAGGGAACTAATAGAGCAGGACCGAAACAAGTATATATTATATTTGTGAAATCCAAAGAGATTATAGAGCCTATTATTCTAGGCTGTCCATTCTCTGTCGACCAGATGGTTGCTCTAAAGGACAACAGGTCACACACTGGTCTGGGTTTTATAAAATCGCAGAGCAAATCTAAGTCTATGAGTCTGCCTTGAAGGATCGTAGAATCTGGCAAGTTCAACTCTACGAACCAACTAGGCACAAACCGTAGAACTGGTTCTTACTCTATGAAATTTCAAAATCGTAGAATAATGTGGAAACAGAAGGAGGTTCAGCCAAAAAGAAAGGCATATCTTCCACACAAGTTCTAAATGAGAAGATATCCACACACACACACACCCCTCCCCATGTAACATATTAAATGTTATAACTGTCATGAGTGTGGACATAAAGTTGCATATTGTTATTATGGTTATGAGTGTATTGCATATCGTAGACCCAAAGTCAAGCAGATTTGGGTCCCCAAGGGAACTAACAGAGCAGGACCCAAACAAATATGGGTACTAAATTAAACTATGATTTTACTCGCAGGTACAAAGATCCACAGAGTCAAAATGGTATCTCGACAGTGGGTGGTCAAGGCACATGACTGGCAATAAGACTCTCATGTCAAAGTTCAAAGAAAAAGATGGTCCAACAGTTGTCTTTGGAGACAACACCTTTGGGAAAACCAGAGGTTATGGTTCAATAAGCAATGGAGCTGGTTCGTTCAGTAAGGTAGCCTATGTTGATGGACTAAAGCACAACTTACTAAGCATAAGTCAGTTCTGCGATAAAGATCATCAAGTCATCTTCCTCAATAACTAGTGTTAAGTTCGAGACCTGGAAACCAACTCATTGAAGCTGACTGGATCAAGAGAAGAAAACGTAGATGTGGTCAATCTCGCTGAGCTAAGTTCTTCAGTATCATCTTGCTTCTTCGCCAAAGCCTCAGAAGATATAAGCTAGTTATGGTATAGGAGGTTGTCCTACCTAAATTTCAAGAGCATGTTAAAGCTCGTATCAAAAGATCTAGTCAGAGGGCTACCCAAACTGAGTTTTGTTAAAGAAAGACCGTGTAAATCCAGTTAGCAGGGGAAGCAAACCAAGAACTCATTCAAGAGCTTAATTTAAATGAAAGGCCATTATAACTTCTTCATATGGATCTTTTTATGACTATTCCAGGTGTTAGTCTTGGAGGCAAAAGATACTTACTGGTCGTAGTGGATGACTACACCAGGTTCACATGAGTATTCTTCATAAGCTCTAAAGATGAGACAAGCTCTTAGTTGATCTGATTCTTCAAGCTGGTGATGAATGAGAAGGGTGAAAAGATAAAGACAATAAGGAGTAATTATGGTAGAGAATTCGACTATTCTGAAGTAAATCAGTTCTGTGAAGAAAATGACATTCAACATAATTTCTCAGCTCCAAGAACTCCACGGCAAAATGGAGTAGCTGAGAGAAAGAATAGAACATTGATCGAAGGAGGAAGAACTCTTCTAATAGCAACTCATTTACTAGAAAATTTTTGGGCAGAAGCTGTCAATACTGTTTACTACACTCAGAATAGGTCCTTGATTCACTTTACGCTCAAGAAGACACCCTACGAGTTGTGAAAAAGAAGAAAGCCAAATATAAGCTACTTTCGTGCTTTTGGCTGTGTATGCTACATTCTCAACAATGGCAAAAGATACCTAACAAAATTTCAGCCTAAGTCAGATGAAGGAATTTTTTTTGGACACTCTATGGAAAGTAAAGCCTATAGAGTGTTTAATAAGAACTCCTTGACCGTGGAAGTCTTTATCTATGTCACATTTGATGAGGCTGATCAAGACAAACTAGGCAAATCAGCTTAACTTGAAGAAGTCGTAGAGCTGGACCCTCAGATAGCAGAGCAGGAGAACCCTATGATCGGTGAAGCTGAAGCCGAAGAGCCAGACCCGACGATCGTAGTACCAGATAAGGAAGTCGTAGAGTATCTAGTTCTAAGTATGGGAACTCTACGAATCAATGAAGATGCAGAACCAGAACTCAATCTTGAAGATCTCAGACAAGGAGGCACAAGGACAGATGTTCTATTCGGAAGCAAATGGACAAGAGATAACACTCAGACTCTGATCATAGGAGATCCAAATGCTAGTGTCAGGACAAGATCAACCACTCAAAATGAATGCTTTTACCTCAGCTTTCTCTCTTAGATAGAGCTTAAGAAGATTGAAGAAACACTAGGAGATTTAAAATGGATTGAAGCTATGCAAGGTGAGCTAAATCAGTTTGAAAGAAGCAAGGTTTGGAGGCTGGTTCCAAGATCAAGAGATCATCCAGTAGTTGACAACCAATGGGTCTTTAAGAACAAGATGGATGAAGTTAGTGTGATCACAAGGAACAAGGCAAGGCTGGTGGCTAAAGGTTACTTTTAGGAAGAAGGAATCGACTACGACGAGACCTTCCCACCTATTGCAAGATTGGAAGCTATCAGAATGTTTCTAGTTTATGCAGCCCACATGAAGTTCAAAGTCTTCTACATGGATGTCAAGAGTGCTTTCCTAAATGGTGAACTTCAAGAAGAGGTTTATGTCGAATAACCTCCAGGTTTTATCAATTCTACTCACTCTAATTATGTTTACAAGCTAGATAAAGCACTTTACGGTTTAAAGCAAGCACCTAGAGTATGGTATAAAATACTCACAAATTATCTTATTGAAAATGGATTCACTAGAGGTAGGGTAGACATAACTTTATTCCTTAAAAAGCACAAAGATAAAATATTACTAGTTCAAATCTATGTAGATAATATTATTTTTTGGTTTTACTGAGGAAAAATTGTGTGATAGGTTTGCTAAGTTAATGCAGAGTAAATTTGAGATGAGCATGATGGGTAAACTGAATTTTCTTTCTTGGACTTCAAGTAAAGCAAATTGATGAAGGGATTTTCATCAATCAAGCCAAGTATATAAAGGATCTTCTTAAGAAGAATGGCTTAGATTCAGTAACCCCTATGAAGACTCCAATGACATCTGCAACAAAAGTTGACAAAGATGAAAATGTTAAGAGTATTGATATCACTCAATACCAAGGTATGATTGGATCTCTCCAATATTTGACTGCAAGTAGAACAAATATTATGTACTCTACATGTATTTGTGCTAGATTTCAGGCTATCCCTAAGGGAATCTCATCTTTATAGTTGTAAAAAAGATTTTTAGATATCTCAAGGGTACTCCATATTTGGGAATATGGTTATCCCAAGGACTCTCCCTTTGATCTAATAGGATATTCAGATGCAGATTTTGCAGGATGCAAGATTGACAGGAAAAACACAAATGGACTTGTCAATTTCTAGGCAACAAACTTGTTTCATGGTTCAGCAAGAAGCATAACTGTAAAGCCCCGAAAATCCACCTGCTAGCTTCTTTTAGCCAGGTCGGACTTCGTGCTTACGTGTACAACCTTATTCATCACATTCATTAATTTAAAAGTAGTGTACACAATAAATGTCTATAAAAACTCGCAATATAATTGATTTGAAACGTATATAGAAATCAAAACTTCTAATAATCAGAGTAAAAGGCAGAAAAGTGATAATATTATAAAATACTATTTGTTCATTATTACAACATTCCCAGATAACTTGTTCTTATTACAAATAAGTCCTAAAAGACTTAAAAATAAATCTCTATTTCTCTCTGAGACTTGCAATATTAACAACCAGGCAGTTCCCAAGAAAGAGGGGGCTTTCTGTTAAAACGACGTGCAATTATATGACCTAACCCCTTTACTCGTTAAAACTTTCTAGACATTACCAATAATGTTAATCTAGCATAGTTTAAATCTTCTACATCTTCAGCTTTCTTTGTACCGCCAGAATCGTCTGGTAATTCTTCCTTAACTGTAATTTGTTTTTAGATAATTGCAAGAATGAGCATAAGAATGCCCAACAAGTCTAACAGATATATATATATATATATATGAGAAGAAAATCACCTTTTCAAGATATATATACAGAATAAGCTGATACAAGATTTCAACGATTATCAATATAGTGAACTGAGTGATTTCCCACCCATGAACTAATGAATTAGTTCCCCGTCTCATCAACACTGCTACAATTGTATCAACAGTGTATATCACTTCTACGATACCTCTACACTGCGATAAATGTTACCTCGGTGAGTTAGATCGGTTTCCTAACACATCTTAAACTCATGTCCATACAAGAGAGTTGTTCAGCTCAGATACTAACATGGTTTTCAATTGAAATTCAACAATCACTATCACGTTGTACATAAAAGATAACAAGCATGTTAATGCACGGGGTACAAAAGAAACAATACTTGTATAACAATAAACCTCATAAATAAGACACATTATTGCACGGAGTGCATTTCAACAATTAAGTAGACTTGCCTGAATATGGATAATATGTTAACGCTAATGTTTCATTCCTCGCTCAATCTCTTCAAGTGTAAGCTCTAGAACTTTTATCCTCTAAGCTTTTCCTTTCCTTGGATTATGCTAGGCTAATTAAGCATTTTAAACGATTAAATCTTTTAAGTTTTATTCCGGGTATTATAACCGCTTATAAATAAGACTCCTTCTAATATACATGAAATAATTTCAGCATTATAACTGCATATAAAATGAATATTCATCAACTATATTTAAAATAAATTGAGCATTATAACTGCTTATAAAATGAATATTCGACTATTATATTTGAAATAATTTCAGCATTATAACTGCTTATAAAATGAACATTTCTTACTAAATACTTGAAGAAAATCGGACATAGTAACTGCTTATAAAAATATATTTTCTAATATATAAGAGAAATAAATCGGACATTATAACTGCTTGTAAATAGGACTTTTGTACTATATACTTAAAATAATTTGGGTATTATAACTGCTTGTAAATAGGACTTTTGTACTATATACTTAAAATAATTTGAGCATTATAACTGGTTATAAAAGTATATTTTTACTAAATATATAAAGAAGAATGAAAATAATAATCACTAGAGTAATACCTCTTGTAGTTGCTAGCTTTACTTCCAATCGCGCAGCGCTTCGATGCTTAAAAAGTAATTTTTATCTCACAATATCTCTCAGAATATAAATATAGAGTATTTTTGCTCTTGAACTGCTCTTAAAAAATATTAAGGAATGAATGAACTGAGCTTGCTATTTATAGAAAAACCAAGTTTCACTAATTGCACGTTAGGGGCTCAACTTATTACACTTTGGTACCTAGGTTAATTACACTTTAGTACCTAGCATATTCTTAGAATATTCTTCTAAGCTCCTCAGTGAAAATATCTTCTAAGCTCGACAATGCAGCTTGCAATTGAACCTATCTTCTAAGCTCCTCAATGAAAATATCTTCCAAACTCGACAATGCAGCTTGCAATCTAAGCTCATCAATGAAAATATCTTCTAAGCTCGACAATGCAGCTTGCAATTGAACCTATCTTCTAAGCTCCTCAATGAAAATATCTTCCAAGCTCGACAATACAACTTGCAATCTAAGCTCCTCAATGAAAATATCTTCTAAGCTCAACATTGCAGCTTGCAATTGAACCTATCTTCTAAGCTCCTCAATGAAAATATCTTCCAAGCTCGACAGTGCAGCTTGTTACCGTAAGCATGACAAATCACTTTGTCATTCTTAAGCACGACACAACAACTTGTCAAAAATAATTTGTCAAGATACTTCTTGGTGAAATCGTGGAAAGCACGACAAATCAATTTGTCAATGTAAGCACGACTAAGCAGTTTGACCAAAATTTTTTATTTGACCTAATTCATCGTTTACACTATATAATCACAAAACACCTGCTTCGAAATATCATTTCAATCTTTATTAAGCACAAAATTCGAATTTCATTAGGGCTTAAGGTTTTAAACTTCTCGATACCTAATTTTAGGTCACTAAATTAACCTCTAACATATACGATCGTATTTATAAGTCTCATAAATATTCGGGGTATTACATCCACCTCTACTTCAAAGAATTTCGTCCTCGAAATTAATTTTACAGCTAATTTTAGTCATTCAATATCATATTTATAAGTTCTATAAATATTCAGGATATTACAAGAACTCAGTATCAACTTCAATTGCAGAAGCTGAGTATGTTGTTACTGGTAACTGTTGTGCTCAAATTTTATGGATGAAGAACCAGTTGGCTGACTATGGGTTTGATTTAAAGTCTATTCCTATCTTTTATGATAACCTCAATCACTTATAATCCTGTCATGCATACGACTAAACATATAGACATCCGATGTCACTTTATTAGAGATCATGTATAAAATGGAAATATCTCTTTGTATTTCAATTCAACTGAAAATCAGCTAGCAGATGTGTTTACTAAGCCATTAGACAAATCAAGGTTTAATAAGTTAATAAGTGAGTTAGGTATGCTTAATTTGCATCCTTAATATTATGTTTTTATAAGTCTCTAACAAGTACAGGAAAGAATCGTAGAACTATCAAAGAATGGACATGTTCGTAGAGTAATTCAACGATCATAGAATGAAGACAATTCGTTGAGTGAGAAATCGATCGTAAAAGAAAGTTCGTAGATTGAAAGCTGTTCAGAAAATATCGTCGAACTGAAGGATCTTTGTAGAGTTATTTGTCTCTTCAAAAGTTACTATACGAAAGATAAATTTAAGGTGGTTACTTCAATGGCGCGTGTGACGCCCCCAAATCCGGGTTACCTTATCCACGAATTCGGTGCATCACTGTGCAACTCATACATCATTATAACAATAACTCATTGCGGAATAATAAAAATATTTACATTGATATAATATAAATATTATCGTCCCAAGCCTCGAAACCATAACTAAAACATGATCTTACTACATGAAAGTAATTACCAGATTATTACAACATGTTCTTGTCTAATCTCAGGTACGAAGACCTTAACTAATACATCATCTAATAATCATTACAAATTCAATTTTATTCCTCATGTATATACTAGTCCATACCAATATAAGCATTAACAATTATTACCTCAAACTCTTCTCAATCCCGGGTTTCGTAACATTTAACTTATACACTTATGATCAAGGTTGAATAAATACCATGGATTATTTACAAAATCTCCTATGTGAACGCAAGGTTCAGATTCTGACTCTATTCAATTCCTGAATATTCGCAAAGTTATTCAACAACCATATATTCGTTATAAAAATGTCTTTTATACATCATCGTCATCATTGTAGTTTACTGAGCAATTAAATTACATAATCGCATCATAACTATTATAATGGATAACCTTCACTCTTAACTCAAAGTTTACACAGTTAAACACAAATACATTGCATACCGTTATCACGGCTAAATAATTACAATAAAGGGATATTTAGCAACATTCCTGTTTCCATGCATCTTAAATCCTTATCACCACGTTAGCAAGATAATTACCTTGCATCGTAAATCTGTAAAAGTTTTATTTACAAGAATGAGCACGACGGCTCAGCAAGAACTAACAGTTTTCACATTTCATGCTTCACGTAACACATAAGTTTGTATTTATCCATGTATCATGATTCTCATAATATGCATCTTACTCATGCACTATAAATCTTATGCAATTCATCTATATTTATGCATCATGTATCTCATAACATACTTCATGCATCTCACATTGTATATTTATAATAATTTTAGTTACACATAGAACAATATAGTCACATAATTACACATTGTGCATACTTTAATCATGCTCGCATATAATCCACATAATAGTGAAAGATTTAATAATCAAGTCATTTACATTAATACATTTAAACAAGTTAACAAGTTACTGAAAGAACTTGCCTTTAAGCGTTTCTTGCCAAATTATGTTGGCTCGTCCTTCAAATATCCTACACAATTTATTTAACAATGAAACACCAATTAGCCACTAAAAAGGCTTCATATATTGGTTCACATTAATAATAATTCTATTTCGTATTGTTCGCGCATTATAATTTATTAACCGCGATTCACTCTAAAATATATCTCGGCGTTGCGTCGTTTGAAAACGTTACGACCATCATCATCATCATCATCTATACTCATTGGTTTGTAAAACCCCACTTTATAACTTATAATGTCCATTTCATTTGAATTGAAACACTATTTAACTCCATTAACACTTGACACGGCGTTTCGGCGTTTACACGTCACACGCCTAATTCGCCTCTTTTTCATGTGCTAAGCATGCTCATAAATTGGGTTATAACACTCTATCATGTTTCATTATTATTAGAAACAAAATATTGAACAAGGTTATACACACTTGTTACGACGTTACGATGTTTGCACGCCCATACGCCCAACTTGTCTACTCGAACGCCTAAGCGACATGAGTTTGCGTATGCTTTGTACGCTCATTGGACTTATCCAATACTCATTAGATAATGATAAGTATCATTATCATACATAACATTCCTGTTTTAGAACTTAGAACATCAAACATAGCGTCAAAAACATTGCACATTGCACACGTGCATGTCCAACGCCCTCCGATTGTCTCTAAACGCACAATAGTCCTAAAGATGGTCAATTTTAGAATTGATCCATTTGGTAAATTTCAATTCCATTTAATGGATATTGTAGGTCTATCTCTAAGCTTTCTGGATCATCTTGAATCGCCCTAATCCGAGTTCGTATGAGAAAGTTATGGTCATTTTAACTAACAAGTGTTCATGTTAAAATTTTGGATTCAGGCAGTCGGCGGGGCCTCCGTGAGAATCACGGAGGCTGCGCCACAAGGGCAGCAAGGCCTCCGTGAGAATCATGGAGGCTGCGCTAGTAACCAACGAGCTCAGCAAGGCCTTCGTGGTTCTTACGGAGGCTGCGCCGGTGCCCAGAAAATGCAGATTTCTTCCTTCGTGCAATCCGACCTTTCTTCACTCCAACCTTCATAACTTCTTCTATACACGTTCAAATTGGTCCATTCGGGACTCTATAGACTCCTAAGACATAGAGCTACAACATATCAAAAATTTAGAGTTAACCATTAATATTAACATGGCCAAATCTTAGGCTAAAATATCAACTCATGCTATATTTTTGTGTTCTTAGTGTTCTTCACTAGAATCATCACCAAATCTTCGTTTTAACCTCTTTTTAATCCGTTCCAGTTGGCTTAGCTTCGTAACCCATGGAACTACACTTCCATATCATCAAACAAATTAAAACAACACAGAATCTAAGTTCCAAATCCTCTAAAATTCGTCCGAAGGTCCAAAGTTCCATTTTTGTCCAAAGTTTCATCCTTTATGCCATGGTTCGGATCATTCTTCGTTTTTGTTCCACTTTAAAGCTATTAATAGCATACAGAGCCTCTTAATAGCATCCTTGAGTAACCACAACCAAAAAAATCAACAAAGATCGTAACAAAAATTCAAACCCATCACAAAAGCTTGAAAAGCTTAAGAAATTCGAAAATGGAAGAAATGAGCTTGAGGGGTTGGGATTTACCTCTTGTAAGTCGTTCTAGATGTTAAGAAGATTAGCTAAGGAGCTTGACAAGAGCTTCTCCTTCCTTGCATGGGCTCCCTTATGCTCCCTCCTTCTTCCTCTTTTCCACCCGTGTACCCTCTCTGTAGAACTCCCCTTTCTCTCATTAGGTGATATCCTCTCTTCTGCAGCAACTTAGAAGCTTGAGAAAGGAATGGGATGGCTGAGAAATGGAATGAGAGAGCGTAGCCTGGGAGGTTTCGGGAGAATAAGGCTCTCGGGTGAAGGTAATGGGTTTGCCAAGAGAAATGTTTTTCAAAGTTGGAAAACAAATGTGTTGAGTCTAGCAAAAGGGAGCATGCTGCCAAGCACTTCCCCATACTCACTCCTGATTGGCTACATGAGATACCATGGCTCATTTCTAATTGGTTCATGGGTTAAATGCTCCCAATACATACTGCATATACACAAGAATATACCCGAATACTCCCACTTTTGTACGAAATTTGTACAATAACTCTTCCCAAAATTAAAAATGGGTACTCCCATAAATATTGGGGCGCATAAAAATATTTATTACGGGGTTTGTCCATTTATTCGGAACACCCATATAATACATTTCGGATACGGATAAAATCACGTATCAGCCCAAATAAAATTTCGGACGCTCTGAAAATTATTCCTTTGCATATATGTCTTAACTAAATTAATAGAAAACCGAAAAAGGCGTAAAAATATTTGAGCGTGAATAGTGCCTTGGTAAACGTGCCCTTTAAATAGTGATTTTTTGATTTTTCGCAAAATCAATTATTCACTCCTACAGTTCAACAACGCATAAAAATTCGTACATTGACACCATCCAGGTTATAAAGTAACCTTGAAACACGTCACATAAAATTAATATTTTAATATATTTAATAATATTAATAAACCCAAATTACAAGGGTATTTACTATTCGCGATCGCTGCTTTTCACGATTAACTCCCCATAATCATATACATCATCGCACATATATCTCGCCCATAATTCGGGTTGCGTCTTTACAACAAATAACTCGTTCAATAATATTATTATTCAACTATTTATTTAATCCAATAAATAGTACTCTAGCGATATTTCTTGAAACCACCAATTTAGCTTATATGAAAACTTTCATACTTACTAATCATCGTCTACACATAATCTAGGTCATAATATAACCTTTAAACGCTTAACACATAATATTATTAATAAAAGTCTATTTTATTCAATAACATCCATAAGCTCGAATTACCAAGCTACCCACGACTCAGGATCGTTACAATAATTAACTATTAACTCATTCATTCTGAATCTATGTATATATCTCATATTTATATATATACACATTAAATTTGTCACATAAATTACATAAATATATATAACACATATATATTTTTATATATATATTCAAACTTGATACGTCTCATAATAAGAATTTTATCAAATCCCTATTTAAATATTATTCTCAAAAATTCGGGTTGTCCCATCCTTCCATCCTTATAAGGATTCCGTCTTCGAAATTACAAATATCAAACCTCTCTTACTTAGTTTTCGTCTAATTTCTTCCGAAATTTTATCGTTGAATAATTTCAACGCATACAATAACATAGGTTTTTATATTTACCTATTTAATCTATTTTTCTCAACAAACTCTCGTAGGTTTTATTCTATAACGTTTATCAAACTTAATTATATCTAAGTATCATTCTTCCTTTAACCCATCAATTTCCTTAATGGAATTCATCCATTCTTCTAAGAATTTCATCCTTGAAATTACAACATATTCATCTTTGCTCATTCTACCCACCACTCTATCTAAGAATTTCACTTCTTATTTTCGAAATTCCATCTACTTCTTCTAGGAAATATTAATCCCATAATTACTATCATGCTCATATCATTCATTCATACAGACTTTCAACAAAGCTTTACGTTTTTCTCTTCCAAGGATTCATTTAGAATTGTCGCATTCTACGACTACTTCTTTCTAGGGAAAATTACCCTTTTTACATTCAGTTTCCAGAATAATGGAATATCTTTCTGGAGTCTTCAACAATTGTTCGATAATTGTGAAGCAGTATAAATCATTGAGTGGCCACCATGGCACTTACCTCTTATATGAATTACCAATATTGGATGAAGGAATCACTGAGTGGCCACCATAGCACTTACCTCCAATGATATCCCAAAGCTGAGTAGCCACTAAGGACTAAGAACCTTTACTAGAATCACCAGAAATTCATCCGATAACCCAACTTACTAATACAATAGGTGATCATCCTAATGTACCCGAGGTCATGCATAACCCCTCAAACATTCAACTTATATTTAACTTGCGCGCATGTCGGTCCCCCAACAAAAATATAATCTCCCCTTCTATCAGGGTTGTTCATCTCAGCAGATATAAAAGCCCGCACCAAAACGATTTGGTTTGGAAAACATTCTCAAAGAATTCTCGAGTTTCATAGTCATATTTTAACATTCGTCTAGCCGAATCAAATAGCTTAGACTCACATCAACGGTTCAGACATCAATCAAAATATTTTAGCCAACTCAATTGGTATACTTTTTCATACTTTAAAGAAAATAAAAATTATTTTATGACGTCATGATACCGCACTGTTTCTATAGTCCGTTGAGGATTCCGTCATCTTGTGACTTTGTCATACTACATCATACCATAGTGGGCTGACGATCTTATGATCACATCCAACACTTAGTTAATCTGCATTGATGAGTCCATCATCTGTCATTCTACACCAGGTTCCATGATGCATTGATGACTATTTAGAAATACATTTTGATATTTTCAAATCATTTTGCCTAGCTGGAGAAATTAGCATAGACATATGAATCATAGGATCCTTTTTAAAACTTATTGGTTCAAAAATTGATCCAACATATTTTTCGAAAACACAAAAGTGCAAATATCAGCACGATGTCAATAAATTTCGATATCTAGCATAGCTAGAAGATTTGGAATATCCATTTCTCCTCATCAACTTCAATTTCTCTTCAATGCATCATTACTTTATAATTCTATCTATTTCTAATATCACCAGTGCTCATCATTTTGATCACAATTCTCGCTCTATAACTTTCCTATACCCCAATATAGTTCATCAACTTACCACACATTATGACTTCAGGAACTTGCCACAATAATATGAGTTTAGGAACTTGTCCTAGCAATACGTAGTCCAAGAACAAATCAAAGACTATCTATACGCTGAGGGGCTCAAAACATACTATATAATTATGAGTCACAAACTTACCATAAGTATGAGTTTCAAGAACTCGCACCTAATCTCATTATTATCTAACCATCAAATATAGATATGAGAAAAGAATCACCTTCTCGTCATACGTATAGTGATAACACGATACCAGGTTCCAACGATTATCAATATAGGAAGCTAAGTGATTGTCGAACCCATCACAATCCTCTGCCCATACAAGGAATCGATTAACTCGACCACTAATCAATATAGGAAGCTAAGCGGTTGTTACGCCAAGCATAAATTCCCCACCCATACAAGGAATTGTTCAACTCAACCACTATATCGATATAGAAAGCTAAGTGGTTCTCAAACCAAGCACACATTCCCCGCCCATACAAGGAATTGTACAACTCAGCCACTAACATGAGTCCTCAATTGAAATTACCTCCAATCCTAGCTTACTCATTGCTCAACAAGAATTTAATTCGTGTTTCATCATCCATAACTCCTTCCGAGTTTTACTCGTACTATCTCATAGTACCATCTATCTATAGTATTGAGCTAAAATTTTCAATCATACAATTGATCATCTGTCATTCTATGACTTAATCTAATCACGTCGTGATCTTACTCTACAACCTTTCTATCCTCTTCTCTCTAATCATATATATGATTTTATTGCATTTTTGTCTTATAGACCTCGTCTATTAATCAACACTTATCATCTCTATTACTAGAGTCAGGTAACTCCAAATCCTCAATTTTTTTAACTCTTTAAGATTCTTCTTTGAATCTCCTCATATATATCTTAATTCATTTCTTTAGGAATTTTCCTAAATTTATTCCTCATTGGTCAAACTCTATCCGAGTTTATTCTTTATCACTATCCTCTTTCTACCCTCAGGTTATAGCCTAAGGTTCTCTTACCTAAGGTTTATAACCAATAGCTCTGATACCAACCTGTGGCGCCCCCAAATCCGGGTTACCTTATCCACGAATTCGGTGCATCACTGTGCAACTCATACATCATTATAACAATAACTCATTGCGGAATAATAAAAATATTTACATTGATATAATATAAATATTATCGTCCCAAGCCTCGAAACCATAACTAAAACATGATCTTACTACATGAAAGTAATTACCAGATTATTACAACATGTTCTTGTCTAATCTCAGGTACGAAGACCTTAACTAATACATCATCTAATAATCATTACAAATTCAATTTTATTCCTCATGTATATACTAGTCCATACTAATATAAGCATTAACAATTATTACCTCAAACTCTTCTCAATCCCGGGTTTCGTAACATTTAACTTATACACTTATGATCAAGGTTGAATAAATATCATGGATCATTTACAAAATCTCCTATGTGAACGCAAGGTTCAGATTCTGAATCTATTCAATCCTTGAATATTCGCAAAGTTATTCAACAACCATACATTCGTTATAAAAATGTCCTTTATACATCATCGTCATCATTATAGTTTACTGAGCAATTAAATTACATAATCGCATCATAACTATTATAATGGATAACCTTCACTCATAACTCAAAGTTTACACAGTTAAACACAAATACATTGCATACCGTTATCACGGCTAAATAATTACAATAAAGGGATATTTAGCAACATTCCTGTTTCCATGCATCTTAAATCCTTATCACCACGTTAGCAAGATAATTACCTTGCATCGTAAATCTGTAAAAGTTTTATTTACAAGAATGAGCACGACGGCTCAGCAAGAACTAACAGTTTTCACATTTCATGCTTCACGTAACACATAAGTTTGTATTTATCCATGTATCATGATTCTCATAATATGCATCTTACTCATGCACTATAAATCTTATGCAATTCATCTATATTTATGCATCATGTATCTCATAACATACTTCATGCATCTCACATTGTATATTTATAATAATTTTAGTTACACATAGAACAATATAGTCACATAATTACACATTGTGCATACTTTAATCATGCTCGCATATAATCCACATAATAGTGAAAGATTTAGCAATCAAGTCATGTACATTAATACATTTAAACAAGTCAACAAGTTACTAAAAGAACTTGCCTTTAAGCGTTTCTTGCCAAATTATGTTGGCTCGTCTTTCAAATATCCTACATTATTTATTTAACAATGAAACACCAATTAGCCACTAAAAAGGCTTCATATATTGGTTCACATTAATAATAATTCTATTTCGTATTGTTCGCGCATTATAATTTATTAACCGCGATTCACTCTAAAATATATCTCGGCGTTGCGTCGTTTGAAAACGTTACGACCATCATCATCATCATCATCTATACTCATTGGTTTGTAAAACCCCACTTTATAACTTATAATGTCCATTTCATTTGAATTGAAACACTATTTAACTCCATTAACACTTGACACGGCGTTTCGGCGTTTACACGTCACACGCCTAATTCGCCTCTTTTTCATGTGCTAAGCATGCTCATAAATTGGGTTATAACACTCTATCATGTTTCATTATTATTAGAAACAAAATATTGAACAAGGTTATACACACTTGTTACGACGTTACGATGTTTGCACGCCCATACGCCCAACTTGTCTACTCGAACGCCTAAGCGACATGAGTTTGCGTATGCTTTGTACGCTCATTGGACTTATCCAATACTCATTAGATAATGATAAGTATCATTATCATACATAACATTCCTGTTTTAGAACTTAGAACATCAAACATAGCGTCAAAAACATTGCACATTGCACACGTGCATGTCCAACGCCCTCCGATTGTCTCTAAACGCACAATAGTCCTAAAGATGGTCAATTTTAGAATTGATCCATTTGGTAAATTTCAATTCCATTTAATGGATATTGTAGGTCTATCTCTAAGCTTTCTGGATCATCTTGAATCGCCCTAATCCGAGTTCGTATGAGAAAGTTATGGTCATTTTACTAACAAGTGTTCATGTTAAAATTTTGGATTCAGGCAGTCGGCGGGGCCTCCGTGAGAATCACGGAGGCTGCGCCACAAGGGCAGCAAGGCCTCCGTGAGAATCATGGAGGCTGCGCTAGTAACCAACGAGCTCAGCAAGGCCTTCGTGGTTCTTACGGAGGCTGCGCCGGTGCCCAGAAAATGCAGATTTCTTCCTTCGTGCAATCCGACCTTTCTTCACTCCAACCTTCATAACTTCTTCTATACACGTTCAAATTGGTCCATTCGGGACTCTATAGACTCCTAAGACATAGAGCTACAACATATCAAAAATTTAGAGTTAACCATTAATATTAACATGGCCAAATCTTAGGCTAAAATATCAACTCATGCTATATTTTTGTGTTCTTAGTGTTCTTCACTAGAATCATCACCAAATCTTCGTTTTAACCTCTTTTTAATCCGTTCCAGTTGGCTTAGCTTCGTAACCCATGGAACTACACTTCCATATCATCAAACAAATTAAAACAACACAGAATCTAAGTTCCAAATCCTCTAAAATTCGTCCGAAGGTCCAAAGTTCCATTTTTGTCCAAAGTTTCATCCTTTATGCCATGGTTCGGATCATTCTTCGTTTTTGTTCCACTTTAAAGCTATTAATAGCATACAGAGCCTCTTAATAGCATCCTTGAGTAACCACAACCAACAAAATCAACAAAGATCGTAACAAAAATTCAAACCCATCACAAAAGCCTGAAAAGCTTAAGAAATTCGAAAATGGAAGAAATGAGCTTGAGGGGTTGGGATTTACCTCTTGTAAGTCGTTCTAGATGTTAAGAAGATTAGCTAAGGAGCTTGACAAGAGCTTCTCCTTCCTTGCATGGGCTCCCTTATGCTCCCTCCTTCTTCCTCTTTTCCACCCGTGTACCCTCTCTGTAGAACTCCCCTTTCTCTCATTAGGTGATATCCTCTCTTCTGCAGCAACTTAGAAGCTTGAGAAAGGAATGGGATGGCTGAGAAATGGAATGAGAGAGCGTAGCCTGGGAGGTTTCGGGAGAATAAGGCTCTCGGGTGAAGGTAATGGGTTTGCCAAGAGAAATGTTTTTCAAAGTTGGAAAACAAATGTGTTGAGTCTAGCAAAAGGGAGCATGCTGCCAAGCACTTCCCCATACTCACTCCTGATTGGCTACATGAGATACATGGCTCATTTCTAATTGGTTCATGGGTTAAATGCTCCCAATACATACTGCATATACACAAGAATATACCCGAATACTCCCACTTTTGTACGAAATTTGTACAATAACTCTTCCCAAAATTAAAATGGGTACTCCCATAAATATTGGGGCGCATAAAAATATTTATTACGGGGTTTGTCCATTTATTCGGAACACCCATATAATACATTTCGGATACGGATAAAATCACGTATCAGCCCAAATAAAATTTCGGACGCTCTGAAAATTATTCCTTTGCATATATGTCTTAACTAAATTAATAGAAACCGAAAAAGGCGTAAAAATATTTGAGCGTGAATAGTGCCTTGGTAAACGTGCCCTTTAAATAGTGATTTTTTGATTTTTCGCAAAATCAATTATTCACTCCTACAGTTCAACAACGCATAAAAATTCGTACATTGACACCATCCAGGTTATAAAGTAACCTTGAAACACGTCACATAAAATTAATATTTTAATATATTTAATAATATTAATAAACCCAAATTACAAGGGTATTTACTATTCGCGATCGCTGCTTTTCACGATTAACTCCCCATAATCATATACATCATCGCACATATATCTCGCCCATAATTTGGATTAGCGTCTTTACAACAAATAATTCGTTCAATAATAGTATCATTCAACTATTTATTTAATCCAATAAATAGTGCTCTAGCAATATTTCTCGAAACCACCAATTTAGCTTATATGAAAACTTTCATACTTACTAATCATCGTCTACACATAATCTAGGTCATAATATAATTTTTAAATGCTTAACACATAATATTATTAATAAAAGTCTATTTTATTCAATAACATCCATAAGCTCGAATTACCAAGCTATCCACGACTCGGGATCATTACAATAATTAACTATTAACTCATTCATTCTGAATCTATGTATATATCTCATATTTATATATATACACATTAAATTTGTCACACAAATCACATAAATATATATAACACATATATATTTTTATATATATTCAAACCTGATACGTCTCATAATAAGAATTTTATCAAATCCTTATTTAAATATTATTCTCGAAAATTCGGGTTGTCACAGCGCGTACATCTCTCACTCAGGAAAAGCGAATGAAACCTAAAAGTTACTGCACCATAGCTGTTAAAAACGCAGAACTGAAGCGACGTGCAACTAATTACATCTTGCCATATGCCCCACTCAGCAAAATTAGAGGGAAGTGATATAAAATCATTTCAAATTTGTTTTCTGACCTTTGCGCTTTCATTTTGCAATCTGAGTTGTAGAGCTTTCAAATTTTCAAAAGCTTTCGAACCCTAGTTCTTAAATTTCTCAGAAAACTTAAAACACTTTTGCAAATCTTTTCGGTTCAAATCTAATCCAAATGGCAGAATATCAAGTTGTGACCGATATCTAACTTTGCTCTGACAAGTTCAACGCTTCAGAGAAGAAATTCAGAAATGTACTCAAGCTTGTGCAGGAGGCTGGTTTCTCTGAATGTCTAGAGACCAACACCAGAATCTACACAGAACTCGTTAAGGAGTTTTTATCTAAACGTTGTGTATGGTGATGGGGTTCTGACCACAAAAATCAAAGGAGTAGTGTTGCAGATGGGAGCTGCTGAAATCAACCACTGTTTGGGTTTTATCAGTTAAGGCCTTACTTCTTTCGATGAAGTAGACATGAAGGAAGGACTAAAGGTGATGGGTCACAAGAAGAACCCACAGCTCAAGGGTCTCAAGAAGAAGGAGTTCCCTCAAGAATTCGAGTTCCTCGCTAAGATAATGGGCAAGTGTATCCTCTACAAGGACACTGCTCATGACTCAGTAAGTGAGCTGCAGTTGAAGTTTATGACTGCCATTGTCATGAAGAAGCAAATCATTTTTGGCGCTATATTTATCGATTGGTTGGCCAAATTGGTAGAAGATTTTGGCAAGAAAAAGACTCTAGGCAAGCCTACTCCCAAAATGTTTCATGGGAGGCTCATTAGCATTATCCTCAAGAAGAGGTTGAAGAGCAGGATATGTGATAATGAAGGGGAGTCTCTAAATTCCAACAAGAAGATTACCCCCAAGCTGTTTGATAACTGGAAGAGGAATGCTTTGGAGAACCTAAGATTGAAACAATCTGAAGGTGGAAGTAAGCGCACAATCGGTGAAGTCCAGAAGCCCACTAAAGCCAAGGGCAAGAGAAAGGTGGAGATAATCGTAGAGGAAGTATTACAGGGGTTGGTTGTACCCGAAGTTCGTAGAGCTCCTGATTCTATGGCTGACCAACCTATTAAGAAAAAGAAGAAAGTTGAGAAGGCAGCAAATAAAATTCCCAAGGACTTTCAGAAGGGTCCTTCAAATTCTGAGAAGAGGGGAAGACGAAGAAGACATTAACATACCCCTTTCCAAAATTGTTTTAAAAAGGAGGAGTGTGAGGCTCAATCGACGAAAAAAGGCCCTTGCTCAGCTTGAAGAACAAGCAGGAGAATCCATGCCTTCTCTAATCGTAGAGTTGGATGAAGAGAAAGAAGAAGAGGAGACGCTATAGCTGATAAGGAAAAATCAAGGGAAGAGAAAGTCAGATTCCCTGATGTATCAAGAAGAAGATATGGCTGTGAAGGTCCCTATACCAGAGCCACAAAGTGATGATCCAATGATGGCTGAGATAGCCCCAGTGCTTGAGCCAAAGCAAGTTGATGATTTGGCTGTGAAGGATGTTACTCCTGCGCCTAGTAAAGATAGTGATTCGACTGTGAATGCCTCTACACCTGAGCCACTAAATATTGAAGAAATAGTTGTGACGGCTGATAAGCCAGAGCCCCAAGAAAATAATGAAGAACAGGCTATGAAGGCTTCAAGTCCTGAGCCTAAGGAGAAAAATAAGAAGAGTAAGTTCAGCAAAATGGTAGAAAAGGAAGGTAGAAGAAAGAGAAAAGTAGAAAAGAAGGAAGAAGAAAGGCAGAGGAAGAATGAAAGAAGAAGGTAGAAAAAGAAGGAAGAAAATAAGAAGAGGAAAGAGTTGAGAACCAAGTTCAGGAAAGATACAGTTCAATGATCAATCCATTCATCTGATACCTCTCTACGACTGACCCAAGTCATTAAGAATGTCGTAGAGGATATCAACAAGGGTTTTGACCTAAAGATCGTAAAGCCTGAGGATCCTAACTCTGAGGGGGAGCAGCCCATTGGATATCAAGCTCCTCCTATCTCTCATCCATTTACATCTCAGTAAGAGCCTGTAGAGATCTTCATGCTCCAACCAAGGGAGTATCAACCTGGTCTTCGCAGGGTAATTCTCACGGGCAGAGAGATTCCAGAAATAGCTCATCTTCTTCTAAATAAGTTTAAAGGGATAGGGGTAGACAAAATGAGAGTGTTGCATTCTATGGATCCTTTGTTCACTCTATTCTATAACTTGGAGATAGACAGAAGTACAATCGTCTATGAACCTAACGGTGATCAATTGTTCTATTTCATGTCTCTCATGCCTCTAGTCAGAGCAATTATGCAAGGAGATTAAAGTTTCATCAGATGGAACTATTACAAGTATCCAAATCTGAAGTTAGTGGCTCAAAATTTTTCAAGAGTTCTCAAGTATGCCACCAAGCTGATATGCTCTAAGCCCTTTGTATTTCCTCCAATGTGTTAGAAGGTAACATGTACTCCTATTACTATTTGTGTACCTTTTTACCCATTTCTTTCTAGTGAAGGGTACATAGAGTCTTCCTCTATGTTCGTTGAACCACCTTCCACTCCTGATTTTTATATACAATCTTACTCTAACTCTCCGGTCGTAGAGTCTCAACACTCTACGGTCAATGTAAATAATACTAATCTTCCAGTCGTAGAGTCCCAACACTCTACTGACCATGTAAATTTACCCAACTCTCCGATCGTAGAGCCTCCACACTCTACGAATGATAATTAGAAAATAAATTCCCCAATCGTAGAGTCTCAAAACCCTACGATCGATGCACAAAATACTAACTTTCCTATATATGCCCCTATACAGATACATACAGATTCCTCATCTCCCATTCAAATATCTTCTATGCTAGCTACACCTCAAACATCTCTTGTTCATTCTAATTCTTCCTCCCCATGGCCTTCTCCAAATGTAAAGTCTCAAAACCCTACATTTGATGTAGATAAAACTAAAGCATTTATTCTTGTTCCATCCCAAGACTCACCTATACATTCGCTGTCTCCCATACAAACAATAAAACAGGAATCCAACCCATTTATTCCTTTAGATATTCCTTCCTCCTCTCAAAATGAATATTTTGATCTTCCTCTTGCTCTTTAAAATCTTTCTTCAAGTAATGAAGCAGGCTCTAATGCTCCAATGTCCCAAATAATGGATCAATTGCTCATGATTGTAATGAATGCAATTTTTGTGATTGAATAAAAATATTTGTTGAATTATATAAATATTTTTATTAATTTATTGAGCTTAATAAATAATTTATTAAGTTTTTGTGAAATGGGTATATGTTAAGCTTAATAATGTTAAATGTTATTTGAATGTGATTTGTTATGTTTATTCTAATTTAATTTAATAATTAAATTAGATGATGAAAAGATTTATTTGAATAAATGATTTATTTGAATAAGAGAATTTATTTGGTATTATTGTTATTTGTTAAATGAAATTATTATTTGAGTTGGTAAGGTTTAATTGAATTTATTTAATAATAAGTTCAATTAAATTAGAAGTGTGACATTTTAAAACTATATGTTATAATGATTTATTAAAATAAATGAGAAAGTGTTTAATTCAGTTTTACCAAACAAGGCCCTATGATCTTTGTTTGGAAATAATGGGTTATTTTATTTGTGTTTTACCAAACAAGCCTTTAGTTAGAATAATGGATTATTTCTAAATCAGTTTGCCAAACAAGCCTTATGGCCTTTTGAATTTTATAACTGATGGATTAAATTTATATTATACGTTATTATTACACTAAATCATCAGTTTTTATTTTTATTCATCAGTTTTATATTTTATTTTTATACTACGTCTGTTGTAAAAAGAAAGGAAAGAAGAGAAAGAACAGAGTTTAGAGAAGAAAGAATATACAGAGAAGAAGAGAGAATTAGAGAGAAAATTTGTGAATTGAGAAAGAGAAGGAAGGGAAGTGCTAAACTCAGAATTTTATATAGCTTGAAGGTATGATTCTTTTAGTTTTGTTCTTTATTATATTCTTATTATTTTACTTCTCTGTATATGATTTCTACTTCACTGTATATGAATTTATATGCTAAATACATGAATTACTTGGTTATAATTGTTAGTAAGCATGTATTAGAGATTATGTGATGATTATAAACTAGTTTGAAGAAATAATTCATGAAAACATGCTTTAGAATTGAGTTCTTAATTTTACAGAGCCTTTTTCATGTATGGCATATTTGTATGAAAATTGATGATTTAAATTGGTTATTAATCAGTGATTTAATAATTGTTTATGATTATTTGATGAAAAAACAAGAATAATGCAAGAAGAATGGTTTTAATTAGTTGAAAAATGAATTTACAGAGCTTGATTTCATGAAAATGGTTTTTTAAAACTTGAATATTTGGTTTTAACAGTGAATTTTTGGTTTTAAATTGGTTGATTATGTGTTTTATAATGCTTAGATTGATTAGAAACATGTTGGGTAATTATTTTATATCATATTTGATGTCTGGGTATGTTTAATTTGTATTTTGGATGGTAGAATTCGGAAAATTTTGGCCAAATTGGCCTAAGTTTTCACTGGTTCGCGAGCTGGGGAAGACGACAGTCGAGTCTCTCGCCCCGGCGAGAGAAATGAACTGATTTCTTCGCCCCGGCGACAAATTTGTTAAGTATAACTTCGCCCCGGCGACCCTCTCGCCCCGGCGACGATTTTCTTAAGCTTTTTCTCGCCCCGGCGAGAAACACTACTGTTAAAAAAAAATTATTATTTTGTTTTCTTTTCTTGGAAGTTATGATGCATAATTAAACTTATATTAATGTGACTAATGTATTACCAAGATGGTTGCTAAACTAGTACTTGTTGATTATGGTTTGCTAAATGAGATGTTATGATAAAAGAGCAAGCTTAGAATGCTTTTAATCTTGTGACTAATTATATTACCATTTTACAATTAAATGTTTAGGTTGTTTAAGGATCGTGAATTACTTAAATTTGTAATCTACGCTTGAGGCAAGTTCCTTATCTCAACTTATTACTTTTACGTTGAGCAAGTTTTCCTATTTCAAACTTGTTATTTCATTTAAAGCAAGTTTAATATCATCGAGAAAGAATATTTACCTTAGCTTATTGTCATTCAAGCAAGGTTGTTGTCATGATTAAATGCTTAAGCTTTATTCCAGTTGTTTATTGTTCGATCATTGATCGTTATTCAAACTTTGAATAGAATTTCTATTGTTTGACTTTATTGATGAATTAGACTAGCAAACCCTTATTGATTCAGCTAGTCCTTAGTTGATGAGCGATTTCAAAGACTTAGAATATTTTCTATTCTTGTTCCAAGCCAAGTTTCTTTTGGTACGGATTCAGACGATAAACTGAGATGAACAACCCTAATATAGGGGATTACCTACGCGATAGCGTTAAAATGTTTGTGCACAATACATTGTACAAAGGGCTGATCCCCCTGAGTACGAGATGTTTGGTCCATAGTCTATATGACTGTTAAAGGTTACAGTAGAAATACTTGTTAACCTAGGACATAGTTCGAGGTCTTGTGACCCTCAGATATAATTTCTAAATCTTGAAATCTATTTTTCCTTGAATCGAACATTTAAACGAGCTTTTTGACTTTGATCATTTGTTGACTAAGATTCAGAAAACTATTGTTCCTCAGTTGAAATCCATTTCATTTAAATATTATAGTTATCGTACTTGTGAGCAATTGTTTGCTCACTCTTACACTAAAACATTGCAGCTAAGCCAGAAAAGCAGGACGTGCCGTCCACGAGCAAAGGCAAGGGCAAGATGCATAAATAGCTAAAGACCTGCTATTTACTTGATGTTTGATTGTAATAAGACTTATTTAAATTATGTTTTATTCCGTATTTGATGTATTAAGGTTAAGATAACCTGAGATTTGATTGTTTAATAGTTCGGTGATGTAACCCATTTTGGGTAGATGATTTCTTTAAGTTTATTTAATTGTTCTTAATTATGGGTAGATAGATGTGAATGAATGAGATAGTGAACACTAAATCTGTGAGAATTAAGTACCTGGATTTGGGGATGTCACAATGATTCCCACCAAGGATTAGATATCAGACCTTTCTGCTCAGATGACAATAGATCTTGAACAGAAGATCGAGGAATCCTCAATAGAAATCCATGAAAAGATGAACAAGATCACCAACGCTGCAAGTCAACTCCATAGAGAAATGGTAAAGGAGTTTGGAAAGCAAATGAAAAACATGTTCAAGGATATGGCTAATAGCCTGAATTAGTGAGACTAAGTCTTTCTTAAGAAGATTGATGACCACAAGAAGGCAGTCTTGGCTCTCCAGCAATAGAACAACAATTCAATCAAGCTGCTTTCTGATAAAGTGCTTAAGCTCAGCTCCTCCTTATCTGAATTCAAGTCTCAGATGATGGAGCGCACTAACAGTGCACTGGCTCTAGTTCATCAGGAAGGTGATCAAGCAGCTGTTCGCCAGCAGGAGCTTCGCGTTGACATAGTCATATCTTCCTCCTAGATTCAAGAACTAGTTGATACCGTCAAACATCTTTCAGAGAGCCATGATGACAAAAATAGGGAGAAGTCTAGGCAATGGGAGAGGCAAGGGGAGAGACAACAATCTCAGGGGGAGAAAAGAAAGAGAAATCAAAGGTAAATATCCATAACCCCTCCAATCTTTAGATCATCTCCTCCTTCTCTATCAGCTATTACTCTGGAGCATGGTCACTCCTCTTCACAGCATGAATCGTCAAGTAGAGTTTCCTCTACTGGCATTCGGGTTCCCTCAGGTGATCCTGTGTATCTTAACATAAATCTTAAAGGAACTCATGTCGTAGGAGAAGAGAGAATAAATATGCCTAATCTTGGCCCAAGAGACTTTGTTGAAGAAATCAGAAGAAAAAGAACTTAAAGACAAAGCCAGAAATGATCACAGAGTAGAGTTAAAAAGGAAGTGGCTCTCAAAGGAAAAAAGGTCAAGAAGGTAGAAAGAGGTAGTAATGTTAGTTTTATAAATTATAAATTTCTTTGATAAATAATTCATATGTTGTACAATTATTATACATAAATAAATTTATTATTTTTGCTCTAGCAATACAATGGCTTACTGTATTTTAAGTCATATCTATATTTTAAGCAACTGCATTGTAGAATTGATGAATGTTTTGTTATCATCAAATAGGGGGGATTGTTAGAGTTTGTATATTTAATTTGATGATGAATGTGATTAATGTATATTTGTACTAGTAAGTTTTGTAAAGTCCTTAATAATGATTTGATATTTGATGTACAAAGACTTAGATTAGAAATATCAAATGTGTTAAGTTGATCTTATTGAGTTGATCTGATGTATAATCAATAGGTTTATATTGATCACTTAGTTACTCGGCCAATTCTTAATGTCAAAATGAATCGCAAAGACAACTTGCTTTCATAAAGCATCAGATGCATGATCGTAGAGCATTTACGTTTGTCATAAAGTTCACCTCAAAATGTAAAGTAAAGATCAGTTTGAAGAGTGAATAAGAATCACAAAGTCAATCAAAGTTCGTTGAGTAAAGACTGAACGTAGAGTTTTTCCATGAAGTCGTTAAGTAAAAGTCCAAATCGTAAAGTGACTCAAGCAGTGAAGACAAGATTGTAAAGTTAGCTCTTGAACCATAAAATGAATCTTCGTAGAGTTGATCGTAGAGTTCACTAGTAAAATGCTTTTCCCATCGTAAAACAATCATCGTAAAAGAGTAGGACGTAGAAAAAAATGTACGTTCTATAAACTTCGTAAAGTAAGTCAAGTCTGACAACATAACTGACATGAGAGCGTTGTTGATTAAAGGTCCCAAGTTATCCACCAAACATCCTTGGTTGAAATCGAAGTTCAGAAGAAATGTGTCTAACAGCTAGTTTGCTGAAAGCAACGTGTCAAGATGGTAGGTGAAGTTGTAGTCTGATGTGACAAGAACCAGCCGTAAAGCACACTAACATAAATGTCAACATCAAGGATCTGAGGTATATGAGCATTAAATCCCCCACGGGAACTTAACAACGGGAAGATTTTTCGGTAGACTATAAAAGGCAACCAAGATTCAAATTTAAAAAAGAGAATGCTCTGATCATCAAGCCTAAGTTCTGTTAAAGTCTAAGAACAAACTTTACGAAAAGTTGAACATCTAGTTTAAGTTGCTAAGTACCTGAGGAAAAGATTATATTGCCAACTTAGCAGCACATCTCAACAACGTTAAATTAACCCTTCATTATTTGAGTGACAATCTTCTAAGTATAAGTGATTTGAAGAGATCTTAGTGATCTAGGACTAAATGTCCACATACATTCTGAGACTTAGTGGCTCGAAGGAACCTTAGTGGTTCAAGTTGTAAAGATCTGTGTGATCAATATCCTTAGTGGATTTCCTACTCGCTGAGTAGAAGAGTGAATTAGGAGTTATTTAGTCTCCGAACCACTTAAAATTTGCCTGTGTCATTTACTTTTATGTTCTTTCATTCTGTCTCTAAATTATCCTGCTTATGTGACTTAAAACCACAAAGACTAAATTTGGAACTAAGATTTCTATTTAATCTTTAAGGTGGTTTTCCAAAAGTATATTCTGCTATGCATAATTAATCTTGACTAATTCATTAACTGGTAATATATCTTTTATTAATTAAAAGTTTTAAAAAGATCTATTCAACCCCCCTCTTCTAGATCTCTACGTGCCTCTAGGAAACAACAAAAACCTAGTGGAAGTCTTTAACACTTGTTCAGTCTATTTGTGATCGTCGTAATGTTAATTATGCAATTAAGTTTTCATCTTGTGAAGTTGGTTGTGACCTTTTAATTCCATTAACGCCATTACTTGATTTTGAATGTGTTAACTTCGATAAAAAAGGAAAGGTTGAGTATGTTCTGCAGATTCAGGATCTTATACTCAACAATGAGAAAAACATGGGTTATTGTGCAAACTAATCAGAACAATGCATTGAGAGTCTAAATGGATGTATCTTAATTTTTGATCTAGGAAATTATGCATTAAAACTTCTGTATTTTGATTTCATAGTGATTACACAAAAGATACATGTTGTTTGGTTTTGTTTTGTGTTTAATCCAGGAATTTTAGTGTGTTTGCATATTTAACGTGAAAAGTTTCAAAGATTGATATTTGATCCAGGAAGAAATGGAACTTTTTATATCCTTACTTGCGTTACTGATAATGCATACACGTTAATGTTACCAGGTAAGAATTATGATTGCGTTATTGCTAAAGTTTCTAACTTAGTTTATTTTGATGTAGCGCCAGATTTGAGGACAAATCCTTTTCGAGAGGAGGGAAATGACACGATCCTGACTAGGGCCACATCAAACGATGAGACAAATCACTTTCAAGAGGAGAGAAATAATGAGGGCATGCTTAGCTTGGGCGTGGATGGGAATCAAGGAGATAAAATTTGGGTTGATCCAATTCAAGTGCCAGTTGGACCAATTACAAAGGCTAGAACAAAAATGTTCAAGCAAGGTCTCAATGGATTGATCCAAGATGTTTTGGCTGAAGCTAACTCAAGGAGACCCCATGAGGAGGCTAAGGAGTATGAGACACAAGTTTGGATCAATTTGATATAAGCCCAATTCAGAAATTAGAGAAGATTTTGTTTCCTAAAATATTAAGTAGACTATATTGTATTTTGTTTCCTTTAGTTTTAGGTAATTTAGCATGATTCTAGGGGGGTTATGATCTATTTTGATTACAATTCTAAAGACTTCTACAAGGGTAAAATTAGGGCAACACTTTTAGGGTTATTATTACCACAATTAAGTCTTTGTACTAGTATAAATAGGCCTCAAGGCTAAGGGTTTTGGTACTAATTGATTTAATAATACTTCTTCTTTTTAGATTACTTAAGAGTATTCTATCTTTGTTCTTTTCAAGAACTCTTGATCTTATTGGTGTGTTCATGGCGATCAATCCGACTTATCAAACATCAATCCATAAGTGTTTGTGGCATCCTCTACCATACATCAATCGTTGATTGTACCAAGGTTATCGCTTTAATATAAGCGAGGGGTCAAGTTGTCATTGATGTTCCACCCATAACCATTGCTAGAATGATCTGGGTGACGGCCACCTCATGCAAGCGTGTCGTGGAGTCTATTAAAAAAGTATCGGATCAAGTATGTGTGGTGTTGCTCCTCAAAGAAATTTTTAGAAATAATGTTTAATTGATCAAAGCCTTCATATTAACCTGCATTTCCAACAAATGATTAGGAATGATAAAATCAAAATTTTCCAAGATCTCGAACACAGGAATATGATCAATCTCATGACCAATCTCGACTGCTGAAGTATCTTTCAAAATATCACCCTCTTTAACCTCCGAACTAATTGGTGCTTCTTCAACTATAGTCCCTTCTTTGACTTCCTTTTTTAAATTTTCGCTCTCATCGACTATTGTCATGTCATGTAACTGATAAGAAATAGAATTTATGGCAACACAACTATCTAGAATATCCTTTGCCTATTTTGTCAACATCGTACAACATTTATTAAGATTATCAACTAGAAAAGAAATATCTTTTTGACACTCTTTACTAGCTCTTATCCTCTCAACTTAATAGCAATGTTGCGATTTCTCAAGTTTGCCATAAACATAATCCAATTTTCTTTGAAGCATGACATAATCAACTAACAAGTGTCTATGACCACAAACATAAATTTGATGATGCATCAAGTCACAACTATTATTAAGATAACAAATTTCATCCTTGGCTTGTGAAATCTTTACTTTTGTAGCCGTAGACATTTTAATAACAAGATATAAGGACTAAATTATAAAAACTAAAATACTCTTGGGGTCACTTTAAGCTAACAAAACTTGATAGTCCAAATTAAATCTTGTACCAAAATGAAGGGGGCCTAACTATAATATGCCAAAGCTAAATTAAAACCGACTAATCTCCAATTTAAATCCTAAACTTTAGCCCTAAAATTAATTTGCAACATAAATTTTATTTTAAATTAAATACACCCTAAATTTTGAGTTTCAAAATAATTTGCACCATCCGCACCATTTACATTAAAATAATTTGCACCTTGCACTTTAGTGCGAAATATACAAATTGTATTGAAACTCAAAGTTTAGGGTGCATTTAATCCAAAATAAAGTTTAGGGTGCAAATCGAATTTTAAGGTTAAAATTTAGGGTCCAACTTGGAATTTAGTCATCAAAACCTAAACATGTTACCTCTGTTGCGTGTTTTTTGGCACTAATCAGTGGTGAATGTCAAGATGAAGGTTAAGGTAGTGGTACTAATCAGGGGTACCCTTTGGCCTTATCCCAATCTGATTGCACCTTCGAAAAGATGATGATGAAGTTTTGACTGAAGAATAAATTCCGGTAAGAATGGCAAGAAAAAAATGTTTTATTTTTTATTTTTTTAATAAACAGAAAAATAAAGATAACTAGTAAAAACTAGTATTGCCCTGGACAAAGGAAAAGTCCCCTTTCTGACGGATAAATTTTTGACTGAGTTCTGATCATTGTCATTCCTCAAACAGTTAGTAAGAGGTAGGGGTTCCCAATAGCTTTGTCAGAAGGAGCCCACCCCTTTGCAACGATGAAGAGATGGAGGTCATCTAGACTACTATACAGGGTCTAGAGAATTCAAACCGAACCTTATTTGGTAGAATCAACAATATTGACGTTCATATGGGTGATTTGTCGGCAAGCGTAAATACCCTAAGAGAATATGTCAATACTCTAACTGAGAGATTCAAACATCTAGGGTTCAACAATCTTGTTGGTGATCGCAGAAACAAAGCAAGAGATGGTATAGGATGAAGTGGAGCGATTTTTCGAGTACACATCAATCCCCTTAGACAAACAGGTGAAACTGGTGCCTTTCAAGTTAAAAGGGGTTGCTTCTATCTTGTGGGTGAATCTGCAGAATAACCGTCAGCGGGAAAGAAAAACACTAGTGTAAAGATGGTATAGGATGAAGCAGTTGTTGAGAGGAAGGTTTTTACCTGCAGATTATGAACAGTACTTATTCCAAAAGTACTAGAAATGCACTCAGGGGCAAAAATCCGTCCATGAATTTACGCCAAAATTTCAGCAGTTAGCAGAACAGAATAGATTGTTAGAGACTGACATTCAGCAAACATCAAGGTATTTGGAGGGTTTGAAACCTGTAGTTCGCGAGAAGATTGGTGTGCAGACGATTTTGAGTGTTGCGGAAGCCAGAAATTTGACTTTGAAGGTGGAGGCCAGGCTGCAAGACCGGAGTAAACCTGAAGCGTTATGAAGAAACTATGCAGATTTGGGTCAATCTTCGGTCTCCGAAATTGTAATTGGAACAAGCTTGATTTTCAGTAGAGAAACCATGGAAATCAAGGTAATCAGGGTAACCAGGAGTAGGGAACCAGACTGGACCAAAATTTGGGAAAACAGCCTATGGAAAATCCAGAAAAGGCGCCTAATCCCTATGCCAAACACTATGGAAATAAGTGTCTTAAGTGTAATGGGTGACATACATCTGCAGAATGCCGGCGGAGAAACGTGAACGTGGTTAACAACGAATAAGGTGCAGAGGATGAGTAGGAGGAGTATGAGAACCCTTGCGAGGTTGAAGATGGTGATGAATTTGAGAAGGAAGGAGCAGTGTATGTGGTGAGAAAATTAATGCTGGCGTCGAAATCGATAGGGGAGACCCAACAGCACAAACTATTTCGAACTAGATGTTCTATTCTTAGTAAGGTTTTTGATTTAATTATTGATAGTGGTAGCCAGGAAAATATCATTGGTAAATAGGTATTCAAGAATTCGAATTTACCTGTTGAGAAGCGTCCTAGTACTTGTTCAATAGGGTGGATTAAGGCTGTGGGAGACATTAAGGTTACCAAACGGTGTAAGTCCTCTATCTATTGGAAAATATATAGATGAAGTTTATTATGATATAATATACATGGATGCATGTCATGTCTTGTTTGGTAGAACTTGACAATTTGATGTTAATGTTCAGCATTTCAGTCGTGATAATGTGTATGTCATGTCTTGTTTGGTAGACCTTGACAGTTTGATGTTAATGTTCAGCATTTTGGTCGTGATAATGCGTATTGGATAGAGAAGGAAGCAATACGGTACACCTTGCTGCCTTTGAAAAGAGATCCCCAACCCAAAGTGATCAAAGCGGAGGGGAAGTCATTTTTTACTGTGATAAATTCTAGGACTGAATTTATGGAGGAGGCGAAACAATCTGGTAGTATTTATTTTCTTATTATGCAAGATGTTTTTATGGGAAAATCAAAGGAGACTGATGTGCTTGATGAGGTGAGACCGTTGCTAGCTGAGTTTAAGGAGTTAATACCTGACGAGCTGCATGATGGGCTTTCCCTATTGCGAGATATCCAGCACCATATAGATCTCATTCCAGGGGCTAGTTTGCCTAATCTTCCCCATTAGCGGATGAGTCCTAAAGAGAATGAGATACTCTGGGAAAAAGTGGAGGAGTTGTTAAGGAAAGGCCACATTTAGGAAAGTATGATTTCATGCGCCGTTCTAGCATTATTAACACCGAAGGAAGATGGCAGTTGGTATATGTGTATTGACAGCCGGACGATTAACAAAATTACGATGGGCTATAAATTTTTGATTCCTCGTGTGGAGGATATGTTGGATCAGTTGAATAGGGTGGTGGTGTTCACTAAGATTGATTTATGTAGTGGATATCATCAAATTCGGGTAAGGTCGGGTGACGAGTGGAAGACTGCATTTAAAACCTGAGATGGTTTGTTTGAGTGACTCGTTATGTCATTCGGGTCGAGTAACGCACCAAACACTTTCATGCGTGTTATGAACTAGGTATTAAGACCTTTCATTGGTAAGGTTGTGGTTGTTTATTTTGATAACATCTTGATATATAATAGATATGAATATGAGCATCTTGGGCATTTGCGACAAGTACTAACAATTTTATTGGAGAATAAGCTTTATGTGAATCTAAAAAAGTGCAGTTTTATGACAAACAAATTGCTCTTTTTGATATTTGTGTTGGTGTTTATGAGAAACATGTAGACCAAGAGAAGGTTAGAGCTATACGGGAGTGGCCTACCCCCCTCGTACTATTAGCGGGGTTCGTAGTTTTTGTAATACTCGAGAATTTTAAATAATATTATTATTGACTTTTCTATTTAAGTTGAATATTTATTCAAATATGAGTATATGTGATATGTCACCATAATAGTGATGCAATAAAATGATCTCTTGATTATTTAATAGAGGAGTTATTTAATAAGAAAAGAAATTATTAATGTATCTTAATTAATTATTGTGTGGCTAATAATCTCCTTTCATTTAATTAAATGTTATGTGTCATGATATTTTTTTTTGTGACATTAGCATGTGTGAATATTCATATAAGTCATTAAATAAGGTGGAATATGTGTGACATTTAAATTGCATGAATGTCCTATGTGACATTTTGCTGTGTGATGTATATTTAAATTATATGGAGTAATTAATATTTGTTACATGATAATTATTTCCACACTTAAATGTTATTACAATAAATGTATTATGAAATAATAATGTATATTGAATATTTGGGTGTTAGCGATTAATTAGATTTCGTTGTAAATTAATGTACATGGATTATATGATATAGGTATATGTGAATATTGATACAATATGGTAACATTTAATTTTAATACACCTTATGACTAAATTGCATTATTAAACCTAAATGTATTAGTGGTCTCTATTGCAAAGTCTGAGTTCCTTGTCCCAAATTGTTAGTCACTTGCCCTATTTCCTTCATTTACGTGAATAGCTAGAACCTTGTGACTGATAATGGGAAAAGGCTACAAGCCTAGACTTCTTCTTCTTCCTTGCAAACCTTGGTTTCATGATGGTGGGGGAGGTGTGATAGACTCCACGGCACGCTTGCGTGAGGTAGTCGTCGCCCGGATCGTTTCTAGCAAAGTTGAACGGTGGATAGCTTGCAACACCTTAACCCCTCGCCTATATGCAGACTGTAATCTTGGTACAATTGCTCGCCTTGGAAATCTGCGTTGAATGAACACCAACGACACCTTGACCCCTCGCTTATATGTAAGCGGTAATCTCGGTACAATTGACGATTGATGCGGTAGAAGACGCCACACACAACTATGTATTATTGTATGATAAGTCAAAATTTGAATCTCAAAGAAAAACTAGAAATAACCTAGGAATTCTTCAAAGAACCAAAAGTAGAGAATAATCTCACAAATAATTGTATTGAATAAATCTGATTGAAGTGTATCAAGTACATCATCTATGTCTCCTATTTATACTACTCAAAAGTAATTCTAATCCTAATAGGAATTATAAAATTAACTAGAAACACAATCCTAGCTTAACAAATTAATTTAGAAATCAAATCCTAACTTACCAAATTAAATTGGAAACCAAATCCTAACTAATAAACAATAAGGAAATTAAATCCTATTTATCAAACATTCTAATTATATTAGGAATCTAAAACATGCTGAAAATACCCTAATAATTAAGGAAATCCGCGTCCAAATTAGAAATCTGAATCCTTCCTCCATTTGGAATTAGAAACCCATTAATTGTTAGGAACCCATTAATCCGTGGAGAACAAATCAGCTAGTTGTCTACTTGGAAACCACGTGGTCCACATGATATAAGAAGCTAATATGTTAAGCCCTTCATATGTAAATGTTAAGTCCTAAATATGCTAGGAAACTCGCGTGATTGGCTGATTAGAATTGGAATATCCGTTGCCCCCATGCGAATTTGCTAGAATATAAATTACCACATGAATTAATTAAAATTGGCCTTAAATTGAACTCCATTTTAAGCATCTTTGAATAAACTCCAGCCCAAATATTAAAAATCGCTTGATAAATCCATGGGACTTGAGTTGAGTTATTAAGGTTTGATGTGAGCCTGGTCAGGATTGTATCATTCCCCTCCTCTTGAAAAGGATTTGTCCTCAAATCTGGCATCCCTCCTCTTGAAAAGGATTTACCCACAAATCTGATCCTACATGAAAACAAATTAAATTAGTAGCATCAAACAAATTATAATCACAATTCTCACTTTGTACATAACATATAAAGGCAATATCACAAGTAAGAATATGAAAATAATTATCAAAAACTCCAACTCCTGCAAAGAACACTTCGTCGTCTGGTAACTTCCCCGAATTGACATGAACAACTTGTAAACATTTCTTTCCAAGCAATGCTCGAATCGATATAGAATCCTGCAAGCTCCTAATAACACAACTTGGAATCTTAAACTTTCGAACTTCCTTAATCAAGAACTTGTCCACATCAACACGACACTTTTTCACACGTAGACCAAATACTTCTACAATGTTAATCAGTATGTAGAACTCTTCACATTGCAACAACTTCCATTCACGAATTCCTGGATCAAAAGACAATCTGATGATCTCGTCCATCCGTAAATATATCCATTGACGAATACTCGGATCAAAAATGATTCTTATGATCCCGATCATTCGCACCAACATCCATTCCATTGCACCTGGATCAAATAACAATCTTTGAAACTTTCCATGGCGCAATTGCAAACATACTTGATTTCCTGGATTAAACACAAAACAAAACAAATCAACATGTTCCTTTTGTCTAATCACAAAGAAATCAAATAATTCAAATTCACATGCATAGTCTACTAGAACAATATTCAAAACACTTCCCTGTAGACTCTCAATACATTGTCCGAATGAATTTACCCAACGATCCATGCTTTTCTCCTCAATGAGTAAGAATTCATCTCGAATCTGCAAAACAAAATTAACCTTTCTCTTTCCATTGACATTAACAAATTTAAAATCACGTAATATCATCAATGGAATAAAAAGGTCACTTCCAACTTCACAAGATGAAAACTTAATAACATATTGACGATGATCACAAACAAACTCAACAAGTGCTAAAGAATTTTCCTAAGCATTGACAAAAATAAGAATATCATCAAAACAAATATTAACAAATTTTTCCAAAAAAAAATGTAAAATATAATTTAACATGAAAATATTTAATGCATTAGTTAATCCCAACGATTTAACTAAACATGTATGTAAACCATATCTTAATCCAATCCAATGATAATCACTTTTCAACCCAATACCAAATTCCTTTCCATTCAAGACAGTTTTCTCAAAATCATGCAATGATAACAACTCTAATGGAAAGAAATTACCAAATGATAGCAAATCATGCGATGAAGATTTCTCTACTAAAGAACCAGATCACTACCATTATCAATTAACGACATGTCATGCAAAGATTGATCAAAATCTAATTCAACATGTGAATGAAAAACCCTAGAATGAGTTTCATGCAAGTACAAACGATGAAAACGAGAATACCCACAATAATTACTAGAATAAATTCTACGAAGATATGCACTTTGACAATGAGAATTTACTAAATGATAGTAGGAATAGTGACAATGAGAATATAATGCATGCTCATAAACTAACTCGACAAATATCAAATATCTTCCATAGTTTATGATAAAGACGATTCTACCCTCAAAATAGCCAAACACAACTTTATCCATGGAAACATGCAAAACATGTTTTAAATAACTCATGAAAATACTAGATGCATCAGTTAATCTAACAGAAATAACTATCCACCTATATAAGTCACATGTTAACACAACTTTCCAATCATCATATTCTCTCATGCTAATTTGATTAGGCATTGTCATCACATGGTCATCATCAAATGTAGATAAAACACAAACACTATGCAATTTATCAAACATATTATCTAAGTAAAGAAAATAACAACGATACTTGTTTACCAATTCAAAATCAACGAACAAGCTCGACATTCTATCTTCCTTAGGTACTATGATCTCCTGAATAGCACATGCACTAATGACTTCATCCACGATACCCGCTTTGATGAAGTTGGACTCCATCAACTCTCCAACCCGCCTTGGTAACTCCGTCGTCTGCTCGAGAATACTACAAGCTGGCTGATATGGAATGATAGCTCGGGGTATATCCTCAATCACCTGTATAAGAGAAACAACAGAACTAGACAAAGAAGAGTTAATCTGGTTAGTATTCAAAAGCGCCGTCTTGTACGAATGTACAGTCATTGGCTTTTCAGAATACAACTCACTTTCCAACTCACTCTCCTCTCTTTTTTCACTCTTACTCTCCACTGTTTCTTTCTCTCGTTTATTTTCAATCTCATTCTTTTTATTCTCTCGTTTCTTTTCATTCTCTTTTTCACACTTTTCTTTTTCACACTCAATCTTTTTTTCAATTTCTTTTTCACTTTCTTTTTGTCGTTTACTTTCACTTGTATTTTCTTCCTCGGGATCACGGAATTCATCTCGGACATTGGAATCTAACAATTCTCCTTGGACCGCATATTCTATTATCTTTTCTTCCATCTGCCTTGATTGATCTTGCTCCTTTTGCGCCTGTCGGGCGTTTTGTAGTTGCTTCGCCATCTCTCTAAATGATCCCATGACTTCTTCTTTTTTTTCCTTGGAAAATACTGGTTCCCTATACACCTTAGGACTGTCTCGTGATTGTCTCCGATGCGAATCTCCATGCCTATAATCCTTCCTTTTATCATCCCAATTTGACCGCCTTGAAGGTTGATCGTCATATCTTGGAGTTGCATATTCATTCCTCTGATTCAGCTGTCTTGGGGCATACTGCTTTCTCATCACGGTTTTTAACTCTTTCCATGTATCGATCGGATGCTCTCCACATCTTCTCCTTTCACGTTCAAATTGAGCCCACCATGTAACTGCATGACCGGAAAAATCTTGAACTGCAAGTTTGAACTTCTTGTGCTCAGAATAATTATGATAGCCAAACTCTCGTTCCTTCCTTTCCTCCCAACTCAAATAAGCTTCTGGATCCGCTCTACCTTGAAAAGATCTCTTTTACCACTCATAATTATTTTCACAATTATATCCATACATGATTACTGCAAAACAAAGGTTAGTAGATAAAGAAAATTTTCCTCACACACTCTCTTACGTGTTTCGCTCAAACAGTATATCCCACAATTATAAAAAACGCTCGTGTATCACACAATTAGGCTTTTACCCTCAATTGATCTCACATTCTTGCCTTTTACCACTCTAATTCCTTCTTATAGGTTCTATTTGAATTCACCAAACAAATATCACAGTATTTCTTTTTAATTCAATAAGAACTTATCACAAGACAAAATATAGCAAGTGTGACGTACGATAACCACCAAAATTTCACGATCACCAATTAGAATCCTCTTGAGTAAAGTCCCAATATCCTCAAAATTCACGAATTCCAATAATAGAATCAAATAATAATTTCTTCAATAAGATCCCAATAACACGAAACTTATGAAACCCAGGCAATTTGCAACAATAATAATTTTTTTTGTACTCACGATTTTTTTTTTTGCACTAACAATTTTTTTTTTTACTCTTCAACAAGAAAAATAAAGGATAAGTAACCTGCTAGAAAAAGTAGCTTTGATACCAAATGATAGACTCCACGGCACGCTTGCGTGAGGTAGTCGTCGCCCGGATCGTTTCTAGCAAAGTTGAACGGTGGATAGCTTGCAACACCTTAACCCCTCGCCTATATGTAGACGTTAATCTTGGTACAATTGCTCGCCTTGGAAATCTGCGTTGAATGAACACCAACGACACCTTGACCCCTCGCTTATATGTAAGCGGTAATCTCTGTACAATCGACGATTGATGCGGTAGAAGACGCCACACACAACTATGTATTATTGTATGATAAGTCAAAATTTGAATCTCAAAGAAAAACTAGAAATAACCTAGGAATTCTTCAAAGAACCAAAAGTAGAGAATAATCTCATAAATAATTGTATTGAATAAATCTGATTGAAGTGTATCAAGTACATCATCTATGTCCCATATTTATACTACTCAAAAGTAATTCTAATCTTAATAGGAATTATAAAATTAACTAGAAACACAATCCTAGCTTAACAAATTAATTTGGAAATCAAATCCTAACTTACCAAATTAAATTGGAAACCAAATCCTAACTAATAAACAATAAGGAGATTAAATCCTACTTATCAAACATTCTAATTACATTAGGAATCTAAAACATGCTGAAAATACCTTAATAATTAAGGAAATCCGCGTCCAAATTAGAAATCCGAATCCTTCCTCCATTTAGAATTAGAAACCCATTAATTGTTAGGAACCCATTAATCCATGGAGAACAAATCAACTAGTTGTCTACTTGGAAACCACGTGGTCCACATGATATAAGAAGCTAATATGTTAAGCCCTTCATATGTAAATGTTAAGTCCTGAATATGCTAGGAAACTCGCATGATTAGCTGATTAGAATTGGAATGTCCGTTGCCCCCATGCGAATTTGCTAGAATATAAATTACCACATGAATTGATTAAAATTGGCCTTAAATTGAACTCCATTTTAAGCATCTTTGAATAAACTTCAGCCCAAATATTAAAAATCGCTTGATAAATCCATGGGACTTGAGTTGAGTTATTAAGGTATGATATGAGCCTGATCAAGATTGTATCAAGGTGGTCCAAATAGTGCTCCACCACTATTCCACCAAACCTCCATTAACCAAGGATCTTCTTCTTCTTCCAATGGGTGAAACCCTTAAGCAAAGCCATGAACCAGATTTTGAATTCTCTATAAATTGAAGCCTCCTCTACACAAATATTGTTGCTAGAAAATCTGAAGTTAAGCTTCCATTTGAGAGAGAGATTGAGTGATTTTCAATTAGTAGTATTGGAGAGTACACAATTAGCTTCAAGAGGTAATTTCTCTTTAATTGTGTTCTTGAGTTCTATATTTAAATTTCTAGAAATTTTGCCATGAATCTCTTGTTAGTTGGTTAGTAGTTGATGTATATAAGTTGTCAAGTTCATATACATGTGTTAATCATGTTTTATGCTATCAAACTTGAGTTTTATGAATTCTCAGAAAATAACATGTATACATGCTTATAATGTACCAAAAATGGTTAAGCTAAGTTGTGATAATCTGCAAATGGTTGTTATACATTGTTAGTATAGTCAAATACGAAGACAACGAAAGTTAAACGAACCCATTTTGGTTCAGAAACGAATTCGTAGCATGATCAATCGCTAATTATACGAAAATATGAAGAAATAACATGAATGATGAATTAATTCTTGAACTTAGTTAATTACTTGTTTTAAGTTGTTAAAATCATGCTAGGTATGTTTAATATCATGGTTATAGACTTTATGTGAGATGGGTATGCTCAGATGATTGTTTGAATTGGTTTTGGTTTTGTAAATTTCGCCATACAGGGAGTTACCTGGTTTTGTCGAGGAGTAGCGCGGCCGCGCTACTCCCCAGGCAAAACCAGGCGCGGCCGCGCTGTGCCCCAGAATGAAATTCCAACTTTTGATTCTTCAGATATCATGAGCATGTTAGTTTAGCTTAAATAAGCCTATGTGTGTATCTGGTATGTGATCTAAGTATGGTCTTTCATGAAATGTGTTGGGTTTACGAGATTTTGAAGTAAAACTTAAAATTTGAAAACTAAACCTTATGAAAGTGATGCCTTTTTGACTCTGATCCTTTGAGCATATGTAACTAGCTTAGACATGTATGAAAACAAGTCCAATGTATTACCTAGGGTTACCTTACATGACATGAGTTGTGTTAGCTCAGTTCCAACTACTTTTTAGAAGAGAACTTGAAGTGTTGGAAGTAAAACTTAGTGACCCTTGTATCTTTGATGTTCTGAGCTTACAAACATGTATATATGATCTAATTATATGTGTGAATGCATACGGAGAGTCACGTAGAGATATTAAGCAAGTTTAGTTAGTCTAATGTGAACTTTTCAAGAAAAACTTAAGACGTGAGGACTATTGTTATTAAACGTTGTGTTAATTTCGTTCCAACCTTGCAAGCATGAATAATAGGATTCATTATGCCTCTAGAACATGTTGACATGAGCCCCATCTAGCTAAACAAGGATTCTACCTATATTCGCATGTTCAAGAAAGTGACATTCCAATTATAAACTACGTGATTAATGTGTACACGTGTTATATATACACGAGCATGCTTATTAAGTATGGACTAGTCTCTTTTTGCGGTATCATGACTATAATAGTTGACCCTTTGCGAGATGGATTTGATTGGCTTAAAATATAGAAGTTTCTAACATAACGCCTTATAACCTTGGATTGCATTTAGCATGAGCATGTTAAGTTTTAAACTCAGACTAATAACCGTATGAGCATGTGTATTTGAGTTATATCAGTAGCCTGAATGTTGGGAAATAGACCCGGATTGCCACCTGAATCAAATTACATTTTTGGTCTGCCCAGAGAGTGGCGCGGCCGCGCCACTCCTAAGGCAAAAACCAGCGCGGCCGCGCCGGTCGCCAGAACTGCCTAGTTGTTTTAATTTGTAAGTAGAGTCTTGCAGCATATATATATGAATGTTTTAAGTGGTATTGCATGATTGAACTGATATACCATGTGTTTGAGCTTATGTTGATGCTTAAAGTCGAGGTATTCTAGGTTTGCTTACTCATTTAGCTAAGATGAGAAATTACGAATATGGACTTAGTAATCATGATTCCATCTACGTAACTGTGTATTAAAACTATGTGGTGTGTAACCACTTATAAGAATGTTATACTAATTAAGGAACCGACTTATTAATGATTAGGTCGTTTCAACGCAATTTAAATTAAAGATAGAGTATTTGTAGCTGGGCAAACAGGCAAGTTTCCTTTAACCCTACTCAATTTACATTCGAGCAGGATGTGGTATATTGTGCAAGTATTCGAACCCTTTCTCTTTATTGAGCAAGCATGTAAACTTGTATATTCATGTATCGTACAAGTATGTGACAATGACTCTTATGCTTTATAAACTGTCATTCATATTCTAAAGTTTGGTTTAAGATTAATATCCCTTAAACCTCATTGCGAGTATTGGTATTTATTAAATCATTGAATATGATTATAAAAGTTGTCTAAACCATTGTTCCGGTTAGACTATTATACATGTGTTAGAAAGCTATCCCAAACCAATTATCTTGGTGAGGACTCTTATCTACTAAGATGAACAACCCTCAAAAAAAGGGAAAAAATTTATATTGTCAGGGAACCGACGTGCGCACTTATAAGCATGTGACAGTTATGCATAATCTGGGGTACTACAGGCTAATCACCTGTGTACTTGTTTTTATTGGATTTTCAGTATAAAAACTGTTAATTCTAGCAGGAGTTCTTAGTCCTTTGGGACTACTCAGTGTTTTACATCTCGAACTTTGCTAGGATTATTTCTTGAATCTTATTGAGATTATCCGTTCATAACAACTTTATTCGAAATAATTGATAATTCATAATATTCTCGAACTATCCCTTATATTCTCGAGACATCAAACTTTTAATTGTTTACCCTTGTTATTACATCACTTGCTGGGCAAATTTGTTGCTCATTCTTGCTTTCTTTAAATCTTTCAGTTAAGGCAGAGCGAGGTGAACCTTCAGGTAAGGATAAGGGAAAGGGCAAAACTACGGAGTAGCTTTGTTCTCCCTTAGGCAGGAGATTATTTTTCTATGTTGTTTTAAGTTTCTAGATTTAGTTATGTAATAAGCTTAGGCATGGATTATGTATTAGTACTATGTTTCAGTTAAATTAAGACTTTTGGATAGTATTGTGGTATCGGTTGCGAGACCTTGGGACGAGAATAATTATATTTAATCAATGTAATTTATTCTATCTTTTCCGCAGCATTAGTTTTAGGTCATTATTGTGTTAGAACGTGATGGACCAAATTCGAGACAGTGACGTCAGAATTTGGGGGCGTCACAGTTTTCATGGGCTAGCGACGTTCTACCAACGTTTTATCCGCGATTTTAGCAGTATTATGGATCCCACAATAGAATGTTTGAAGAAATGAAAGTTTAACTAGAATACGGAGGCAGAAGTCAGTTTTGCGGTGATCAAAAAGAAGTTGTGTATGTATCGGAATTACTAGATTTTCAAAAATTGTTCGAGGTGGATTGTGATGCCAGTGGGGTTGGAATTGATGGCGTCCTGTCGCAAGAGAAGAGACCAGTCACTTGTTTTAGTGAGAAATTAAGTGAAGCTCGCAGCAAATGGTTTACATACGACAAGGAGTTTTATGCAGTAGTGCGATCGTTGAAGCAATGGGAGCATTATCTTATTGGTTGATAATTTATCTTGTATTCAAATCATGAGGCGTTAAAGTATTTGGGGATCCAAAAAAGATTACCTCAGATTTACATGCCAGGTGGTGTACTTTCCTTCAAAAAATTTCTTTTTGTCTAGTACATAGATCTGGGTCCATAATAAGGTTGTTGATGCTTTAAGTCCTCGGATTTCTTTGCTAGTAACTCTCCATCATAACATTGTGGGCTTTGATACCAATTGACACAGTGAAAGGCGCGCTAACACAGAAATGATCACTTGAATCCAATAAGCAACAAGAGATAGTAAAGGTTGTTGAATAGCCAAAGTGTATTAAGCAAATAATGATGAAAGTTCTCCAAAATAATAAACTTAATAAGCTATTTATATTACCTAAACCCTAAAAATAAATAAAGTCAAATAAATTTAAAAATAAGCCCAAAACATAAACAGACTCAAAAATAATTAAACCTACTAGGCTTCCCTAATTAATAAATAAAAGTATATCAAATACTGAAATTGTTCATGAATAACAAAATTTAAATTATAACGAATCTTCCTTAATATTCCATCCTGCGTCACTCATTCATATAAGTAAAAAAAGCGTGTCTAGTTATTTCGTTAAAATTAAATGAATCATTCTCATTTCTACCAAAATTTTTGAGAAATTATATTTATGTTTATAAGGGAAGAAACTTGTCTTTTTAATTGTTTGTAGAGCTGGTTGAATTCTGACTTCAGTTATTTCATTGAAATTAAATGAATCATTCTTATTTCTACCAAATTTGTGAAAATTTTTGAGAACTTAACTTCTTGCTAATGGAGATATTTGCACTTGCGATCTTGCCACAATAAATAGAGATCTCTTTACCACTTGACTCACATTTAATCTTTTTTAAGAATGAGTATAGAATGACTCATTTCACTCATAAAAGATTGAAATTCCAATCTTCATTCCATTATTTTCTCTATTTCGTTCATTCATCCACTAATTTCATTTCTTACATCCAAAACGTGGCATAAGATTTACTCCCTTAGTAGTAAAAAAATCTTATTTTCTTTACCCTCCTAAGAGATCTTTGGGGGCTTTTTAAATGGTTCCGGCATTAGATGCATGGAAGGGTGCTAGAATTCTGAAGCATGATAGGTAGCGTTGGGATATGGCACCTCATTGTTTATGGTGGGTTATTTGGATGGAGAGAAACCGTATATATTTTGAAGACAAGAAGCGGTCCATTGTTCATGTAAGATCTATACTCTTGCATCTCTTGTGTATGTTTTTAATATACATTTTGATTTTTTAAGCCAACTTTTCAAATCATAAAATTAAAAATTGATATGAAAGTTTTAATTTAGAATTATACAAATTGACTTAAAAGTCGAAATGTATTTCTTATTGTGGAACTTAGGAGTATGAAACTAAACACTCACACTTGTAATTTACAAATAGAATGCATTTTATGCTATTGCCCCCACAAAGACTAAATCACGAATTGCAACCTATAGTTTAAGCTTAAAATCAATTTTGATCCCAAATTTTATTTTCGATCAAAAGCACTCTAAACTTTTAATAACAAAACAATTTGCATCCTCGTGCTAAAGTTTAGAGTTTTGATGCAGAGGGTGCAAAGGGTACAAATTGTTTACGTACTCAAAGTTAGTTTAGGGTGTTTTTAATCAGAAATAAAGTTTAGAATGGAAATCGAATTTAAGCCTAAACTACAAGGTGCAATTTATGATATAGTCGCCTCCCAAACGGGCACAAAGTTGGGCTATAGATGAATTTACATACTCCCAACAATTAAAGTGTCCACCACACTGAGCTCCTTAACTAGCTAGTTAAGCCCACAGTAAATAACACCAGCTAGATACAATCCTTTTATCATGTTAGAATCACTGCTGATCCATCATTTATTGATGACACTTCTAGAGTTTACAATCACAAACAAAGAAGTAAATCAAACTTTTACAAACACGAGCTGCAAGGTGTGAACTGCCAAAAAAAGTATATATTACAATATTACATTGCACACCTACAACATTACTCTCTCTCACTATATATCTAACAAAAAAGTGATAAATTTAGCCACAAAAAAAAAAGAAAAGAAAAGAAAAAAAGCGATGAATATAAAAGAAAAACTAAAGGCTGCCACTTCCCAGTTCCCAACTTCCCAATGAGTGCACTTGTTTTTAGTACTCACAAAGCCCACTCTAAAAGCCATTGGAATCTGCCCCACACACCTCCACAATGAAATGACTCACTTGCCAAAATGTTGCACATTCAGTTCAGCCGTGAAAAAAAAAAAAAAAAAAAAACACTTCCCATCTTGTCTCCTCACTCCCTAATGGCCACTGAAGAAGAATTATTAGCAACAACCTGATAATCATCTTCATTTTCTTCATCATCATCATCATCCTCATTTCCATCATTTTCTGGACTTTGACCGAAATTTTCACTTTCCCCATGATCTCTTATTGCCGACTTTTGTTGTACTAGATGTTGTTGATGGCCTAGATGTTGTTGATGGCCTATCATTTGCATCAAAATGTCTTCGGGCTTCAAGTTACAACCAGAACTATCGGAAGTACTGTTATCAACCTTCTTCGACTTCCTTTCGTATAGTGACTCGAGCATGTGAAAATAAGGACATGTTTTTGAATCTTCAGGCCGCTTCTTATTGCTTTCTTTCACTCTCTTGTAGTACTTATTGATGTTCTCCCATTTCTCTTTACACCTCTTGGAACTTCTATCATAACCAAGCTTCTTCATAGCACATGAAATCTCCTCCCATAGAGGACCCTTTGATCCATTATCGTTATAATGGAACTCCAAATTTTCTCTTAGCCTAATTAAAGCTTCAAACCTCAGCTTTTGGCCACCCGCGAAGAAGCCACTTGAATAGAGTTGTCACCGATACTCTTTTCAATAGGTGTATTCTCAACCAATACCTAAACTCTTTTCATATTTATAATTTTCTCATAATGGAGTAGGCGTTACTGGTAACTGAAACTGGGCTTTGTTGCTCTGAAATCTTTTGCAAAAAAGCAATCACGGCAGCATCTTTTGTGGCAGAAGCAGCCCGTTCACGCGCAAGAATTTCTTGTTCTTTCGCCTTTCTAGCCACTTGTTGCATCTTCCACTCTTCATCTCTAGCCATCCGGTCTTTCTCAAAATTTTCAATCACTTCTATAAACTTGTTCTGTAAATTCTCTTGCCTCCCCAATACTTCCTTTCATCAATCCATTTAAAATAATCAATCAATTTTCCTCTTTTTCTTAACATTTCTTTCGGATTCTTTCCCAGAAGAGGAGGTTGACGATGTAGAGGTGGACACGAGCTCAAAACTTGGGTTTTGGGTTAAGGAAGGCATTATAACATCATCTTGAGGAAACCTGACTTATGGGTTCTACCATTATCACAGTAATTGGTTGTTGTTTTTGGAATTGGCATAGTTTGGTCTGCCATAAAGGATTGGTTAATTTTGTTAATCGGATGAGACGGAAATGAGGGTTGGTTATCAAAAATCTCTAGTTGCTCAAAAAAAAATCGGTAATTTTTTACCATTTTGTCTACCCGATCTACCCTCTTTCGTTCTCTTGTGATATTTATAAAATGTTCTCAAAACTTCTCTTTGCATTTCTTGGCGCTTCGATGATACCCAAACTCGCCTAATTTCCTGTTAACAACAGTTCAATCATTCTAAGCAATCTGTTTGTCCTCTTACAACTTTAAATTCAACAATATCGAAATATATTTTATCCTAATACCCCAGAAATTATACAAAATAGTTTAAAATTTTATACAAGAACAGAATAAAGTACACCTAATGATTACACAATCTCACATGATTAGTAAGAACAATAATTGAAGAAAAAGTACTGAAATTACAAGTTTTAAAAAAAACATATTTAAAACATGAAACTATATCATTGCAAATTGAGTCAAAATGAAATTAAATTCCATTTTTTATAATTAAATTTCAGGGAAAATTACATAAGATTGGGTCACTATGTCAACGAATAAAGACTTTATGAATTATGATAAAATTAATATATAAAATAAAATATTAAATTAAATTGAATTCTATTAAATTTGTTTTTGGAAAGTACATACCTAGAAACTTCATCCCAAAGAGGAGCTTTAACGGTTGAATCACGAAATGCAACATCCATATCAGACCTTACCTGCAACAAAGCCAGAGTCTCCTCCCGCGGCCACCGGTTACCAGCTGAATTCCGGTCACCCTCTTCCCCTCCCACTCTCTCTCCTCCTCCTTCAAACCCACCTGAATCTGACCCACCACGACCCTCATTTTCAGGATTCACGGCGGCGCCACCACCTGAATTCTCCACCAACATTGAATTCTCCGACATCACTTTACCGGGTAATTTCCAGCTGAAATTCCCAAACAGGGAAAGTGAATTTCTGGGTTTGGTGAAGAATGGAAATGGTAAATTAAATTTTTTTTTTTTTATTTTTTTTTTCAGCTTTCTCTTACTTCTACTTCTAAGTTCTAACCCCTTCTTTTTTTTAATGGGGGTTGAGTAACAAAAAAGGTAGTGAGTTTGGGTTTTTCTTTAGCATGGAGATAAAGATAAGAAAAAGGCGTGATCATGTGGGGTCATGTTAAAAAAATTATTATGACATGGCAATTTCTCATTGGTTGTAGTGTTAATAGTTGAATTTCTAGACCTTTTGACTTGTATTTTGGGCCAATAAGGTTTGGAAGGGTCGTCAACTTGCTAGGGTGTTATTTACTTAAAAGGATGTGTTTGGAATATTGGGAAAGGTAAGGGGTAAAATTGGAAGAAAAAAGTTTGAAAATGAGCTTTACCCAAATGGGTCACTAATAACAGCTGTAGATAGAATTATAGGAATAACAAGTTGAATTTTGTAGTTTTGTGTGGCTTATAGAAGTCGGCTTACCATGGCCCACGCATTATTTTTTGAATGCTTTCTTGTTTTCACATAGCGAGATGTAATTACTTATGTGTAATGTACGGAGTCTCCATATTTAAGGGAATTGATATTTATATATATATTTTTAATATTTTTATATAGTTTTTTCTCACATTAATATATATAGTGGGTTTTACTTTCACGTGATTCATGTGAGAATGAATTATATAAAAATATTAAAAATACATGTAAAAATAGTGCTCCCCATATTTAATTATCAGTAGTTACAACGATATCGTTTAGTATTTGGTCAACTTGGTCAACGAACTAAAAATAATGTTACAATTATATGTTAAATATGTTATATTTTAAAATAAATTATTTATAAATAAATAATAATTTTTAGTATGTATTAAGCATTCTATAAAATAATAAATGAAGAAATACATAATGAAAATTACCTTGAAATTTTCTCAATGTTACTTAATGGCGGATCTATTAAGTGGGCAGAATAAGCAGTGCCTATGTTGAATTTTTTTTTAATTTTTTTTATAGGTATAGAGACAGGGTAAAAATAAAACTTAATAAACTTAAGAGGGCAGATTTATGAAAAAGTTAGACTTAGAGGGGCAAAAAAAAACTTAAACTGCTATTATTTAAAAAAAAAACTAAACACACCGTGTATAATATATACTATATTTAAACTCTCGCTCTCTAACTCGCTAAACTTTAGTCTAAAAAAATTCGCATCTGCTGAAAACATATTCTAAATCCCCCCCCCCCCCCCCTAATGTTACTTGAAATGAAGTAATTACTTGTTGGCTTAAAATTCTTATCATCAACCTTGTCTTACAACGACGTGAACTATTATTTAAAAGTTACAAAAATATTTCAGAAGCATTTTTTTTATTTATAATATCTCTATCTCACATTATGCGCAGCAGATCTTTTACATGAGTGACATGAAATTTTAGAACATGTCAAAAATATATTTAAATATTATATATTCAAAATATTTATAAATATACTAATTAACTTTATAACATTTGAATATTTTCTACTCTCTCTATTGTAAATATTGAAGGAGGTATATATGAAGAAAGATCATTTATTAGTATAGAATCATGCTATCTATATTGTGTTAATGACAATCAACTAGAAGAAAAACAAATAGCACTATATAATTTAAAAGTTCTTTTATATATTGTGAATTTTTTTTTATTAATTTATAATTGTGATGTTAATCAATATTGACATAAAATTGAATAGTATTATAAGATTGGTCCACCATATTATATATCTGATTAAAATAGTTACCGCTAATAGTCATTCATATAATTGACAACAAAGAAGTTGATGAATAAAATTGTAAGATATATTATTTACATAATTTTATTTGGCTTTATAAACTTTTATTACACGTTTGTCTAGTTGGTCTCGATTGCACAAAAAGCATTCCTCTTATTATTTACTAATACTTCTTCTTTTATTTAAGCTAACCTTTTACTTCTAAAAAAATCTCTTAAATTATTCGACTGGCATTAGGGAGGAAAAATGGCTCAATCATGGAGCTGTCAATGACTCGAAAGAGAATTAGTTTACGTAATTTGGAATCTGAGGGTGTCATTTTCACATTCCCCAGTTGCCGAAGCCTCATTAGAGAATTTAATTCCAAGTTTTCCACCACTTGAGGTGAAAACTTGGTTAAGGGGAATTTGAATTTAAGCGGTTTAAATTAGACGGTTCATTCGGACAATATTGTAAAAAAAAAGTTACATTTATATAGTTAAAAGATCTTTAAAAATATAATTTCTTATATAAAGAAAATGATATATATATATATATATATATATATATATATATATTACGAATGTTTATTTCGACTTTTTGATTGTCATTTACGTGGATAAATATTATTGATCATTTTTTTAAAAAGATATGTAATAAGTAAGATCCTCTTATAAAAACCTATCAATCTCATACATTTATAAATTTCGCAATTATAATTTAGCATAAATTTAACAAAACTCTTTGTACTATTCAATAATGTAAATTTCACATTTTGGTTGAAACTTGGTTTATCTTGCCATATGCTCGTGATTTGCATGGTACTTGTTTACATCTGCAGCGCGGTAAATGGTGTGTTCCATGCCTGAACCAATATTTTTAGACCTCGACGGATTATTAAATCGAAATATTTTTCTAGTGCAAGAGTTATGGGTTCCATCAATAATCGAATTGTTATTGAAAAAAGATTTAAATATAAGTTATTATTTTAAACTATTAATTCTTTTTTTTCACTTTGGTGATCAATTTTTTAATTTTAATTTTTACAATTAAAATACTGATGATCAAATTTTTAATTTTTTTCACTTACGTTAAATTGAACATGACACGTTATAAATTATTAATACAGTCAATTTTCATGCTTGAACACTATTATTATTATTATTATTATTATTATTATTATTATTATTATTATTATTATTGGTGAGGTTTTACTTTATCTGATTCAATCAAGATTAGGCTTTTATCGTTAGTAGTAGGAAATTCACATACTCAAATCAAACTTATAGAAAAGAAAAAAGAGAATGTAAAACACGGGGAGGGGGGAAAAAGATGGACCAAAATTGACCCGGTGAATGATCGACTGTGGGCAGATTTGGATGGCTATAAGTATCTTTGGATTTACATAGGTTACATTTAAATGGTTGAAAATTGAGTAAGTTATAAGCAGCATTTATAAATGGACCAACTCATATTTTAAATTTGAGCCTAAATATATATATATATATATATATATATATATTATATATATATATATATATATATTCCTCACATTCTCTATGAAAATATCCTATTTTTTAGTTTCTTTATCTAAAATTTTATAGAACTTTCTCTCTTTAGAAATTAATATCACTTTCTACTTCTAAATTTTATCTATATCTCTTTATACAAAAAATAAATAGAGTTTTCTCGGTAAAGTTTTATAAAACTTTATTTATTTAAAATTTTATATTATTTTCTACCTCTATTTTTTTCCTCCTCTATTTTTTTTGATAGCAACTATAAATAAAAATCATGAAACAAGTTTTATCATTTTGAATAGTGGAATATATATACTTACTAAGTTGTGCAATGTATGAAGTTTGAACAGTAATAACATACAAAACTAGTGCAGGAGAATCTCAAGTTTAATAAATTATAGGAGTCCAGAAGATGGTAACGTCAATGTGAAATTGTGGAAATGCCGCCGGGACTTGCGGCGCAGAACATACTATTAAGATCCTTCTTATTGTTCATCCTAGCAATTTGATAACTTTTTGGAGAGAGAAAATAATAAATTTTAAAGAGAGAATAATTTTTTCGAGAGAACAAGAACAAATATAAAATTTAAGAATTAATATTTTCACATTAAAAAATAATATTTTCACATGAAAAAAAAATGATATTTTCACATGATCCTTTTTACATTAATAGTAAATGGATCCCACAATCACGTGAGATAAACTCATGTGAAACTATCATTTTTTCATATAGAAATATCAGTTTCCTAAAATTTGTAGAGAGAACAAATATATAATTTTGGAATAGGTTAATTTTTGATAATAAGTGAATGGATAAATGAGACCCAGTATCAATGCACATCTAGCCATATATTATATGACTTGATATGGGTGAAATTATTTAAAATTTTTAGCTTATAATTTGTAACGCAAACTTATTTATCATGGACGGATATGACTGTTCAATCAGTTTCAGCCCATATTATCAGGTTTGGACTACAATATGCACCAAACAAAACATCACACTCTTCCGTCCTCTAAAAGATGTTTAAAGTATATTTTTCATATAAATTAAAAAAAAAATAGGAGAAAGAGAGTAGAAAAAGTTTTAAATTTATTTTTAGTAATCTCACAAAATTACATAAAATAATGAGTCTTTTTTTTATATACTAGTGAATCTCACTAAATGTCATATTTGTCTTTTATTTTAAGTATGTATTATCATTTTTTTAAAACAAAAACATTGTACCTTAGGCATCCTTAAAAAACGGAAGGTGTAATCATTAGGAAAAGTGTAAAACTAGCAATTTAGTGTTTATATGAACATGATTAATAGCTTTACCCCTACACCAATTAAAGTATGAACTTGTAATTATCTCTCTCGGCTTCACTCATAGAATATGTTTTGTTTATTATTTTTTTAGAATTTGTGCATCACTACCCTTTTTTCATTTTTTTTTAAATTTACATTATTACAATGGAATAAATATGTTAGGATACATTTTAATTCAAGAGAAAGCCTAGAAAAGAGGTCAAGAGAGAAACTAGGGCGGAGCCTAAAAGAAACAAATCTTTCCATCTTTTAAAGCACACTTGCTGAATTTTCTAATTTCTCTCTGACGGATAAACTTACACACTTGCTGAATTTTTTAATTTTTCTCCGACGGATAAATTTGAACATGTGGCCTAAAAGGAGATACATTTATCACTATGCTATCTCCTTTAATACTTAATAACTTCAGCAAACAACAAAGGAGTATTGACCAAGTCAATGAAGTTGTAGCCTGATGGTTAAGAACAAATTCTTGTGATCTTAAAATTATTTTTAAATTAAATTTAAAACCTTTTGAAGTTTGGTCACTATCCAAAAGTATTTATCACGAGTAGAAATTTGGACTTCAAATCACTTTTATTGAAGTATAAAGCTAGTGCTTTTGATTAAGCACGTTTGATGAAAGCACAAAGTACAAATTTATCATTAAATTGATGAATAAAAATGAAATTTCATTCATCTTTACCTACAAGTTTGTCATTATTGTTTTTTATTACGTACACTTACAACTATGAACCCGAATACTATGTTTAACTTTCTTATAAAAATATTTTTAACAAAAAATTTATATTTAAAAGTGATTCATTTCACCACAACACTCCACAAAAGAAATACAAAATTTCATTTGGAAATGGTACTTCTTTGTTTCAAACATATTCTAAAGGGTAAAATACAAATCTATCATATGTGGTTTAGGGGTTTTTGCACATCACCAACTGTGCATTAAAAATCATCAAATTACCACTTGTGGTTTATAAAAATTTGCATGTCACCTCTTTCCCATCCAAAATAATGGTAGGTGTTACTCGCCCAAAAGAGAGTAATTATGTATCTAAATGCTATATTTTATATCTAAAAGTTTAAACTACCCTCTTTAGTTCATATATAACCATAAAAGTAAATTAAATTATTTTTGGCTTCTTCGTTAGACTCCATTTTAATTTATCACCAACTAAATAATAATTAAACCAAACTAAAATAATTAATTTAAATCAAATAATAATTTAAAAAGACTCGACCACTTGAAATTAAATAAAGAGAAGGCCAAACATAATTTAAAAGAATAAAGAAACACAATAAAAACTTTAACAATCATCAATATCTCTCATCTACATCATCAAAATTTAATGTTAAAAAATATATAGTCCTAGGTAAATACAATATTAATGTTAAAATATATATTTGTATTTAAAAGTAATTTTAACGTTATAAAGATTAATGTTACAATTTTATTGTTTAAAAAAAATATTTATAAAAATACATGAATTGGAAGAGTAATCACTATATATATATATATATATATATATAGAGTTAGATATATAGTTAGATTATTTTGTTGGCTTGAAATTAAAAAACTCAGCCCGAGTAATTTGTTTTTTAATATTAGTGTTCTCTTTTTAATTTGACTTATTATCCTTATGTATTTATGTATTATAAACTAGTTAAATTAGATTTTTAATTTAAATTAATATGTATTTTATATTTTTATTTTAATTTGTTAGGTCTTAATTTTACTTGGCCCAATATTGAATAAATTTTCTACCCAACTGCCTAGTTCAATATAATCAAAACCTTGAAGTATGGTCAAACAATATTGTAAAGGGCAAAATAAATATTTTCATCTTTTCTAACGGTGTTAAGACGGAAAATTGAACAAAAAGAGGTATGCAATGAAAATGCAATCATAGGTGGTAATTTGGAGTTTTTCGACTATAGGAAGAAGTATGTAATGAAAATGCAACCGTAGGTGATAATTTGGAGTTTTTTCGACTATAGGTAGTGACATGCTATACCGTTAAAATTATAGGTGGTAAATTACATTTTACCCTATTCTAAATAATTCATGCTAGGTTTAAATGTAATTGGAATTTCTTATAACTTTGTAACATACTTATTAGATAGGCAAATTTCACTTCAATACCTGAGGTTTTTCTGTTTTCTCACTTCACTACAAAAAAATGGGCCTTTAGCAACGATTTTCCGGGCAACGATTTTATAAGTCGTTGCTAAAAGTATATGTTTAGCAACGAACTTTGTCTTTCGTTGCAGATTGTGTCAGACTTTCACTTTTTGTAACAAAATTCATAAGTCGTTGCAAAAATTCGTTGCAAATTCATTGGCGGGAAAAAAATTTGTTAGAAATTCGTTGCAAAATTTTCGCCCACTTCCTTTCCCGTCATCGTGGGCAACGAACATTTTTTTTGTTGCTAAAAATTGGGCTTTAGCAACGATTTCTCAGGCAACGACTTATAACGTCGTTGCTAAAAGTGTATGTTTAGCAACGAAACTTGTCATTCGTTACAGATTGTGTCAGTCTTTCACTTTTTTGTAATGAAATTCATAAGTAGTTGTAAAATTTGAAAACAAAATCCGTTAGAAATTCGTTACAAAATTTCTAACCACTTGATTTCTCCTCATCGTGGGCAACAAAAAATTTTTTGTTGCTATATTTTGTTGCCTAATATGGACCACATTCATTTGCAAAAATTTTTATTTTCGTTGCATATTTTATACAATTTTTTGCAACGACTATTAAAATGTTGCCTTAAATTAAGATAATAATAATAATAATAATAATAATAATAATAATAACAATAACAGTAATAATAATAATAATAGTAGTAATAATAGTAATAATAATAATAATAGTAATAGTAATAATAATAATAATAATAATAATAACAGTCATAATAATAATAATAGTAATAATAATAATAATAATAATAATTTATTTTATTTTATTTTACACGTGGACGGGCTGACGTGGCGAATATTAAACTCTATCCCAAAAAATATGTTGGTGCAAAGATTTGAACCCAAGACCTTCAGTT
>CM068380.1:40929401-41194401 GCA_034770075.1 Aralia elata | reverse complement strand
ACTCTATCCCTTTTGCTATATATTAGGTGATGTAGTGAAATCAATTCTTATGGAATTTTATGAAGTGATGCATGATTCTGTTTGTGGTGCTGGAAGTTTCAGTTCATTGAAATTTTTCTTAATAAAGTTGTTCTTTGGAACTTAGTGCCAGGATTTCCTTGAGACAGAAGAAATACTATTTTTTTGTTTCACTAGGACTCGAGGAGAAGTGCGTATGTAAGTAGATGAGACTTTGTTGATGACTAGTTTGGATAGTTTATCACGTAAACTAAATGACGGCCAGATTTTTCTTCTCTTTTATATTTTCAGTTAGCAGTGAAAGTGGTTTGATTTAAGAATTTGGCTTTTTGTGTTCCAACTGAATCTTTTCTCATTCTTTGGTCTTTGACATTTTGCAATTTCTTCTTTATATACAACATTTGTATAACTTTCCTTTTTATATCGAACCAGTGGACTTCGAAATCAAAGATCTCACATCAATCCTTCAAATATATCTTAGGCTAGTAATAGTATAAGTTAGTTCGGGTGCTTTATTATCAAAGGATCACCTTTTAAAAACTGAGCATTGCTTAAACAAGATCAATTTCCTTTCTATCACATTATTTCCATATGGCTTCACTATCATATATGATGGTTCTTTGAAAATGATGAATGGTTTATCCAACATTCCCATATGACTAGCATATGCTTTGTAAATCATACTTTTTTTTACTGTTATATGTGTTTCATAGTTTAATTTGGTGAAGTTTCACAATATATGTTTTAGAGAAGGTGAATTTAGCAAAAGAGCCACAACAAGATTCACAACGACAATTACAGCAACAACAACCAAATATATTACAACAAGACATGCTGCTAAGGCACCAAACATCAGACTCGTTCCAGAAACATCATGCAATCAAGCAGGAAAAGTAGTTATCGCAATCAGCAATTTCCTTTCCAGCAGAATCATCAAGTATGTTTCTGACTTTCGCTACACGCACGAACATATTTATCAAGTTGTACTGTCATCATTATAAGTCTATAAAATGTCTGTTCACTTGTAGCATTATTTATGAGCACCAATTATTATCTTGATTCGTGTGTCAATGTATACCCACCAGGAGGAGGTTCACGAAGCACATGCTTGTCTTCTTCAGGATATTTGATTTATATATTAATTTGGTAGTCAATAAAAAGGGTATTACCTTCTTCCATGTCCCTTGATTAGTAAGAAAATAACACAACATTGTTGTCTTTGTGTATTGATTTTGGCATTAAGTGCCTCTGGTGACCTATTTGCTTCATTTTTCTGACTTGCTATTATTTTTAAATATGTGCAGGAAGACTGCTTCTACGACCTGCCTTGCAATACTAGGTATTAAATTTCTGTGCTACGTTTACGGAAGATAAGGGACAAAATTATGAAGTGTACTCTCTCTATATATGTAGATATACACTTTGATTGAAGAACTGTGGTAGTTTTAGATGATTAATTGTAAAGATAATGAATGATTATGTAGTGGATGATTTTATTAAGTTAATAATATTTTAGTTTTTTGTATTTTTGTCATTATTTGCTATGTGGACATTGAATTTGGCAACAATATAATTCGTTACCAAAGTAGTGAACAAGTTTTAATAATAGCAACACTTTTTTATACATTTAGCAATAAATTTTCGTTGCTAATGCATTAAAAATATAATATTTAGCAACGAAAAATTAACTTAATAACAACGGAGATTATATTGTTGCTAATACTAAAATAAAAGGTAACATTTTTTATCGTTGCAAATCATATCAACTTTCGTTGCACATATAAAGAAATGGCAACATATAATGTCGTTGCTAATCGACGACTTTTGTTGCTATTAAAAAATAACCAGCAACAAATATTTTCGTTGCTAATTCAGCATAATATCGTTGCCAAATAATATAATCAGCAACGAAAATCGTTGCTAAAAAGTTTACATTCCGCAACGAAAGCAAGCTTAGGCAACAATTTTCATAATTTACCACAACGAAAAATGTCGTTGCAAAATGGTGTCAACTGCAACGAAAATACATGGTTGTTGCAAAAAAAAAGAGTTCATTTCGTTGCCAATTAGCAGGCTTTTGCAACGAAATGAGGTTTTTAGCAACAAAATTTTAATTATTCTGCAACAATACATTTTGTTGCTAAAGGATCGATGTCTCTGTACGAAAGCCAAATTTCGTTGCAAAATGTATTAGTTTTGGCAACGGAAAAAATATGTTCGTTGCGGAACAATTAGCAACGCTCATTGCGCAACGAAAGACGCAACGACAGTAAAGTCGTTGCCAAAACCCTTTAGCAACGAAATTTAACACCTTTAGCAACGAAAATTGGTTGTTGCTGAAGCCCCATTTTTTTGTAGTGCTTAATCACATGTTATTTAAAAACCTATATTTAAACTCTTGAGGTTTTGAGGTGAAGTGAAAATGATACTTTTTCATTCCAAATAGACTGTGTGTGTGATTAACTTGCAAGGAGAGCGTGAGTAATGGTTAGAATGGTCAAATCAATTGAAAAAAATGTCTAGAATGCCCCTAGCTTATACATTGCATATATAATACCAACTTCCTTAACACTTTTCACTCTTATCTACCATTTCTTAACTCTTCTAGTTTCTCTCTAGTTTTGATCAAGGAATTTTATTATGTTATTTCTCAAAGGCACTAAGAGATCTAGAAGGGGAGGGGTGTTGAATAGATCCTTTAAAAAATTTTACTTTTAAAGAGTTATTACCAATTTATAATTAAGCAGGTTAATTAAATGATATAGCACAACGGAATAAAAGTTTATAAAAACCCTTCAAAGATTATAGAAAGATCACAGTTCTAAATTTAGCAATCAATCGTGGAACTAAATCACAGACTAAATCGTAGAATACTTAAAATAACTTGACAGGAAAGTAAGTGCAGAAAGTAAATGAGACGAAATATTTTTAAATGGTTCGGACTACAAAAATCTCCTAGTCCACTCTTCTACTCCTTGAATAGGTATAATCCACTAAGGATAGGGTAATCAAAAGGATTTATTCTCGAAGAACAATTACAACTATTAAATAACAAAGATTCCTTCAAGTCACTAAGACATGGAACAAGTCATTAAAACTTGGTTATAAAGGTCACTAAGACCAATTATTTTTAGAAATAATAGAGAGTTTTATGGGGTTTTAAGTTGCTTGAAGTTTGGCGCTGAATGACTTCCTAGTAGAACAAGATGTTCAAAATCGTAGAGTTGAGGTCTTTTTAAAATAGCAGCAGTTTGACTCTTTAATTGTTCGATATGTACTATTTGTTTGAATTTGCTTGCCTTTTATAGACCTTTCCTCGAGATCTTCCTGCTTGGAAGTTACCATTGCTCCATTAATACTTAGATACTTGTAGATCTCTGTTTGTTGACTTTGGAAGAGGTGTGTTAGCTTTCGGCTGTGACAGGTCTTTTCATAGAACTGACTGCTACAGAGACATGCACGTGGGTGATATCATTTCACCAATATAGCTGTTAAGTATATTTCTAACTGCCTTTCTCTTTAGCCTTAAGAGTTTTAACAAACTTCCTTGGGTTTTCATTTTGTGAAGATTAACACTGTCAGTTAATGTCAGAACTGATGCATTTTACGATTTTCTTAATCGTAGAGTTGAGTGTGTTCAGTCGTAAAGTGCCTGGCTAGACAGACTCTATGTTTTGTACTTAACTTTAGTGCACTCTACGATATTTTTATTTAGTCTTAAAAGACTAAGTCTCGTCTCTTCTTAGCTTGACAATCTTCAGCTTTGCTCTAATTATTTGATCATTACTTGTACCTTATGAACTCTGAGGTTTAACTTGACAATTCTGCAAGCTTAGAGTACTGGTAGTTGTAGCTCTACGATCTACGATCTTCAACAGACTATACGATCTTCAGTATACTTTGCGATCTTCAAAACTATAATCAGTAGGCTCTACAATCTTCAACATTACGATCAATAGGCACTACGATATTCAACTTTCTGCTTTACGTTCGTCTTTTAACTTAAGATCTATACCTCAGATTCACTTTACAAAATAGATCAATCTAACAAGTTTGATTTTTAAACTAAGCCATTTTACAACAATTTCATTACAAGGACTGTACAAAAGCTATTGATTACAAATATATATTATTTTCAAGTATCATCTTAAATTTAAAAACATGCATTGTACTAACAATCTCCCCCTATTTGATGATGACAAAACCAATAGTTTTAAGCAATCATCAATTCTTAAATGTAAATAATTTAGAAATTTAAACATGAGTTACAAACAGTGAGCATTTGTATTTCTAGAGAAAAAAAATGAATTTATTGATAAAAGATTCATTACATAGTGTAAAAAAATTTATAAGGAAAATTATAAAAGTAAAAAAAAATTTCTTTACCTCCTACCTTTTTACCTCTTGGCGGATCTCTTTTTTCAACCTTTCTTCTCCTCTGATAACTTTCTCTCCCTTCCTCTGCTCTTCTTTGAATCTCTTTTATTAAAATTTTGGGCCCAAGGTCTGACATGCTGAATCTTTTTTCTCCTTCTATGTGAACCCCTTGTAAATTTCTATTCATAAAAGCTGGATCACTGGATGGGAGTTGTGAGCTAGTAGGTGTTATTACACTCGACGATCCTGGCCTAAAAGAAGAAGATGATGGAGACTAGCCCAAAGGATTAGTATAAGACATAGAGCCTTGAGGAAAAGGAGGAGGAAATGATGATTGTTGTTGAGGATGTCTCCTCTCCCCCTTTTTAGTCAGCATCCCGATCATGTCGTAGGGCATTAACTTCTTCAGAGAGTTGCTTGACAATGGACACAAGTTCCTGCATCTGGTCTTGAAAAGTGTGATGTCGTCTCTAGATTCTTGATATCTAGCATCTGCTTGTTCTCTTTGATGATGAACAAGCGTCATTGCATTATCAGTACATTCCATCGATTGCACAACCAAATTCTTGAATTCCAATAATGAGGAGCTCAAAGAGAAGACTTTGTCGGAGAGGAATTTAATGGAATCTGTATTAGTAGATTGAAGAGAGATCATTGTTGCTTTATGCTCAGCAATTTGCTTTAAGTAGAGGTCATCACGTCTCTTGAGATTATCAAGAATAGTCTTGATAAGCTCATTTATTTTGGAGCCAAACTCCTTAGACATCTCCCCTGGTACTTTAGCAGCAGTCTGAGCAATATGGGCGAGACTTCGTTGAATTCCAGCAGCAGTGTCCTGGATACTAGCATTGCATTTCGTCAGAGATGGTGTCTAACATGCGCTCAAGCTAGATCTTGGATGGTACTACTAAGACTCGCTCGAGAATCTGTTCTATGAGAGCTTTAACTCCTTCCTTATTTTTCCAGTTAATGTTTCCAAGTAAAGAATGAGGAAGAATTAAACCTTAGTTTGTACTATTAGAGGAAGAAGGTATATCTGGATTTGTATGAGAGGTTGAAAGAGTATCTGTATAGTTAGGAGTATGAGTTTGAACAAGTATAGATTGGGATTTTTCTACGATTGGTGGGTTAGGTGACTCTACAATTGGAGAGTTAGGAGACTCTACGACCAAAGAGTTAGAGAGTTTTGAGGAGATGGGGATCTAGAGTATATATGTTCAAGAGTTGTTTCAGGTGAAGATGATATTTTATATACAGTATGAGTTTGGTTAGTTTGGTTAACGATCATAGGGTTTTGAGACTCTACGATCGTGGGTTAAGAAGTTTTAACGGAAGTACATTCTGCAGTCGTAAAGTTAAGCTCTACGAAAGTTTCATAGCGTGAGGGTGATTGAGTTTTATTAAAGAGAGAAGAAGAGATGATTGTGATTTTATTGAAGATATTTGGGTGGGAGGAAGAATGTCCATTTAAAATTGTTCTTCTTGCAAACTTGACTATTCTTGGAAAGTTTTGAGACAACGCTTTGACATTTAGAGAAGACGTGAAGGTCTAAGTGATGTAGCTCAGATCTCCCAGCATAAGTGCCTTCATACAAGGCATGATAGGAAGGAAGTAAAACAATAAATCATTATTACTTTCATAGATAATAGAGGTCTAAAAATTTTTGCCCATTAATTGATATTGATGCATATATGGAATGATTTTATTATTCATGAGATGAATGTTATTTATTGATACATATAGAGATATGTATGATAATAAATAAGGATTGATTATGGACTATTAACCAATGTGTGATTGGAATTATTTTAGAGGATATATGCTTGAATGAATGATTTTTTTTATAAATGGGGTCTGCGTACCTCGTCTTCTCTAATTTTTCTTAATGTAAATTCTATCTCCCTCCTATGTACTTCCCCTTGACTGCTGATTAAGGTTTCTATTTATTTTAAATAGTTAATGTAATAGGTTTAGTTAGAATTACTTGAAAAATTGGAGACAAAGGAGCAAGGAGCGCTTGAAGACCTGTTTGTATTGGAGCCCGGGTTTAAATGTAATAGTTATATTTAAATTTAATTCTTGCACCCTAGGTTTGACCTTTTGGTTCACTTGGTGGCTCTAGTGAACCAAACTAGAATAAAAGTCCATAATCAATCCGGGTAGAATATAGTATTTTATGTGTGCATGTTTGCTATATATATATATATATATATTATATTATACAACATACTTCGCATGTTAAATAATATGACACGTATTTTATATATATATGTGCATGCACGCTAAATAAGATGAGACTAATAATTACAAACCCCTCAAAGAAATTATATTAAGTCGTAAGCGTTCAAAGATATTTGGAATATCGAACGTCGTCTTCTAGCATGGTAAAACAATAGAGTATTAAATATTTAATATGAGTTTGTTGTGTCACACAAGGCAAGTATTAAATATTTAAGATGTTGCTTTATCACATTTGATGCTTATAAATAGACTGAACGATGCTGTTTTGTTGTGTCACACAAGGACAGTGTTTTCTTTCAAATATATGGAAGTGCTAGATTGAACTTAATTTGGATAATTTTGATTCGGATGTGTCACACTTGATCAAAATAATCTAAGAGGCAAAATAGAAGGAGTTACATAGTGATGTAATTGACAATAGTTGTCTACCTATTTATTTATATATATTTTGTTGTGTCACACAAGGCTATATACATTTGAAATGGGATCCTTATTCTCACTAGCAAATCTTTAATTAGATTTGCCGAACTATATATATTGAGGGTAATATAGTTTGATGAAAAAGTGAGAGATACCAATTTAAATAAAGACCTAATTTATTTTGATGATTAATAAAATGAATGTATACTAAAATGTTGTCTATTTCACATGCAGAATTTAAAAATGTCAAACTCACTATCACTGCGTAGCATACTTGATACTAACAAACTGACCGGACCGAATTACACGGACTGGTTAAGGAATCTGAGAATTGTTCTCACTGCTGAAAAGATTTCTTATATCCTAAATTCGCCAGTCCCTGCAAGTGTTGCAGAAACAACCTCTAAGAAAGAGATTGCTACTTTTAGAAAGTGGCAAGATAATGCAATCTTGGCTCAATGCATCATGCTCGCATCTATGAGTAACGAGCTTTAGCGTCAGCATGAAACTATGGATGCTCCTACTATATTGCTGCACCTCAAATAGTTGAATGGTGAGGAAAGTAGGACTGCTAGATATTAGATATCTAAGGAGCTCTTCCAATCTAGAATAACCGATGACACTACAGTATAGACAAATATCCTTAAAAATGATCAATCTGATTGAACAATTGGGATAATTGGGTTTGGATAGAGAGATGATCCAAGATTTGATCTTGCAATCACTTCCGGACTCTTTTTCACAATTTGTTGTGAATTTCCACATGAATAAGCTATATGTCAGCCTGCCTGAGTTGCTTAAACATTTTGAAAACTGTAGAGAGTCACTTTCCAACCAAGAAAGACCAAGTCTTACTGGTAGATAATTCTTCCAGGAAGCGGAAGAGGGCCAAAGGATTTTCTTAAAAGAAGAACAATTCAAAGAAGGTATAAGGAAAGACAATAACTAAGGACACTAAGAACAAAATTGATGCAGATAGCAAAGGAGTTTGCTTCCACTGCAATAAGCCTGGACACTGGAAAGAAAACTGTAAGGAGCATCTTGCAGAGGCTAATTAGAAGAAGCTTAGTGAAGCTTCGGTTACAGATATAGGTTTGTTCATGATTGAAATAAATTTTTCTATAAGTCAAGATTCTACTTGGGTATTGGATACCGGCTATAGTTCTCACATATGCAATCCAATGCAGAGACTAAGCAGAAGTAGAAAGCTAAACAAATAGTAAGTAATCTTACGTGTGGAGAATGGAGCAATGGTTGCTACATTAGCCGTAGGAACTTATAGTTTAGCGTTGCCTACGGGCAAGTCTATTAAGTTAATAAGTTGTTATTATGTTCCAGTTCTCTTTAGAAACATTATTACTTCTGTTGTTGGACAAGGAAGGTTCTGGTATTATATTTAAGAACAATTGTTGTTCTATTTATAATGATAATGTTTTGTTTGAAACTGGAAGATCACTTGATTGACTTTGTAAACTTGACTTACATGAAAAATAATTTTGCAAATTGAACAAACTAGTAAAAGAAAAGGAGATGATCATTCAAAGAGTTGAATATATGTATTTGATGAAATACAAGTTTGAATCATTTGAAAGGTTCAAAGAATTCAGAAGTGAAACAAATTGACAAAGTATTAAGATTCTTTGATCAGATCGAGGAAGGAATACTTGTGCAATAAGTTTCTAGATCATCTCAAAATGATATTTTCTCATAATGGATACCTTTTGATACGCAATAATTTATTGGTGTATCTAAAAAGGAGAAATTGTACCTTGTTGGACATGGTGCGGTCCATAATGATTTTTACCGACATTCCAATATCCATCTGGGGTTATGCCCTAGTAACGGCTGCATATCTACAAAATAAGGTAACCTCAAAATTCGGCCCTAAGACTCCATAAAAGTTATGGATAAGGAGGATTCCTAATCTTAAGTATGTTAAGATAAGGGGTTGTCCAACTTATGTGAAAAATGTTTCAAAAGATAAGTTTGAGACAAAATCTGACAAGTGTAGAGTTGTGGGATATCCTAAAGAAAGTTTAGGGTATTATTACTATAATCCTGCACGCTGCCTTCTTGGATAAAGGTGTTTATCATTGAAGGAGCTAGTAGGAGGGTAATAGATCTTGAAAGAGTTCAAGAACCACAAAGCACTTTAAATCAAACCGAAGGACCTGTAGATAGACCTATTGTACCACAATCGAATCGTAAATCTGGAAGAGTACTGAAGATACCTAGGAGGTATGGATTCATCATAGAGGATGATGATGATATACGCATCATAGAGGATGATGATCCAGTTATATACGATGAGGCTATGAGTAGAAGACACTCAGAGAAATGGTAGATGACCATGAAATCCGAAATGGACTCCATGTATGAGAACCAAGTATAGACTCTAGTTACTCCACCGAAAGACATAGTACCTAAAGGGTGTATATGGGTCTTTAAAGAGAAAGACTAGGGCAAATGGCAAGGTGGAGACTTATAAGACCAGACCTGTTTAAAAGGTTTCAAATAAAAGTCAAGGAGTTGACTGTAATAAAATCTTATTACCGGGTAATGCTCAAGTCCATTTGGATTTTGCTTGTGATTGCAACTTATTACAAAATCTGGCAAAATAGATGTGGAGACGTCCTTCCTCAATGAAGACTTGAGGAGAATGTATGTATGATACAACCAGAGGAATTTGTTTCAAAGGTTGAAGCAAATCGTGTATGTAAGCTACAATGATCCATTTATGGATTGAAGCAAGCTGCTCAAAGATGGAACAGTTGTTTTGATAAGATAATCAAAAGAGTTTGATTTTATCAAAAATGAGAATGAACCTAGTGTGTACAAAAAGGGTCAGTGGGAGTACTGTGACATTCCTAGTATTATATGTTGATATACTACTGATAAGGAATAACACACCAATGCTACAATCAGTAAAGATAAAATTGTCTAAACATTCCTCTATTAATAACTTGGGAGGAGCATCCTATAAATTGAGGATATAAATCTATATAGATAGATTAAAAAGGATGTTCGGCTTGACCCAATGAACGTATAATCATTCGATGCTAAAGGCGTTTAGCATGGAAAACTCCAAGAGAGGTCTCATGATGATGAGCCATGGAGTGTATCTCTCTAAAATTATCTCCAATAAAAGAGAGATCACATGAGTTATTATCATGTATGTAATGAATATACAAGGCCTAATGTTGATCAGTCATATTCTGGAGAAGATCACTGTAAGATAGTGATAAATATCTTAAGTACTTAACCGGTATTGAAGATATGATCATGATTCATGGTAGATCTGAATTAAAACTAGAGGGCTGAACAGACTCAAGTTTTTTAAACTGACCAAGACGATAACAAATCTACTTTAGGGTGAATCGTTACCTTGAATGGTGCTGCAGTGAAATTGGAAAGGTTCCAAACAGCAAAGAGTTGTTGGTTTAGTGACAAAGACAAAGTATATAGCTGTAAATGAAGCTGCAAGTTGATTGTTTGGATGAAAAGTTCATCACAAAACTAGGAATAGTTCCTAAGTCTCATCTTGGATTCAAACGTGTGTTGCGGCACTTTCATTTGATTAGAGGAATCATTGAAAGAAGAGAAGTCACTATAGAGATAGTGGACTCTCAAGAACAACATTGCATATCCATTTACTGAAGCTTTATCTAACAGCAGGATGATCGTCACTTAGAGAAAAAGGGTATTAGATACCATGGCGATTGACTTTAGTGCAAGTGGGAGATTGAAACACACAAGCCAATCATATTTGATATGATGTAGTATATACTTTGCAATCTTATTCAGTTATAAAAGACATTTTACATTATCTACATGGTGCTGTTATATTAAATGTAATAAACCCATAGTTTTGAGCAATGCTTTTAGAATCATGATGGTGATCATGCTAATGAGATCTAAATTCTAGATAGCTCACAAACTAAAATCGTTCCTAATCGTTGGATTACTAAAAATGGGATTAGTGAATCCAAATAGATTAGTACATACGTTACTTGCTTTTAAGAAGAGGATGATTGATCTCATAATCATTTGTGTGGAGACACTAAAGCAAGTATGTAGGTGCTTATTGGAGAATAAGTTCACTGAACGTGGCTCGCTAAGGAATACCTAATGGAGTTTTACTAGGCTATTAATAAGAATTCCTCTAGTGATAGTAGTACAAGTGATCCTTGGACTTGAGATCATCATAATATCTTGTGTATGATGAGTTATACTTTGACATGTCCCTTAAGACCTTTAGGGTATATCAAAAGGTATGATTGGGTATAATAAGTTGTACATGGAGATAGGTGAATGATTAACAAAGAATCTACCACGTCTAGTAAAAGATGTGAATGTCCTATGTGATTCGATAAATGACAACTCAGTAGTCCTTGGCCAAGCCAGAATGAAATTAGAAAGGAGTTTCTAATTTGCATTATTTAGAGTTGTGGATTTGGGAATCGAAATACATATAATTAAATAAAATAAGACTTGACAGAAACTCCATGTCTTATATTTAATTAGGACATTATATGGTAGAAGAATTGAATTGTACGGTAACTATGCACTGAAAGGTTCTTTTATGATTAATGTTGAAATCTATATTATCTGGAAAGTCGTTGATCGATAAGGGGGCTTACCCTTATTGTAAAATAAATATTATTTATTTAAATGAATTAAATAGTTTAATTTATTTATTTAAATATAATTAGAATTGTTCTAATTGATTTATTCATAACCGGTTTAATATGGAGAACCTAAAGGGTCACACCGCAAAAGGAAAAATATTTATTTAAGAAGTAAATGACATAATTGTAATAATAAGTCAAGTGTATTTAATTTAATCTATGGAGATAGAATAAATTAAATGGCTTAATATTTATTATTTAATATTTTGAAAATTTTAAATATAAATTAATGAGAGGAGTCTTATTATTATTATTACTATTACTATTATTTAATTCCTAATAGGGATTGAGAATTAATTAATAGAAGTACTCTCACATGAATTCCTAATTGGATTAGGAGCATAATTAATTAAAGGAGTTTAATTATAATAGAAACCCTAATCCTAAATAGTTTAGGGAAGGATTATTCCTATATCTATATATAAGAGGAGTCTTATCATAGATTAGGGTTACACACTCTTGCATTAGATTGTGGAGAGTACTTGCAATTTCTATAGAGATAGAAACTAGGGTTTTGCCAACACCCAATTTCTTGAATAGATATTATTCCTTGGTGGATCACCTCTAGAGGCCAAACGCTTGGGTGGCTAACATTGATCAAAGGAAGGAATTTAATCGATGAAATTCAAGGAGAACGTGAAGAAATTGGAGGTGAACTTGTATCCGAGGAAACACGGTTCTACGAGGGTATAATTTCTTAATCTCTATCTCTTTCGTTAATTGATAATTGAACACAAGGAAAGATCATGGTGATGGTTTGTATAAAAAATTTTAAAATCTATTTTATCACGCTTCCGCCCTATTTATGTAATTTGATTGCATGATTGCGTTATAAACAAACCTAACAAAAACTAGTTTCTCAAGGGCTAGAAAACCCTAACTTTTGTTCATTTTATACAGTTAACATTTGAAAACTATAAACTCTTTTTGCGATCCGTCAAAGAGGGGCACTAGATATATAAGTTAACTACTAAAATCAAGTGGTAGAACTCAAAAATAATTAGTACAAAATTCGTATGGACTGTTTGGTACAAACAGTCCGGGTAGTGAACAAAAAGGGCTATGGAGCCTGCTGAATGTTCACATCCAGAGACAATTTTGTCATCTTTTTGTGCTCTAAAAATTCTAGAAAACTTTGGGGTGCTTATATGGAAAGTTATGTGAGTCTTGTAAAAATTTGAGGATTTTTGACAATGTAGAATGAAAGTTATGGATTTTATCGTGAGGGACTACTGTCAAAAGTATTCTTGAATAACTCTTTGTAGTTAACTCCAACAATTATGAAATAATTACTGGGAGTATATGTATTTATGAGTTATTTGTTTTTCAATGCTTCTATCTAGCTTAAGGTTATAACCTAAGGTAATCCCCCACCTAAGGTTTCTAACCTATAGCTCTGATACCAAGCTTTGGCGCCCCCAAATCCGGGTACTTGAAACTCGTATTTGATGCATCACGATACCATTTCTTTGAGCTATTTAATATCTTACAAACTTAATATTTATATCAGAGTTGTCTATTCCCCAGGTATGACAACCTTTAATTACATTCCTTACATGTTACATAATATATATGATCACAATATAAAAGACTAATTATTACAGATAACACCTTGAAACCTAATCCTTGAGCTTTCATTTGCCCTTGTCTTTGCCGGAGCCTTCTGGTCGATCACACTTAGCTAAAAATATTTAAGTCAAAGCAAGAATGAGCATTCAATTGCTCAACAAGTAATAACAATTATAATAATGCGTTGAAGAAGTAAATATTTTCTTTGAGGACTACTTCTACCACGCATCAATAGTGGTGAAGTCATTTGAAACCATTCTTAACAACATATCAAATCATTTTAAGATTTTTGAAATAACGGAGTTACTTTTGAATACTGAGTGATCAAAAGACCATGAACTGTCATTTTTCATTTTTTTGAAAAGGTTTGAACAGAAATTCATCTGTAAATCATCTGGTCTTATGGACACGGAGGATGATCAGTCCCGTTGTGCCCTGTATTAATCAACACTATATAATACATCTCCGCTATTGGCGCATAAAATTTTTCATCACCGCTTTTAGCGCATAAAATTTCTCATTTAGGGTTGTTCATACTCATCCTGGAGTCCTAACTAGAACAATTTAGTTGGACGACTTTATCATAACCAATAATATTCGACAAATACTTTTCAAACCGTGTCTAGCTGGGACAAATAGCTTAGACAATCTTTAAACTAGGTATACATACCGAAATTTAATAGTATGTATCAGAACTTGCCAACGAATTTTGAATTCAAGGGTAATTGATAATGTACAATAGTTCATACAAGTGGGGACACTTGCATAACCAAACTTAGAATACAAATTTTCAATATGAGTCATAGCAATTCAGTAATGAGATTCTTTTAACAATGAACGAATCGAAGGAATTTTGAATTTATAATAATTATAACAATTTATACAAGTGAGGACACTTGCACAAAGAACAGAACAATTTTGATTATAAACGCATCACATGGGACAATATCGAGATATTTGAAATCAATAGATAGCTTGAATAAAGTTTAAGAATACTTGCATAACATATGGAACCATTGCATAAAGTAAATGCAAGGGTTACGATAATTGCATAAACGAATAGCAAAGATCATTATGGATATGAATAATTAACAATAATTATTCACGAGCATGCTTTGAAATTGATAACTCATGTTGAGTTAGGAACTAGCAATAAATGTAAGAAGTTTAGGGTTAGGAACTTGCTTACACAGATCCAATTTATAAAGTAAAGGAAAAGGTAAGATACTTGCACAACAAAGAAAGAGTTCAGATAATTGCACAACATATGAATCCAATTCATAACGTAAATGAAAAGGATGGGATACTTGCTTAATATAAAAGTTGAGTAAGGTGGAACTTGCTTGGCATAATAACAGTAAGATTTGAATACTGGTATAATATGAACCATGCATAGCATATATGTAACGAATGCGATTTTTGTGAATAAATAAAAATATTTATTGAATTATATAAATATTTTTATTAATTTATTTATGGAGTAAAATAAATAATTTATAAAGTTATGGTGAAAGAATTTATGTTAAATGTTATTTAAATGTGATTTGATGTGATTATTCTAATTTAATTTAATAATTAAATTAGTTGATTAAATGATTTATTTGAATAAAGAATTTATTTGAATAAGATAATTTATTTGGTGTTATTGTTATTGGTCAAATAGAAATTGTTAATTAAGTTAGTAAGGTTTAATTGAATTTATTTAGTAATAAGTTTAATTAAATTAAAAGTGTGACAATTAAAACTATATAGTAAAATGGACTATTAAAATAAATGGAAAAGAGTTTTATTATAGTTAAACCAAACAAGGCCTTGTGACCCTTGGTTGGTAAAAATGGATTATTTTATTGTGGTTCAACCAAACGATGCCTTGTAGCCTTTGAAATTCCATTTTTCTTATTTTGAGTTTGTCAAACATGGCCTAACTCTTGATTTCTTTAACTGATTAATTTAAAAGCTTAGTACGTTAAAAAACTAAAGGTTCATCAGTTGTTTCTAAGCTTGAAGAAGAGAGAGCAGAGCTTTGAGAGTTTAGAGAAAATTGAGAGTTTGAGAGAAATTGAGAGAGAAGTTTGGAGATTGGAGAGAAGAATTCTAAAATCAAAGGAGAATTAATCAAGTTTTCTAAGCAATAGAAGGTATAATATTCTTCACTGTATCTCTCTTTTAAATTTACTTTACTGTATATGAAGTTAGTTGTTCAAAGTATGAATTAGTTGATGTAATTGTTAGTAAGCATGTACTAGATGATTATATGGTGGTTATAAATCAGTTTGAAGGTGTTAATCCATGAAATTATGTTTTAGAATGAAATTTTTAGTTTTACAGAGCTTTATTTTCATGTATGGCTTATGTGTATGAAATTGATGTTTAATTTGGTTATTAACCGGTAAATTGACATTTAATTATGATTATATAATGAAAAACGAAAAGAATGTAAGTAGAATGGATTAAAATGGTTGAAAGATGAATTCACAGTGTTTGATTTCATTAAAATGGCCAAAATATGAATATTTTGTTTAAACAGTGAATTTTTGGGTTTTAATTAGTTGGTTAGGTGTGTTATAATGGTTAAAATGGTTAGAAACATGTTGGGTAATTGTTTTATAACATGTTTGATGTATGGGTAAGTTTAAATTGTGTGTTGGATGGTAGAATTTGAGAAATTCTGGCCTAAGTTTTCACTGGTTTGCGAATTGTAGAAGGTGTTAGTCGAGTTTACCGCCCCGGCGGTAGAAATGAACTGGGAGTCTCGCCCCGACGGTCTTGTCGCCCCTGCGGTCTTGTCGCCCCGGCGACATACTTGAACTAGAGTCCTCGCCCCGGCGGTGGCTTCGCCCCGACGACGGTTTTGTATAGAAATCCACCGCCCTGGCGGTGGAACAGTAACTGAAAATTTTATATTTGTTTTGTGATCTTGTTATGTTGTTATGTACATGTTTAAAACTTATATTAAGGTATTAAACGATTAATGAGATACCACGATGGTTGTTAAGCAAGTACTTGTTGATTGTCGAATGACAATCGAGATGTTATAATGATATAGGATAAGATCGAATCTTAAAGTATATATTGTTCTGTAACTAATTATTGTTACCATTTTATAATCGAAATATATAGGTCGATTAAGGAACGTGAATTATTTAAATCTGTAATCTACGCACGAGACAAGTTTTCCTCCCTTAAACTTGTTATTTCATTTAAAGCAAGTTTACTTTCATCGAGCAAGCTTATTAAAGCAAGGTTGTTATCATATCAAGTGTTTATATTTTGTAATGTCCAAGAAATTTTAAGCCTTGTACAATTTATTTTAATATATGAAATTCGTTTTATTTAATTTTAAATTTTTCGAATTTAATTGGATTCATGTAGGTATTATTATTTAGTACATGGTCCAATAATTTTCTTTGCCTTAAAGGGGCTCACTAATAGTTGAATAAATTAATGAGTTAACCCTAACAATTGATTGGCAAGAAAATTGGAAAAATTAAATAAATAATTTCATTTTATTATCGGATTAAATAATTCGAATGAGAAATTATTGTTGAAACAAATATTTTAAATAATTAATTAATTGGATTAGTTATTAAATGTAAATATTAGAAATATAATGTTGATTAATTTAAGTGGGTCACTTTTCTCTCGTTTGGATTGGCCTATTTCTTTTCCTTTTATTTTATTTCTGGATTAGGCCAAATTCCTTTTATTTTTCTGATTAGGTCAAACGAGTGGGCTGGTCAAATTAAATCAATTGGGCCGACCCAATTTCCTTTACTTTTCCTTTGGACCAAACCAAGCGGACCGGGTGAGCCCTAAGTGTTAAATCAATTGGGCTAAGCCCAATTCTCATTCTGCCGGGTTAAAACAATTTCAGTTGGGTTGAATTTTGGTAATGGGTTGGATCCGTTCCTTCTAATTTGGGGCAACGGACAAATTAAGTGGGAGAGACTTAACTAGCAAATTGATTTGGGGATCCATCAGTCTAAACCCTCACACCAGATCAAACGGGAAGATGGAATAGGGGGTAGGCCTAAGCCGAACCTAGCCAAACCCAATCAATCGAACGAGACAAGCGAGAGACGGGAGAGAGAGGGCTGTCAATCGCCGGCGACAGCAGGGGATAAGCATCGACGACCGACCGGCGGCTACCAAGGGTTGACCAGCGGGCGAAGCGGGTTTCGCCATGAGCGACCGAGCGCTCGATGCACGGACCAGAGGACTCAAGGTGACCGGCGATGTGACCATGGCAACGCGAGGCTCGAGGGGCGGCCGAACCTAGCTGTGCATCGGATGGGGCGTGATGTGGACCATCAGCCGCTGCTTCCTTCCTACCGAGGGTCAATTCCCTTTCGATTAGGGTAATGCCCAAACCAAGTTGGGTAATTTTTCTTCTATAAATTGAACCCCCCATGCCCTAGACCAAGCTGCCGAATCCCTTTGTTTATGAGTCCAAATAAGAAAAAAAATAGAGAGGAAGCTACTGTAAATGTCTAGCTTGGTCGCTTATTTCGGTAGGAGGAGAAGAGTTGCAACGCGATCGAACCCAAGGTATACCAAGCTGCCGATTTTTCTTGTGGGTTGGTTTTTGGAAATTTTTCTTCTATACTTGAATTGTGTTGTTACTTGTACTGTGTTAAACCTTATGGGAACACTGTTGATAATGAACCTTAAAGGTTCTAGCAGCCGATGATATTGGTTTTTAATATACATTGTTTTGGGATTGTATTATATTGTTTTGTTTGGATTTGAATATCTGGTGTTGTATTGTGTTGTTCTTGTTGAGAATTTGATGAACCTTAAGGTTTGGGTAGTCTAAATTTCTGTATAGAATTAGGACAGTGTTGTGTATTTGGATGCACAACAAGTATTTGTTGAAATGGCTGAACCAGATTTTGCTCATTTGGTATTTACTGTATTGTCCATCACACTGTTAATATAAAAAAAAACACATTGAACCTTGGTTTTCTGGTTGGGTGATAATGTTGGGTTGGATAGTTGATTTGCTAATTCATTGTTATTCAGCCAAGATAATCCACAAATGAGTCTGTTCATTAAGATGAATTAATGATTATTTGTTATTTAATAATGAAATTTAATCATTATTAAATAATAATCAAGTATGAATAAAGTCAATCAATTAATTATTTATTATTTATCACTAAATAATAAATAAAGATAATAAATATGTAATTATTATTTAATAATAATTAAGTATGAAAAAGGTTAATAAATTAATTATTTATCAATAAATAATAAATAAAGATAATAAAAATTTAATTAATATTAAATAATAATTAAATATGAATAAAGTTAATAAAATAATTAATTATTATTAAATAAATAAAGAGAATAAATATTTAATAATGATTAATTATGAATAAAGTTAATAAAATAATTATTTATTATCATTAAGTAATAAATAAGGATAATAAATATTTAATTATTATTTAATTAATGTTAAATAATAATTAAGTATGAATGAAGTTAATAAAGTAATTATTTATTATTTAACAAATAATAATAAATAAAGATAATAAATATTTAATTAGTATGAATGAAGTTATTTATCAATAAACAATAAATATTTAATTATTATTTAGTTAGTATTAAATAATAATTAAGTATAAATCGCATTATAAAATAATTATCTATTATTTATTAATTAATAATATTAAATAAAGATAATAAATATCTAGTTATTATCTAATTAATATTAATAATAATTGGGTATGAATAAAGCTAGTAAGGATAGCAATTGCTTAATCATTAATGAAATAATGATTAAGTATGAGTGAGATTACTAGGTTAATTATTTATTTTTGGCCTTAATAAATAAAGGTAATAGTTGAGTACTCAAATGATAAGTAACCATAATTAGCTATCATTTATTTTAATAGCTAAGAGTCATTAATTAATTTCTGTTTAGCTAATGTTAAATTGTAATTAAATGTATATGGTGAATTATTTATCTGCTAAATAAATAGCATAAGTGAGTGTATCGGTATACAGTTATGCAATGCTAATGGATAAACCGACTTTATCAATTGATAGGTTATCCAAGATCAATTAGTTAAAGCTAAGATTTATTTGTAGCTGAGCAAACAGGCAAGTTTCCTATCCTTGAGCAAGTTCATCTTACTCAACTTTTACATTGAGCAAGTTCTTTATATCGAAACTTTAATTGTTGCAAGTTTCTTTTCATTCGAGCAGGCTACTATTGTATTGTAGCTTGAAATTTTATTCCAAGAATGCTTAAGTGGTCTAATTAATTTACAGTTATTCCACATCAATATTATTGACACTCGCATTCAGTGCATTTGAATTTGTACGTTTATTAAAGTTCCGAAATTCACGAACTATTCATGATTAAGTCTGAACCCTTGTTCGGTCAGGCAAGTATGTGAGAATTTATGAAAGCTATCCGAACCAATCGATGGTAAGGATCCTTAAGACTGAATGAACACCCCTTTTATTATAGGGAAATACCTCAGGTACCGTATATAAGGTACAAACAGCAGAGTTAAATGTTATGCATATACATAGCGTACGCGAGGCTGATCCCCTCAAGTACTTATTCTGTATCCAGTAACCAGAGGGTCAACTAGCTAATGACTCCTTTGGAAGTTATTGTTCAAAGTCTACTTGACTATCAATTTTTCTAAAAGCAGTTATTGTTCTTGCTTCTGATAATTATTGTTGAATTCTCTTTCTATATTCCCTTCATCATGATATACCCCTTATTGTTGTACTTTAAACTTGTTGAGCAAACTCGTTGCTCACCCTTGCTATATCATGACTCCATTGCTGCAAAACCCGAGACATCAGGAAAGAGCAAAGGGAAAGAAAGGATGAAGTGATAGGCTTCCCGTAGCTGATTTTATCTTATGTGTAGTTAATTACTATTATTATAATTTAAACCCTGATAGTTATTCGGGGTATGGATTTGTGTTAAGTATTTAAGGTTATTGTATTCTGGGACTAGTAACACCTTTCTAATGAACAACATATGTTTGTTATATTCCGCATTTTAGTCAATGTATGTTGTTGGAGGTGAATGATGTATTAGATCGTGATGACCGGATCCGGGTATTTGGAGACCCGAATCTGGGGGCGTCACATATTTACTCCAGTCATTTATTGTTCGATCATTGATCGTTATTCAAACTTTGAATAGAATTTCTATTATACAAACTTTATTGGTGAATCAAATGCTTTATTGACTAGCAAACCCTAATTGATTCAGCTAGTCCTTAGTTGATGAGCATTCTAAAGACTTTGAATATTTTAAAAATGTTCCGAACCAAGTTCCTTTTGGTACGGATTCTGATGCTAAACTGAGTTGAACAATCCTAATATAGGGGATTAATTACGCGACAGCGTTGAAATGTTTGTGCACAATACATTGTACAAAGGGCTGATCCCCCTGAGTACGAGATGGATGGTCCATAGTCTATAAGACTGTTAAAGGTTACGGTAGAAATACTTGATAACCTAGGACATAGTTCGAGGTCTTGTGACCCTCAGATACAATTTTAAACCTTGAATTCTATAATCAGTTCTTGAGCCAAGTATCCTATTAAGCTTTCATATCTCGATTGGTTATTGATTGAATTCAGAAAACTACAATATCTCAGTTGAAATCTATTTCGTTAATTATTCAATTGTTATCGTTATTATGCTTGTGGGCAATTGTTTGCTCACTCTTGCACTAAAACATTGCAACTAAGACTGAGAAATCGGAAGAACCGTCCACGAGTAAAGACAAGGGCAAGATGCCGAAGTAGCAAGAGACCTGTTATACATTTAATTTTTATTTGTAATAAGACTTATTTAATTTCATGTTTTAATTCTGCACTGATGTAATAGAGGTTAGATAACCTGAGATTTGTTTACTGAAGAGATTTGAGATGTAACCCCTTTTTGTGGGAAGATGTTTCATTCAGTTTAATTATATTGTCTTTATCATGGGTAGTTAGTCATGAATGTATGGTATAGTGAACACCAAATTTGTGGAGTCGAAGTACCCGGATTTGGGGGTGACACAATATACCTGTTTGCACAAAATAAAAGTATGCATAAGATTCAGATATTTGCCTTGGTCGTTGACTACTGCTACACAATTTAATTTAACTTCTTTCGTAAGATCTATCAGTTATAAGATTGATCTTTCAATCAGCAAATCATATTATACCTTATAATATCACTTATTTATAAGTAAATTATCTAACATGCAACTACATAATCACATATTAGATAACACATTAACACCATACGTATTCAATTCTATAGTTAGCACACATCGAGTCTTTAACACTGTTCAATATAGTATGCTGAGTGGTTTCCCATAAACAACCAACAAACTAGTTTTTGTCTCGTCTACACTGTTTTCACAGTGAGTTAGATCGGTTGCTAGTTCGTATATACTTCCGCTCCCTGAAGGAATTGTTTAGCCCAGATACTATACATCGACTATTAAAGAGTACGACTGTACCACAACTTTATCATATATCTTATGAATTAACACTAAGTCTTTCATTATATAAATTTTTCTTTATGATCCCGTAGGTTAAACACCCAATCCAGTAAACTAGATTCCAAATTCAGCAAACTAGATGGCAATCCAGCAAACTGGATTCCAACCTGGATTACAATCCAGCACACTGGATTCAAACTATTCAATTCAGTCAACTATTTTTCCCAATCCAGCAACCTGGATTCGAACTAACTTATAATACAGTAAACTAGATTCAAACTAACTTATAATCCAGCAACCTGGATGCACACTATTCAATTCAGCAAGCTGGATCACGCTATTCAGCAAGCTGGATTAAAACAGTTTTTCCCCCTTTATTAAATAATTCATTTAATCATTTTAAAATGCCAAAAATATTATACTTCCTTACAAATGACCAAAATCCTTATCAAAAATCTGTATAAATCATATTTAGGGTTCTCAAGCTATAAAAATCCATTTTCCAAATTTTCAACTTCACATAATTAATTAAATTCATTTATACATAACTTCATCATTTACATGAAAAATAGCAAACCCTCTTCACAATCATTTCTTTTCTGGGAATAGACTATGTATAGTCCCCTTATGAAAATATAGTTTTTCTGGAATTTTTAAAATTTATTTACTATATTTAAATAGTCCAAAATAGCCAAATTTTGCTACATTTTTCATAAATAGAAATTGCATCCAAGAATTCTGAAATTTACAGGGTATGTTCCTGCTATATGCATATACTCCCACTAATTATTTCATAATATTTGTAGTTAACCAAAAATATTTATTCAAGAATACTTTTGACAGCGGTCCCTCACGATAAAATCCATAACTTTCATTCTATATCGTCAAAAATCCTCAATTTTTTACAGGACTCATATAACTTTCCATATAAGCACCCCAAAGTTTTCTAGAATTTTTAGAGCACAAAAAGATGACAAAACTGTCCCTGGATGTGAACATTCACCAGGCTCCAGAGCCCTTTTTGTTCACTACCCGGACTGTTTGTACCAAAACAGTCCATACGAATTTTGTACTAATTATTTTTGAGTTCTACCACTTGAGTTTAGTAGTTAACTTATATATCTAGTGCCCCTCGTTGACGGATCGAAAAAAGAGTTTATAGTTTTCAAATGTTAACTGTATAAAATGAACAAAAGTTAGGGTTTTCTAGCCCTTTAGAAACTAGTTTTACTTTTCTTGCTTTTGATCCAACTTTTGACATTCCAAAGGGTTAGATCTAAACATAAAACACTTACTATCATGTAGATAAAGAGTTCTCGGGTCCAAGATCACAAACTTTATATCATAAAAATCAAATCAAAACAAAAATAAATAGTTAGGGTTTTTGCTATACCTTTTACTTGATTTTTTCCCCTTCTTCCTAGGCTTGATTATAGAACCTTGAAGGTTTGAAAAAAATCTCTCCCCCTTGCCGTGACTCCCTTCCTCTTCTATCTCAAGACATTATTTTGGAAAGAAGAATGGTAGATGAGAGAGAAGGAAGTAGATTTTTAAGTTCTATTTTCTCTCTCTCCAAACTAGGAAAAATGAAATGAACAAAAGACTTTTGCTTTACTAATTAACTAGTTGCTTACAAAATCAATAGATATAGGTATTGTATCTATATATTTTTCATCATTAGCTAGTACACAATTTTGACCACTTGGTGATGTGCCATCATTATTAGTTGGTCCTTCTTTATTCATGCTTACAAGCAATCACTTAAAATTTTAACACCTCACCATTAAGGACCATAGGTGGCGGCTGACCCCTTTTGATTTTGTCCCACTTTTTTAGTCTTCTTTTATTGCTTTAATGAATTTATTAAGTTGGTAAAAATATCTTCCAAGTGGGTCACTAATTGGGCTTGGTTTTAAATCAATTTGGGCTCACTTTAATTAGTTTGGGTCACTAGTTTTCTAATTTTATTATTCCATGCTTGGTTACTAATTTAATAAGTGTTGGGCTAATTTAATTAGTCTACCAATTAATTATCCAAGTCCATGATTAATTAAATGAGTGGTCTTGGTTAATAAATTAATTAAGCTAGTCCACTAGTTTTTCTTTACTAATTGGACTATTAAAATAAATTATGCATATATCACATAGTTCTCATTAATTAATACCCATATTAATTAATGTAAAAAATTTATTCATTTACTATATTCACTTTAATTAAATATTTAATTAACTTACTATCTTATCAATTGTTTAATATTAATATTCTTAGGTTAGTCCACTAATTTAAAAAACTATTAATGGGCCCTATTTTAACTAACAATTAATCACATATATTTTTCATATAAGTCATAATATATTTATCATCATTGATAAATAATTACCATTGTGACACCCCCAAATTCGGGTCTCAAAATACCCGAATTCGGTCATCACGATCCAATACAAACATTCACCTCCAACAACATATAATAACTAAATGCGGAATATAACGAACATATGTTGTTCATTCAAAAGGTGTTACTAGTCCCAAGATACGATAACCTTAATACATAACACAAAACATACCCTAAATGGTAATCAGGGTTCAAATTACATTAATAGCAAATTAAACTAAGCATAAAATAAAGCCAGCTACGTGAAGCCTATCACTTCATCTTTTCTTTACCCTTGCCCTTCCCTGAAGTCTCGGGTTTAACTGCAATGAAAGTCATGATATAGCAAGGATGAGCAACGAGTTTGCTCAGCAAGTTTAAACTATGACAATAAAGGATATATCATGATGAATGGAATATAGAAAAAAAAAGAATTCAATAATATAAATATCAGAAGCAAGAACGATTATTGCTTTTAGAACAATTGATAGTCAAGTAGACTCTGAACAATAACTTCCAAAGGAGTCAATAGCTAGTTGACCCTCTGGTTACTGGCAACAGAATAAGTACTTGAGGGGATCAGCCTCGCGTACGCTATGTGTATGCATAACATTTAACTCTGTTGTTTGTACCTTATATCCGGTACCTGGGGTACTCCCCTATAATAAAAGGGGTGTCCATTTAGTCTAAGAATCCTTACCATCGATTGGTTCGGATAGCTTTTATAAATTCTCAAATACTTGCCTGACCGAACAAGGGTTCAAACTTAACCATGAATAGTTCACAAATTTCTGAACTTAAATAAATATACGAATTCAAATGCACGAGTGAGAATGTCAATAAATACAAAGACGTGGAATAATTTTAAAAGTAATTAAACCACTTAAAGCATGCTTGGAGATAAGATTCAAGCTTAAAGAATAACTTGCAACAATATATACCTTTTTGCACGAATTAAAAATAATGCATAAGGTTTAGAAATTTACTCAATATAAAAGTTGAGTAAGATAGAACTTGCATTCAATATACTGAAAGAATGAAGTTAGGGAACTTGTCTGTTTACTCAGCTACAAGTAATTCTAGCTTTAACTAATTGGCCTTGAAGAACCTAACATTGATAACGTCGATCTACCAATTAGTACTGCGTAGTTGTATATCGATACGCTTACTTATGCTATTTATTTAACAATTAAGCAAATCACATAGCACACATAAGTTAATAAACTATCGTAAATCCTATAAGACACTTAATATTATCAATCCTGATAATATTTAATTCACCTCTTGGTATTATTAGTCCACTAATAACACTTTTATTCGTTTACTAATGTTATTAACATCTTAATAATATTTTAATCATCCAATAATACTTTAATCTAATATTATTAATCTCTTAATAATATTTTAATTCTCATATCATTAATAATATTTTAATCTAATATTATTAGCCATTTTAATAACATCTTAATCATTTATTAATGCTTAAAACAAATATTATTACCCATTCAATAATATTTCCATGAAGTTTTAACCTTAATATTTCTTTGTTTACTAAAAAATATCGAATTCTTATATTACAAATATCATAGTAATATTTTAATAAGTTATTAGGCAAATAAACAATTTATTCTACTTGTTTTACCCTTTATTAAACAACTCATTTACTACCCATAAAAGGTCATAAATATTATTTCTCATTAAATATTACCAAACTACCCCTCAATAGTTAGAATATATAATATTAGGAGTATCCAAGCTTAAAAATTACATTTTCCTTATTTATGACATCATTTAACCATTTATTTTCTTTTAACCATAACTATAACATTATTATGAAAAATAGCAAATAGGCTCTGAAAATTATTATCCTCTGGATCTGGATAGTATATGATCCAACAATGATCCACCAATTTTCCTGGAATTTTAGAAAGTGATTTACTATATTTAAAGTACCCAAAACCTCTGAATCTTGTTACATTTTTCATAAATCGAGTTTTTCTCAGAAAATTCTGAGATTTTCAGGGTACACTCTCATACTATACATACAAATACTGTAAAAAGTTCATATGTTTTCAAGGTATACACAGTGAGAAATCAGGGTATAAATATTTAGGAGTCCTTCACGGTAAAAGCCATTACACAAAAACTACACATCGAAACGTGTTCGTTCTTTTTCCTACTTGTAGTTAACTTCTTAAGGTACCTCTGTGATTTTTCCCAAATTTTTAAAAGATTTATAACTGGCCGAAACAATCTTTGGAAAAACGAGGACAGCAAGCTTTTAGGGTTTTAAAGTTTTAAGTTTTATAGCTGGACTGTTTTGGGAAAATAGCCCCCAAGGCTTCAAAAATTATTGGATTTGTGTTCTACCACTTGGGTTTACTAGCTAACTCATGTATCTAGCACCCTCCTTCGACGGATCATAAATCCAAGTTGTAGATCTCAAGTTATGGGTGATCCAAGTGAAGAAAAGCTAAGGTTTTTACCCTTTAAGAACATAAGTTCCTTTTCTTCCTTTGAATCTCCATTCTAACACTCAAGAGGATTAGATCTATACATAAAGCATGAATATCTAATGATTCTTGAGTCTTAGAACAAAATCTCTCAAAAAATATAAAAATAAAACAAAGTAAGAAAGAAGAAAATGATTTAGGGTTTCACCTTGATCTTGTAGCTACTCTCCTTGATCTACCAAAGTATATGATGAACTTGGGATGCATGAACTATGCTTAATCTCACTCTCTTTTTCTCTCTAAGCTCTCACTTTGTGTTCTTGCTTGGGAGAAATGAAAGAAGGAGATGAAAAGAAGAAATGAACTTGAAATGAAATGAAAGGATAGAATACTTGCAAGTATAATGCTAAAATTAGAATTCATGCTATTATCCCCCACATCTTTCTTACCCATTGGATATAAGAGTTCACCTTATCCCTTCCATTTAGCCTTAATCTTATCTTTAAGTGTGCTAATTAGATTTTCCACCAATGGGAGCTTGACAACCTTGTCCTTTGTGTAAGAGTTACCAAATAAAGCAAGTTGATTGACATAATTTCATGCTTTAAAAGGCTTAATAGGGCTTAATAGGTAATAAACATAGTTTAACAATTTTAATATGTATTACCCTAATTGTTTATTTAGGGTTTCTATTTCCAATCTTATGGAATTTAATTACTTACACATATATCTTTACCTTGTAACCTAATTAGGCTAATAAAATCTAAATCTATTTAATGCAATATTGGGTCATTTAATTTAACCCAATGATTGATTAATTAATTTACCACACTATTAATTACTACACCCATGATCAAATAAATAATCGGTCTTAGTTCCTTAATTAAATAAGCTAATCAATTAGAAATTGATTACTAATTGAACTATTAAATTTTATTATTCAATGTGACAATATTCTTATTAATTAATACTTTTATTAATTAATTTACTCAATTCAATATACTAAGTATATTCAATTTACTTGCATGATTAATTAGTAACTACTTTATCAATTTAATTGATATTAAACCTTAAGGCTTGTTCACTAATTTAACTATACTATTAGTGACCCCCTTTACTCAACTTAAAACAATTCATCACCTAGTCATGTAGGCTACCAATGCACACAAAAGGTTCAAATAAGCACACAAACTAACTCATTAAAAATTTAATTTATATATTTAATTAATAAAGACGTTTAAAATTCACGGGCACTACAACCATACCCATTGAATCACATATTGTACATACATACATTCAAATATAATCAATACTTATATTTAGTATTCGCATTTCCTTAAAAAAATAAATTCCTATTATTCATAATACACATACATCCATTTTAAATATAATTATATCAATAATTATATTTAAAATTAAAATTCATAACCATAGATCAAATTAGAGTTTTGATCCGTAGTATCACTTTACCACATTTACCATACTTAGTCAATTTATTGTCAATTTAAAATAAATTGACTAATCTTACAAATTCATATCATAAAGAAATAATCATAATAATAATAATAATATTAATAATCATTTCTTAAAATATACATTTATTATTTAAATAATATAGTAATCATATTTTTATAAATAATCATATATCTTTAATATAAAAATTAACTTATTAACAGAATATAATTTATAATTGTCAACTATTTCTTTAATAAGAAATTTATTTGAAACCATATATGAAATATATATATATATATATATATATATATATATATATACATATTACATATTCACATTCCTTTCCTTGCACACATTCCCATACTTGCTTTAATATATAATAAAAATAATTTTATTATATAAAAAAAATTCATACGTAAAATTTCTTATTTTAATATATTGAAAATCTTAGGTTATTACATTCACCTTCCCTTATAAGGATTTCGTCCCCGGAATCACCGATCAACACTTACACCCATGAGGGTAAATATCATACACATTCATATCACAAGTAGATCACGATCTGATTCAATCGAATGGATCTTTAACTATTCAGCATAAAGCTTGTCTATCTAATTATACGGAATTTGATTTCTAATAGAACTCTAATTCCTCCTTCAAAATACGTTAATAAAACGATTTATGATTAAATTATGTATTATTTATTTATTAATCTAGGTCCTTTCCTATAGTTCCAATGTTTTCAAACGTAAACGTACCCCACGGTATATATAAGAATAAATTATTATTCGAATAATACCTGGAACTCCATCCCCAGTTGCCACCGTGTCTTGAACCATCATGTTGAAGGTCCTTGCGGTTGGTTTGTTGGTCAGAGTTGGATAAGTAATCGCTAGCTTTTCGTCGCTTTTCCGTGTGTTTGCACTTTCCCTATATGCCCTTCTTATGAGATTTCGTATTACGAGTTCGGAACTATTGCGCGTATTGATCCATTGTTTACAGTCTGCTTGCAGCATGTCGTTTGTTGTTTCTTTGCGTTTGAGACTTCGTACGATAACGTGCCCACATGATTTTTCTTTCAAAAATCCTTTCATTAACGAGTTATTTTAACCCATTTTCTATTTACTAATAGTCTTCATTATCTATCATTTACACATACTAATACATACTTCTCATAAATCATATATAACAAATATTTTTATTGTGACAACCCGGATTTTCGAGAATAATTATAATAAGAATTTAATATAGAATAATTCTTATTATGAGTCGCGTTTGAATATATATGTGTTATATATATTTATGTGATTAAATTGATGAGCTTAATATGTATATATATAAATGTGAAATATATACATGGATTCGGAATGAATGAGTTAATAGTTAATTATTGCAACGATCGCGAGTTATGGGTAGCTTAATAATTCGAGCTTATTAATATTATTGAATAAAATAGACTTTTATTGATAATATTATGTGGTAAGTGTTTAAAGGTTATATTGTAACCTAGACTATGTGTAGACGATGATTAGTAAGTATCAAAGTTTTCGTATTAGCTAATTTGGCGGATTCGAGAAATATCGCTAGAGTACTATTTATTGGATTAAATAAATAGTTAAAGGATAATATTATTGGACGAGTTATTTATTGTAAAGACGCTAACCCAAAATATGGGTGAGATTAGGCGTACGCAAATGCATGTCGCCTAGGCGTTCGAATAATCAAGTTTAGCGTATAGGCGTGCAAGCGTCGTAACGTCGTAACTAGTGTGTATAATCTTGTTTAATATTTTGTTTCCAATAATAATGAAACATGATAGTGTGTTATAAACCAATGCATGAGCATGCTAAGCACATACAAAGGAGGCGAATTAGGTGTGTGACGTGTAAACGTCGAAACGCCGTGTAAAGTGTTAATGAACTTGAATAATGACTCGATTCAAATGAAAAGAACATTATAAGATACGGGATGGGGTTAATGTAACCAATAAGTATTGATGGTGATAAGGGTCGTAACGTTTTCAAACGACGCGACGCCGAGTAACGTTTTAGAGTTAATCGCGTTATTAATTTATAATGCGCGAACAATATGAGATAAGAGTTGTTATATTGTAAACCATTATATGAAGCCTTTTTAGTGGCTAATTGGTATTTTATTGTTAAATAAATTGTGTAGGATATTTGAAGGACGAGCCATCATAATTTGGCAAGGAACGCTTAAAGGCAAGTTCTTTCAGTAACTTGTTAACTTGTTTAAATGTATTGATGTACATGACTTGATTACTAAATCTTTCACTATTATGTGGATTATATGAGAGCATGATTAAAGTGTGCATAACGTGCAATTATGTGACTATATTGTTCTATGTGGAACTTGAATTATTGCAAATATACAATGTGAGATGCATGAAGTATGCTATGAGATACATGATGCATATATATGGATGAATTGCATAAGATTTATAATGCATGAGTAAGATGCATAGTATGAGAATCATGATGCATGGATAAAATGCAAATGTATGTGTTACGTGAAGCATGAAATGTGAAAACTGTCAGTTCTTGCTGAGCCGTCGTGCTCATTCTTGCAAAAATAAAACTTTTGCAGATTTACGATGAAATGTAATTATCTTGATATCGTGATGATGAGGATTAGAGGCGCATGGAAACAAGAAGGTTGCTAAATGTCCCTTTACTGTAATTATTTAGCTACGATGACGGTATATGATGTACGTGAATTTGACTATGTAAACCCTGAGTTAGAAATGAAGGTTATCCATTATAGTATTTATGATGTGATTATGTTAGTTACTTGTTATAGTAAATTACAAGGATGTCGATGTTGTATAAAGGACATTTTTATAACGAATGTATTGGTTATTGAATAACCTTACGAATATTCAGGGATTGGATAAAGTCAGAATCTGAACCTTGCGTTCACACATGAGATATTGTAAAGGATCATGGTATTTATTCAACCTTGGTCATAAGTGTTTTATTTAAGGTCTTCGTGCCTGGGATTAGATGAGGATATGTTGTTATATTATTGTAATTACATATTTTTAGTAAGCCTGTGTTGTATGGGTAGTACCGTGACGCATTCGGACCCGGGTTCAAGGTAAGACCCGAGTTTCGGGGGGTTACAGTTGGTATCAGAGCTGATAGGTTATAAACCTTAGGTAAGAGTACCTTAGGCTATAACTGTAGTGAAGGAAGATGATAATGATGAAGATAGATAAAACTCAGATAGAGTTTAATTGATAGTAAATGAATTTAGAAAATTCATAGTAAGAGTTGAGATATATATAAGACGATTCAAAGAAGAATCTCGATGCATTATAAAAGATGAGAATTAGGAGTTACCTGACTCCAGTGATAAAGATGATAAGTGTTGATAGATATACGAGGTCTATAAGACAAAGATGCAATAAAATCATATATTATGATTAAAGAGAAGAGTAGAGAAGGTCGTGGGATGAAACGATCGTAGGATAAGGAAGATCGTAATGTAAAACGATTGTAGAGTAAGATCACGATGTGATTGGATTAAGTCATAGAATGACAGATGATCAATTGAATGATTGAAAATTTTAGCTGAATGCTATAGACAGATGGTACTATGAGATAGTATGAGTAAAACTCGGAAAGAGTTATGGGTGATGAAACACGAATTAAATTCTTGTTAAGCAAGGAGTAAGCTAGGATTGGGGGTGATTTCAATTGAGGACTCATGTTAGTGGCTGAGTTGTACAATTCCTTGTATGGGCGGGGGATTCGTGCTTGGTTTGAGAACCACTTAGCTTCCTATATCGGTATAGTGGTTGAGTTGAACAATTCCTTGTATGGGCGGGGAATTTGTGCTTGGTGTAACAACCCCTTAGCCTCCTATATTGATTAGTGGCCGAGTTGATCGATTCCTTGTATGGGCAGGGGATTGTGATAGGTTCGACAATCACTTAGCTTCCTATATTGATAATCGTTGGAACCTAGTATCGCGCTATCGCTATACGTATGACGAGAAGGTGATTCTTTTCTCATATTTATATTTGATAGTTAGAGAATATTAAGATTAGGTGCGAGTTCTTTAAACTCACACGTATGGTAAGTTCGTGACTCATAATCATATGGTCTGATGGAACCCCTCAGCGAATGGACGATTTTGGTCTGACTAGGATAAGTTTCTAAACCCATATGATTGTGGTAAGTTCCTGAACTCATATTGTGTGGTAAGTTTGATGAACTATATTGGGGTATCGAAAGGTTGTGGATTTAGAACTGTGAATTCTCAAAATGATGAGCATTGAAGGAGTTAGAAATAGATAGAATTATTAAATAGTGGAGAAATGGGAGAAATTGAAGTTGATGAGGAGACATGGATATTCCAAATCTTCTAGCTATGCTAGACTTCGAAATTTATTGACTTCGTGCTGAAATTTACACTTTTGCTCTTCGAAAAATGTATGGGGCCAGATTTCTGGACCAGGGATTTTAAATGTACTATTATTCATATGTCTATGCAAATTGTTTCGACTAGACAGAGTTGATTTGAAAATATCAAAATGTATTTTTAAATTTGTCATCAATGCATCATGAGACCTGATGTAGAATGACAGATGATGGAGTCATCAATGCAGATTAACCTAGTGTTGGATGTGATCATAGGATCGTCAGCCCACTATGGTATGATGTAGTATGACAAAGTCACAAATGACGGAATCCTAACACACTGTTGCAACAGTGCAGTATTATGACGTCATAAAATGATTTTTGTTTTCTCTAAGGTATAAAAAAAAAATGCATGCCAATTAAGTTGGCTATAATGATTCGATTGATGTCCGAATTATTGATGTAAGTCTAAGCTATTTGATTCGGCTAGACGAATGTTGCAATGTGTTTATGAAATTCAAGCATTATTTGAGAATTTATGCCAAACCAAATTGTTTTGGTGCGGATTCTTGAGCTGGGGGAAATACCCGGAATAGGGGAATATAAGTGTCGGTTGTCTGGCACGGTCAAGATTTAATGTTATGCATACACATGGTGTACGAGAGGTCGATTCCCTCAAGTACAACTGGCGGAAAGCAACCCTTAATGTGGATGCTATAAGTGTCAGGTATCCGATGCAGTCAGAGTTAAATGTTATGCATATACATGGGGTATGAGAGGCTGATCCCCTCGAGTACTACTGACGGACTAATTCCTTGACTACGTTCATGGTCTTTATGAGGTAGATTATCTTTTTCATAATTGAAATTGGTAGGGGTAGTAATACCCGTAAACCTCTATGATCATGGTCTTTATGACCCCTCAGCATAATATGAAAAGTTTTTAAGGAATATTTTATTTCCTATTTGTTCAAGTTACTTCACAATTATTAAACAATTGTTGAAGGTTCCTATTATTCGGGAAACTGATTTTGGGAAGAGTGATTATCCCAAGGAGAAGTAGTCGTAGAATGCGACAATTTTAAGTGAATCCTTGAAAGAGGACAGTGTAAAGGTTAGATTGAAAACCTAGTTTTGATGGGTAGAATAAGCAAAGATGAATGCATTGAAATTTCGAGGACGAAATTCTTAGAAGAAGGGGTGAATGTAATATCCCGAATGTTTATGAGTTAGCAAATCATGATATTAAATTATTATGATGATTGTGGCATACAATGATCCTTAGAAAAGGAAATTGATGGGTAAAACATAGGATAATACTCAGAGATTAAATAGGTTATATGAAACCTATGTTATAGTAATACGTTAAAATTTATTCAACGATAAAATTTCGGAAGAAATTAGACGAAAACCGAGTAAGAGGTTTGATATTTGTGATTCCGAGGACGGAATCCTTATAAGGAGGGAAGGATGTGACAACCCGGATTTTCGAGAATAATTATAATAAGAATTTAATATAGAATAATTCTTATTATGAGTCGCGTTTGAATATATATGTGTTATATATATTTATGTGATTAAATTGATGAGCTTAATATGTATATATATAAATGTGAAATATATACATGGATTCGGAATGAATGAGTTAATAGTTAATTATTGCAACGATCGCGAGTTATGGGTAGCTTAATAATTCGAGCTTATTAATATTATTGAATAAAATAGACTTTTATTGATAATATTATGTGGTAAGTGTTTAAAGGTTATATTGTAACCTAGACTATGTGTAGACGATGATTAGTAAGTATCAAAGTTTTCGTATTAGCTAATTTGGCGGATTCGAGAAATATCGCTAGAGTACTATTTATTGGATTAAATAAATAGTTAAAGGATAATATTATTGGACGAGTTATTTATTGTAAAGACGCTAACCCAAAATATGGGTGAGATATATGTACGTTGATGTATATGATTATGGGGAGTTAATCGGAAAGAGTAGCGATCGCGAATCGTGAATACCCTTGTAATTTGGGTTTATTAATAGTATTAACGGATTAAATATTATTTTTCGGTGACGTGTTTAAAGGCTATTTTATAACCTGGATGATGTCAATGTATGAAGTTTTATGCGTTATTGAATCGTAGGAGTGAATAATTGATTTTGCGAAAGATCGCAAAATTACTATTCACGGGGCACGTTTCCCGAGGCACTATTCACGCCATAAAATTTTTGTGTCTTTTTCGATGTTGAATAATTTCATAAATACGTGTATGCGTACGAATAATTTTTCCAAGTGTCAGAAATTTTATTTGAGCTGATACGTGATTTTATCCGTATCCGAAATGTATTATATGGGTGTTCCGAATAATTGGACAAATCCCTTAATAATTATTTTTACGTATCCCAATATTTATGGTTATGTCCATTTTAATTTTGGGTAGGGTTATTTACCAGTTTTGGTACAAAAGTGGGAGTTTTCGGGTATATTTTTGGTGTATTTGGGTATTTATTTTGGCTTGTCACTTCAAGAGGGAACCAATCCCTCATTTTGGACCAATCAAATGCAAGGAGAGGGGAGCCTAGCCAGCAAACTTCATGGAGCACACAACCCATTTCTATTTTTCTTTCACTTCTCCCTAATTCACTCATCTACTCCTCCCAAATCATTTTTCAATTCTCTCTAGCATCCCATTCAAACTACCATCAGCTGATAGAGAGAGAGAGAGAGGGAGAGAGCTGCAAAGAGGAGGAAAAGAGAAGGAGAAGTTCGCCGGAAAAGTCGCCGGAGAAGAAGAAGAGTCGCCGGAAAAAGAAATAGAAGAAAGGAAGGAGAAGAAGAAGAGTACTCGGGTGAGCCAAGAAGGAAGAAAATCCTCAAGCCAAGCTCCAAGCAAGGCTTAGTAGCATCTATGAGGGATTTACAGAGGTAAATCATTAATTTGAAACCCTTTTCATTTGATTTGGTTAAGGTTTTCAAGCTTTTTATGGTTTTAGAGCTCTTATGCTCATGGGTTGGTTTTCTTTCGATTCTTGTTGGTTTTGTTTGTGTTAGATGGTTGTAAATGTTGTTAAGAGGTTATATAAACCATTAATAACATCAAAGTGGAACAAAAACACAATAAATTCGTACCCTTGCTTAAGGAGGATGAAGAACAATGAACCTTGGACATGAACTTGGACATTTGGATGATTTAGAGGACTTTGTAGCTATGATTTTGTGTTTGTTTAATTCGTTGGTTGGTATGATGTTGTACTTCCATGGGTTATGAAGTTAACCCAGTTGGAACGAAGTAAAAAGAAGCTAAAACAAAGATTTGGTGAAGATTTTTGTGAAGAACACGAAGAACACCAAGAACACGAGAATATAGCATGAGTTGATACTTTGGCCTAAGATTTGGCCATGTTAATGTTAATGGATTACTCTAAATTTTTGATATGTTGTAGCCCTATGTCTTAGGAGTCCATAGAGTCCGGAACGGACCAATTTGAACGTGTATTGAGGGAGTTATGGTGATTGGAAGCAAGATAGGTCTAGAACACCAAAACAGAGCATTCCGGGAAGCAAAACGCGTTGGGGACTCAGGCCTAGCGCCAACGGCGCTTGGCTGGGCGCTGTAGGCGCTGGCCACGGGGCCAGCTACTGCATAGTAGCGCTGTAGGCGCTGGCCATAGGCCATTGTGAGCGCCAACGGCGCTGGTAAGGAAACTGTGCAAAACTGCTCCGACGTCCTTTAGTAAAATGGGCATAACTTTCTCATACGAACTCGGATTGAGATGATTCAAGATGATTCGGAAAGAGAACGAGTAGACCTACAACTTTCGTTCTTTGAGTTTTTCAATTTGAGGTCGGGATCAATTCCCAAATTGACCATTTGTGTGACTGATGTGTTTTTGGAGGCAATCAGAGAGTGTCGAGCATGCGCTTAAGCACGCGTAATGCTCCCGACAATGTTAAATGATGTTCTAAGTTTTATAACATGAATGTTATGATTTATAATGATACTTAACATTAACCAATGAGTATTAGATAAATTGAATGGGCATGTTAGGCGTACGCAAATGCATGTCGCCTAGGCGTTCGAATAATCAAGTTTAGCGTATAGGCGTGCAAGCGTCGTAACGTCGTAACTAGTGTGTATAATCTTGTTTAATATTTTGTTTCCAATAATAATGAAACATGATAGTGTGTTATAAACCAATGCATGAGCATGCTAAGCACATACAAAGGAGGCGAATTAGGTGTGTGACGTGTAAACGTCGAAACGCCGTGTAAAGTGTTAATGAACTTGAATAATGACTCGATTCAAATGAAAAGAACATTATAAGATACGGGATGGGGTTAATGTAACCAATAAGTATTGATGGTGATAAGGGTCGTAACGTTTTCAAACGACGCGACGCCGAGTAACGTTTTAGAGTTAATCGCGTTATTAATTTATAATGCGCGCGAACAATATGAGATAAGAGTTGTTATATTGTAAACCATTATATGAAGCCTTTTTAGTGGCTAATTGGTATTTTATTGTTAAATAAATTGTGTAGGATATTTGAAGGACGAGCCATCATAATTTGGCAAGGAACGCTTAAAGGCAAGTTCTTTCAGTAACTTGTTAACTTGTTTAAATGTATTGATGTACATGACTTGATTACTAAATCTTTCACTATTATGTGGATTATATGAGAGCATGATTAAAGTGTGCATAACGTGCAATTATGTGACTATATTGTTCTATGTGGAACTTGAATTATTGCAAATATACAATGTGAGATGCATGAAGTATGCTATGAGATACATGATGCATATATATGGATGAATTGCATAAGATTTATAATGCATGAGTAAGATGCATAGTATGAGAATCATGATGCATGGATAAAATGCAAATGTATGTGTTACGTGAAGCATGAAATGTGAAAACTGTCAGTTCTTGCTGAGCCGTCGTGCTCATTCTTGCAAAAATAAAACTTTTGCAGATTTACGATGAAATGTAATTATCTTGATATCGTGATGATGAGGATTAGAGGCGCATGGAAACAAGAAGGTTGCTAAATGTCCCTTTACTGTAATTATTTAGCTACGATGACGGTATATGATGTACGTGAATTTGACTATGTAAACCCTGAGTTAGAAATGAAGGTTATCCATTATAGTATTTATGATGTGATTATGTTAGTTACTTGTTATAGTAAATTACAAGGATGTCGATGTTGTATAAAGGACATTTTTATAACGAATGTATTGGTTATTGAATAACCTTGCGAATATTCAGGGATTGGATAAAGTCAGAATCTGAACCTTGCGTTCACACATGAGATATTGTAAAGGATCATGGTATTTATTCAACCTTGGTCATAAGTGTTTTATTTAAGGTCTTCGTGCCTGGGATTAGATGAGGATATGTTGTTATATTATTGTAATTACATATTTTTAGTAAGCCTGTGTTGTATGGGTAGTACCGTGACGCATTCGGACCCGGGTTCAAGGTAAGACCCGAGTTTCGGGGGGTTACATTTATTATCTGGTTATACCAAACCTTAAATTATTGTCTTATTCTTCATATTCCTTTCTACCGTACCGTATCATAACATTCTGAAAATAAAATTCGAAACTTAGACCAATTCAGCTTGCCGGATTACCCAATCCACCTTGCTAGATTGTCTATTTTAGCTTGCTGGATTCATGAATTCAGCTTGTTGAATTACCCAATTCAGCTTGCTGAATTATAAGTTTATCAATTTAAACAACATATTATCTTAATCAAACATATAACCATACCATTTCATTCATATTCATATTCGTTCCAATAGTACAACATACTTTTCATTACACAACACCTACTGTTACAACCACTTATGTAACGCCTCCAAATCCCGGTCACCCGAACCACGGATCTGGTGCGTCACGATACATCATCTTCATACACATTCTATAACCTAATCGCGGAAAAATATATATATAAACATACATCGTTTGTTTTAGAGTATTCTATAGGTAACCCAAGGTCTAAAGCTTTAATTCGCTACATACCTTAAATAACTTAAAAGGTTTACATAATCATCTTACAATCTTAGAATTGATTTACAGTGTTTAAATCTTCATGAACTCTCAACCAAATTTGATAGTCGCACTTTACAAAGATTCTTGACTACTTATATGATAATCATATTTATCTAATAAGGATTAGAACTAAGCAAAATAATAGTAAATCAAAATTCTTCTTTCTCCATGATCCATCCCGAACTCTTTGGTCCGCGCTAATTTAGCTGAAAATATTTGTTTAAAGCAAGAGTGAGCAACTACGTTGCCCAACAAGTTTAACCATTCCACATTTCATGATTCACATGGCATACAAGTTCAATAATTTATACATGCCTCAGATATTTCATACTATACATTTGAAATGCAACATGCTCTTATGCAATTCATACATATATGTATCATATTAACTGAATGATAACAACTTTTATAACATTCACATGCCTAACTTATCTAGATAGAACAACAAATCTCACTAGCTAACATATACTCAACATATATTATCATATATTTCATAACAAGAAATTTACCGTTTACTGCAGGAACTAGCATGCAATATGAACATTAAATGAAGTTAGGAAACTTGCCTGTTTGCTCAGCTACAAGTAATATAGCTTTAATTTAAATTGCGTTGAAATGACCTAACATTAATAAGTCGGTTCCTTAGCTAGTACAATATAACTAGCATGCGTTTACTCTTACAAGAGGTTACGCACCACGTAGTCCTAACATATAGTCACGTAGGCAGAAGCATTATTACTAAGTCCATATTCATAAATTCTCATCTTAGCTAAATGAGTTAACAAGTCTAGAATACCTCGATTCTAAGCATCAACGCAAGCTTGAACACCTAGCATACCAGTTAAATCATGTAATACAGCTTAAGACATACATACATACATACATACTGCAAGGCTCTGTTTACAATTTAAAACAACAGGGTAAAACTGGCGACCTGCGCGACCGCGCTAGTTCTTGCCTTAGGAGTGGCGCGACCCCTGGATAGCCCAAGAATGAAATTTCATTCAGTTGGAATCCAGTTTATTCTTAGCATACATGTTACTGACATATATCAAACACACATGCTCAAGGTTATTAACTTGAGTTTGAAACCTAACATGCTCATTCTAATCCATTTGAAAGTTATTTGGTTCTAAGTCAGAAATTCCCATACGTTAAGTCAATCAAGTTTACTTCACAAGGAAGCCATTACCATGGTCACAATACCACATAATGAGGCTATACTGAAAGTACTATGCACACAAGCCAATCATATTTGATATGATGTAGCATATACTTTGTAATCTTATTCATTTATTAATAAAAGAATTGATTTTCTTAAAAGACATATTACATTATCTACGTAGTGCTGTTATATTAAATGTGATAAACCCATAGTTTTGAGCAATGCTTTTAGAATCATGATGGTGATCATGCTAATGAGATCTAAATCAAGATAGCTCACAAACTAAAATCGTTCCTAATCGTTGGATTACTAAAAAGGGGATTAGTGAATCCGGATAGATTAGTACATACGTTGCTTACTCTTAGGAAGATGATGATTGATCTCATAATCATTTGTGTGGAGACACTAAAACAAGTATGTAGGTGCTTATTGGAGAATAAGTTCATTGAATGTGGCTCGCTAAGGAATACCTAATGGAGTTTTACTCGCCTGTCAATAGGAATTCCTCTAGTGATAGTAGTACAAGTGATCCTTGGACTTGAGATCATCATAGTATCTTGTGTGTGATGAGTTATACTTTGACATGTCCCTTAAGACCCTTAGGGTATATCAAAGGGTATGATTGGGTATAATAAGTTGCACATGGAGATAGGTGAATGGTCAACAAAAAATCTACCACTTCTAGTAAAAGCAGAGAATGTCCTATGTGATTCGATAAATGATGACTCAGAAGTCTTTGGCCAAAGCAGAATGAAATTAGAAAGGAGTTTTTAATTTACATTATTTAGAGTTGTGCATTTGGGAATCGAAATACATATAATGAAATAAAATAAGACTTGACAGTAAATCCATGTCATATATTTAATTGAGATATTGTATGGTAGAAGGATTGAATTGTACGGTAACTATTCACTGAAAGGTTCTTTTATGATTAATGTTGAAATCTATATTATCTGAAAAGTCGTTGATCGCTAAGGGGGCTTACCCTTATTGTAGAATAAATGTTATTTATTTAAATAAATTAAATAGTTTAATTTATTTATTTAAATAAGATTAAAATTATTCTAATTGATTTATTCGCAACCGGTTTAATATGGAGAACCCAAAGGGTCACACCGCAAAAGGAAAATATTTATTTAAGAAGTAAATGACATAATTGTAATAATAAGTTATGTGTATTTAATTTAGTCTATGGAGATAGAATAAATTAAATAGCTTAATATTTATTATTTAATATTTTAAAAATATTAAATATAAATTAATAAGAGGAGTCTTATTATTATTATTATTACTATTACTATTATTTAATTCCTAATAGGGATTGAGAATTAATTAATAGAAGTACTCTCTCATGAATTCCTAATTGGATTAGGAGCAGAATTAATTAAAGGAGTTTAATTAGAATAGAAACCCTAATCCTAAATAGTTTAGAGAAGGGTTTTCCTACATCTATAAATAAGAGAAGTCTTATCATAATTAGGGTTACACACTCTTGTATAAGAATTGTGGAGAGTACATATAATTTCTATAGAGATAGAAACTAGGGTTTTGCCAATACTCATCTTCTTGAATAGATATTATTCCTTAGTGGATCACCTCTAGAGGCCAAACACTTGGGTGGCTAACATTGATCAAAGGAAGGAATTTAATCGGTGGAATTCAAGGAGAACACGAAGGAATTGGAGTTGGACTTGTACCCGAGGAAGCACCGTTCTACGAGGGTATAATTTCTTAATCTCTATCTATTTCGTTTAATTAATAATTGTGCATAAAGAAAGATCATGGTGATGGTTTGTATAAAATTTTAAAATCTGATTTTATTGCGCTTCCGCTATATTTATGTAATTTGATTGCATGTTCGCGTTATACAAACTTAACAGTGGTATCAAGAGCCAAACTTTATGCGAATTATTAATTATTTTGATTGTGTATATACATTGATATGTGTTTAGAACAATTTAATTGGGCATAACTGTTTATGTAAAATTATTTTATTTTTTTTATTAAAAAAAAAAGTTTTTTTTTTTAAAAAAAAATCCGTTGGTCAAAGTCAATGGTCAAACGTTGACCGTTGACTGGTCAAACGTTGACTGGTCAACTGATGACGTGGCACTGGCTGCTGACGTGGCACTGACTGGTCAACTTTTAAAAATGAAATAATTAATTTGGAGCTAGAAGGTTTTGAACCCTTGACCTATTGGTCATAAGTTAGAAGCCTTACCACTAAACCAGAATCACTTTTGATTATGAATCAGAATGTTTAATATTTAAACTATATAATTCTGGGTTTGAAGTTTGACTTTAAGGCTTGTTTGATTATTTCTTTTAAAGGTTTATGATCAAGGGTTGACCTCATTTTTTTTTATTTTTTATAAATTAAAATAAAGGAGTTTATTTTGATTTGGAATTTGATTAAAAAATAAAGGAGTTTATTTTGATTTAGAATTTGATTAAAAAATAAAGGAGTTTATTTTTTATTCAAAATTGGATAAATTAAAATAAAAGAGTTTATTTTGATTTGGAATATGATTAAAATAAAGAAGTTTATTTTAATTGAAATTGGATTTCATAATAACTAATTAGAGTTGGAATTGGATTCCATGATAACTAACTGGAGTTGAAATTGGATTTTATACTAACTAATATTGCCCATTAAATGATATCAATGCATATATGGAATGATTTTATTATTCATGAGATGAATATTATTTATTGATGCATATGGAGATATGTATGATAATAAATAGGGATTGATTATGGACTACTGACCAATGTGTGATTGGATTTATTTTAGAGGATGCTTGAATGAATGTGTTTTTATAAATGGGGTTTGCGTACCTCGTTTTCTCTAGTTTTTCTTGATGTAAATTCTATCTTCCTCCTATGTACTTTTCTTTGACTGCTGATCAAGGTTTCTATTTATTGTAAATAGTTTTTTGTAATAGGACTAGTTAGAATTAATTTTGAAGAATTGGAGACAAAGGAGCAAGGAGTGCATGAAGACCCGTTTGTAATGGAGCCCGGGTTTAAATATAATAGTTATATTTAAATTTAATTCTTGCACCCTAGGTTTGACCTTTTGGTTCACTTGGTGGCTCTAGTGAACCAAACTAGAATAAAAGTCCATAATCAATCCGGGTAGAATATAGTATTCTATATGTGCATGATTACTATATATATATATATTATATATTATATATAACATGTTTCGCATGTTAAATAATATGACGTGTATTTTATATATATGTGTGCATGAACGCTAAATAAGATGAGACTAATAATAACAAACCCCTCAAAGAAATAATATTAAGTCCTAAGCGTTCAAAGATATTAGGAATATCGAACGTCGCCTTCTAGCATGGTAAAACAATATAGTATTAAATATTTAATATAAGTTTGTTGTGCACACACAAGGGCGGTCTTTTTCTCTTCACATATATGAAAGTGCTAGGTTGGACTTAACTTAGATTATTTTAGTTCGGATGTGCAGATACTTGACCATTATAATCTAAGAGACAAAATACAAGGAGTTACATAGTGATGTAATTGATAATAGTTGTCTACCTATTTATTTATAAATAGTTTGTTGTGCACACACAAGGCTATATACATTTAAAATGGGATCCTTATTCTCACTAGCAAATCTTTAATTAGATTTGCCGAACTATAAATTGAGGGTAATATAGTTTGATGAAAATAGTGGGAGATACCAATTTAAATAAAGACCTAATTTATTTTGGTAATTAATTAAATGAATGTATGCTAAAATGTTGTCTATTTTCACATGCAGAATTTAAAAATGTCAAACTCACTATCACTGCGTAGCATACTTGATGCTAACAAACTGATCGGACTGAATTACACGGACTGGTTAAGAAATCTGAGAATTGTTCTCACTGCTGAAAAGATTTCTTATGTCCTAAATTCGCTAGTCCCTGCAAGTGTTGCAGAAACAGCCCCTGAGGAAGAGATTGCTACTTTCAGAAAGTGGCAAGATGATGCAATTCTGGCTCAATGCATCATGCTCGCATCCATGAGTAACAAGCTTCAGCGTCAGCATGAAACTATGGATGCTCCTACTATATTGCTGCACCTCAAAGAGTTGTATGGTGAGCAAAGTAGGACTGCTAGATATCAGATATCTAAGGAGCTCTTCCGATCTCGTATAACCGAGGGCACTGGTGTTGAGACTCATGTTCTTAAGATGATCAATCTGATTGAACAACTTGGACAGCTAGGGTTCGTGATGGATGGGGAGTTAAGCCAAGATTCGATCTTGCAGTCACTCCTGGACACCTTCTCACAATTTGTTGTGAATTTTCACATGAATAAGTTGGACATCAGCTTGCCTGAGCTACTTAACATGCTGAAAACTGCTGAAGGTCACTTCTCATCCAACAAGAACCAAGTCTTACTAGTGGATGATTCTTCCAAGAAAAGGAAGAGGCCCAAGGTATCTTCAGAAAAGAAGAAAAACAAGAAGGCTAAGGGCAAGGCGAAGAGAAAGGATAAAAAAAACCTGATCCAGATAGCAAAGGAATTTGCTACCATTGCAATAAGCCAGAACACTAGAAGAGGAACTGCAAGGAGTATCTTGCGAACCAAAAGAAGCTTGGAGAAGCTTCGACTTCCGATCTAGGTTTGTTCATGATTGAAATTAATTTTTTTGAAAGTCAAAATTCTACTTGGGTATTAGATACCGGCTGTAGTTCTCACATATGTAATAATATGCAGGGACTAAGCAGAAGTAGAAAGCTGAACAAGGATGAAGTTGTCCTACGAGTGGGAAATGGAGCAAAGGTTGCTGCATTAGCTGTAGGGACTTATTGTTTAACACTGTCTTCGGGCAAGTTCATTAGTTTAAATAATTGTTATTACATTCGAACACTCATTAAAAACATTATTTCAATTTCTGTATTAGATATAGATGGTTTTGATATTATAATAAAGAACAACAGATGTTCTATTTATAATAAAAATGTTTTATATGGTGTTGGGAACCTACTGAATGGACTTTACATACTTGACTTACATGAAAATATACTTCAAATTGAACAAATTAAGAAAAGAAAAAGAGATGATGTTAATTATACCTTTATGTGGCACTGCAGACTCGGTCATATCAATGAAACAAGATTAACCAAGTTGCATAAAGACGGGCTTTTAAAGCTATCTGATTACGAATCATATCCAACTTGTGAATCTTGTCTCATGGGTAAGATGACTAAATCTCCTTTTAGTGAAAAAGGAGAAAGAGTTACAGAGTTATTAGCGTTGGTACACACAGACATATGTGGACCTATGACAACGAATACATGAGGAGGGTATTCTTATTTTATTACTTTCACTGATGATCATTCTAGATTTGGATATGTGTATTTAATGAAATACAAATCTGAATCGTTTGAAAAGTTCAAAGAATTCAGAAGTGAAGTAGAGAAGCAAACTGGTAAGAGTATTAAGATTCTTCGATCGGATCGAGAAGGGGAATACTTGACCAATGAGTTTCTCAATTGTCTCAAAGAAAATGGCATAATCTCACAATGGACTCCACCAGGGACGCCACAGTTGAATGGTGTATCTGAAAGGAGAAATCGAACATCGTTGGACATGGTTCGTTCCATGATGAGTTTTATCGACCTTCCAATATCCTTCTAGGGTTATGCCCTAGAAACGGCTGCATACCTACTTAACAAGGTACCTACCAAATCCGTCCCAAAGACCCCATATGAGATATGGACAGGGAGGAAACCTAGTCTTAAGTATGTTAAGACTTGGGGTTGTCTAGCTTATGTCAAAAGGTTTGAGCATGATAAGATGAACACTAGATCCGATAAGTGTAGATTTGTGGGATATCCTAAAGAAATTTAGGATATTATTTCTATCATCCTATTGATCAAAAGGTGTTTGTTGTGAAACACGCTGCCTTCTTGGAAAAGGAGTTTATCCTTGAAGGGGTTAGTGGGAGTAAGATATATCTTGAAGAAGTTCAAGAACTACAAAATACTACGGATCAAAGTCAGGTACCTGACCAAGTAGAAGAACCTACTGTACCACTACCTATTCGTAAATCTGGAAGAGTACCGAAGATACCTGATAGGTATGGATTCATCATGGAGGATGATGATGAGGTACGCATCATAGATGATGATGATCCATTGACTTACGAAGAGGCTATGAGTAGTGAAGACTCAGAGAAATGGCTAGAAGCCATGAAATCCGAGATGGACTCCATGTATGAAAACCAAGTATGGACTTTGGTTTCACCACCTGAGGGCATTAAGCCTATTGGGTGTAAATGGATCTTTAAGAGAAAGACTGGAGCGGATGACAAGGTAGAGACCTATAAGGCCCGACTAGTTGCAAAAGGTTTCAAACAAAGACAAGGAGTTGACTATGATGAAACATTCTCACCAGTAGCTATGCTCAAGTCCATTCGGATTTTGCTTGCAATTGCAGCTTATTATGACTACGAGATCTGGCAAATGGACATGAAAACGGCCTTCCTCAATGGAGAGCTTGAGGAAAATGTATATATGATACATCCAGAGGGTTTTGTTTCAACGGTTGGAACAAACCAAGTCTGTAAGCTACAACGATCTATTTATGGATTGAAACAAGCTTCTCGAAGATGGAACATCCATTTTGATGAGATAATCAAAAGGTTTGATTTTATCAAAAAAGAGGATGAACCTTGTGTGTACAAGAAGGTTAGTGGGAGCGCTGTTTCATTCCTTGTATTATATGTTGATGATATATTACTGATAGGGAATGATGTTCCTATGCTACAGTCGATCAAAATTTGGTTATCTAAACACTTCTCCATGAAGGACTTGGGTGAGTCATCCTATATTTTGGGGATAAAGATCTATAGAGATAGATCTAAAAGGATGCTGGGCTTGACCCAAGGAAAGTACATTGACTCGATGCTAAATAAGTTTAGCATGGAAGATTCCAAGAGAGGTCTCATACCGATGAGCCATGGAATACATCTCTCCAAGAAACAGGCCCCAAAGACACCTGAGGAGAGAGACCGTATGAGTAAGATTCCTTATGCTTCCGCAATAGGATCTATCATGTACGGTATGATATGTACTAGACCAGATGTCGCTCATGCACTTAGGGTAACGAGTAGATATCAGTCGAATCCAGGAGAAGAGCACTGGAAGGCAATGAAAAACATCCTAAAGTAATTAAGAAGAACTAAGGATATATTTCTTGTCTACGGTGGGTCTGAATTGAAACTAGAGGGCTATACAGACTCAAGTTTTCAAACAGACCAAGATGACAGTAAATCCGTTTCAGGGTACGTGTTTACCTTAAACGGTGGCGCAGTGAGTTGAAAAAGTTCTAAGCAGCAAACAGTTGTTGATTCAGTGACACAGGCAGAGTACATAGCTGCAAGTGAAGCTGCAAAGAAAGCTATTTAGATGAAGAAGTTCATAACTGAACTTGGAGTGGTTCCTAGCATTAGAGGAGCCGTACCTTTATTCTGTGACAACAACGGAGTTGTTGCGCAGGCTAAGGAACCCAAGTCTCATCAAAAATCCAAATACGTGTTGCGGCGGTTTCATTTGATTAGAGAGATCATTGAAAGAGGAGATGTCACCCTGGAACGTGTGGACTCTCAAGACAACATTGCAGATCCATTTACTAAAGCTTTAGCACAACAACAGTTTGATCGTCACTTAGAGAAGATGGGTATTAGATACCATGGCGATTAACTTTAGTGCAAGTAGGAGATTGAAAGTAGTATGCACATAAGCCAATCATATTTGATATAATGTAGCATATACTTTGTAATCTTATTCATTTATTAATAAAAGAATTGATTTTCTTAAAAGGCATATTACATTATCTACATAGTGCTGTTATATTAAATGTGATAAACCCATAGTTTTGAGCAATGCTTTTAGAATCATGATGGTGATCATGCTAATGAGATCTAAATACTGGATAGCTCATAAACTAAAATTGTTCCTAATCGTTGGATTACTAAAAAGTGGATTAGTGAATCCGGATAGATTAGTACATACGTTGCTTGCTCTTAAGAAGAGGATGATTGATCTCATAATCATTTGTGTGGAGACACTAAAGCAAGTATGTAGGTGCTTATTGGAGAATAAGTTTACTGAACGTGGCTCGCTAAGGAATACCTAATGGAGTTTTACTCGCCTGTCAATAGGAATTCCTCTAGTGATAGTAGTACAAGTGATCCTTGGACTTGAGATCATCATAGTATCTTGTGTATGATGAGTTATACTTTGACATGTCCCTTAAGACCTTTGGGGTATATCAAAGGGTATGATTGGGTATAATAAGCTGTGCATGGAGATAGGTGAATGATCAACAAAGAATCTACCTCATCTAGTAAAAGATGTGAATGTCCTATGTGATTCGATAAATGACAACTCAGTAGTCCTTGGCCAAGGCAGAATGAAATTAGAAAGGAATTTTTAATTTGCATTATTTAGAGTTGTGCATTTGGGAATCGAAATACATATAATTAAATAAAATAAGACTTGACAGTAAATTCATGTCTTATATTTAACTGGGACATTGTATGGTAGAAGAATTGAATTGTACGGTAACTATTCACTGAAAGGTTCTTTTATGATTAATGTTGAAATCTATATTATCTGAAAAGTCATTGATCACTAAGGGGGCTTACCCTTATTGTAGAATAAATGTTATTTATTTAAATGAATTAAATAGTTTAATTTATTTATTTAAATAAGATTAGAATTGTTATAATTGATTTATTCGCAACCAGTTTAATATGGAGAACCTAAAGGGTCACACTGCAAAAGAAAAATATTTATTTAAGAAGTAAATGACATAATTGTAATAATAAGTTAACTGTATTTAATTTAGTCTATGGAGATAGAATAGATTAAATAGCTTAATATTTACTAGTTAATATTTTAGAAATTTTAAATATAAATTAATAAGAGGAGTCTTATTATTATTATTACTATTACTAGTATTTAATTCCTAATAGGGATTGAAAATTAATTAATAGAAGTACTCTCTCATGAATTCCTAATTGGATTAGGAGTATAATTAATTAAAGGAGTTTAATTAGAATAGAAACCCTAATCCTAAATAGTTTAGGGAAGGGTTTTCCTACATCTATAAATAAGATAAGTCTTATCATAAATTAGGATTACACACTCTTGCATAAGAATTGTGGAGAGTACTTACAATTTTTATAGAGAAACTAGGGTTTTGCCAACACCCATCTTCTTGAATAGATATTATTTCTTGGTGGATCACCTCTAGAGGCTAAACACTTGGGTGACTAACGTTGATCAAAGGAAGGAATTTAATCGGTGGAATTCAAGGAGAACACGAAGGAATTGGAGTTGAACTTATACCCGAGGAAGCACCGTTCTACGAGGGTATAATTTCTTAATCTCTATCTATTTCGTTTAATTAATAATTCATAAAGAAAGATCATGGTGATGGTTTGTATAAAATTTTAAAATCTGATTTTATCCCGCTTCCGCTATATTTATGTAATTTGATTGCATGTTCGCGTTATACAAACTTAACAGTGGTATCAAGAGCCAAACTTTATGCGAATTATTAATTGTTTTGATTGTGTATATACATTGATATGTGTTTAGAACAATTTAATTGGGCATAACTATTTGTGTAAAATTATTTTATTTTTTGTATTAAAAAAAAAATTCGTTGGTCAAAGTCAACGGTCAAACGTTGACTGGTCAAACGTTGACTAGTCAACTGATGACGTGGCACTGGCTGCTGACGTGGTGCTGACTGGTCAACTGTTGACTGCTGATGTGGCGCTGACTGGTCAACTGTTGACTGCTGACGTGGCGCTGACGGGTCAACCTTTAAAAATAAAATAATTAATTTAGAGCTAGAAGGTTTTGAACCCTTGACCTATTGGTCATAAGTTAGAAGCCTTACCACTACACCAGAATTACTTTTGATTATGAATCAGAATGTTTAATATTTAAACTATATAATTCTGGGTTTGAAGTTTGACTTAAAGGGTTGTTTGATTATTTCTTTTAAAGGTTTATGATCAAGGGTTGACCTCATTTTTTTTATTTTTTGTAAATTAAAATAAATGAGTTTATTTTGATTTGGAATTTGATTAAAAAATAAAGGAGTTTATTTTTTATTCAAAATTGGATAAATTAAAATAAAAGAGTTTATTTTGATTTGGAATATGATTAAAATAAAGAAGTTTATTTTAATTGAAATTGGATTTCATGATAACTAAGTCCTTAAATTCTATATTTCTTTAGAAAAACACACTAAGTCATACCAAGGCAACTTAGTACATGCAAGACAACTTGAAATCATTACTCATAGGCATTTGATCACATATCTAAGCCATACACATATGCTCACATGGTCAGATATAAAAGACATAAATTTTGTCAAGCTATTTTAAGGTTCAAGCTTTCTTTTGGAAAAATTATATACCTAGAGCAATATATATACAACTCATGGTATTTACAGGGATTCTAGATACATGGCAACCCTATTTTCATGCAAGAATGGAGTAACTAACATGCTGCAACATCAGAACACCAAAAATCAAGACTGGTGCACGGCGCGACCGTGCTTGGTTTGGCCTTGGGAGTGGCACGACCGCGCCACTCCTGTACATGCCCAGAATCGACTCTACTTCTGCAGAATCCAAAAATGGTTATGGCTTGATCCTTCCAACAACATCTTAGAGTAACCACATTGGTTCCAAGCATTCATACAGACTCAGATAACAACATGACAATCATTTAACAATTAGTTAGCAAGAATCATGGATTTCGTTAGAGTTTAACAACCAAGAAATTAAGAACACAGTGTACCTTCTTGATGTTAAAATGAAATCCTCAAATGCTTAATAGCAGATTACTCCCACTCTCAGTAATACTCACTATATATATATGATTTTAACAAGAGCTTAGCAACTGGAATTGTGAAGACAAATGTTCCAATCTTTAGCAATTCTATTAACTGGGAAATGCAATTATCTAATTTGGTTAACCAGTGGAAAGAAGAAGAAGATGTTGGGTAATAGAGGTTTGGTAGAAAGTTGGGCATGGATCACATCAACCCACACCCTCCTTCATCATGTTCATCATCAGAACAAGCAATAGGCTAGGCAATGGCTATAAACGGCTAAGAAAATTGAGGGAGGTGACTCCACTGTACACATTAATGTCAGATTTCTTTTTCTCTCTCTTATTGCCGACTATGGTTTGACAATAAATGGGATATGTCCCATAACTCTTGTCCCAACTTAGTGCTATTAGGTAATTAAATGAACCATAAAATTTAAACCCAATTACTCTAGTATACATTAAATTCCTAATCCGTGATTAAATAAAAGATTGAATCAATATATTAAATAATTAATCTAGTCCGTTAATATTAAATTACTAAATGGACTATTAAATATTAATATTAATATTAATATTGCTCATATTAATTATATAAATTAATCTATGCAAATTAAATTCCTCCAATATATTCAAATAATTTGAATATTTAATTACTAGACAACTTTATCAATTCTTTTGATATTAAACCTTAGGGTTAGTTCACTAATTTAATTAACCCATTAGTGACACCCTTTAATTAATCTTGGCAACTACGCGAAGTCAGATATTCACATAACCAATTAATCACACAAATTTTAAATAAGCATACAAAGCTAACTCATTAAAAATTAAAATTTATATTTAATTAATAATGGAGTTTAAAATTCACGGTCATTACAGAAATCTTACAGAGAACTTAGCAAATTCAATGGAGAAGGGGAGCTTCTAATTTATAGAAAAATTATTACCCAATTCATGGCTTTGCACAATGAATTAAACCAAGAGGAAGAAAAAGAGACCATTGGGTATGAAAGAGTTGGTGGAATGTCACTATTACAACCACTCCCCCCCTCATCATCTGCATAGCCATCATCTCCCTCCTTGCTAGCCTTTTTTGAAAACTTAACAACATAGAAGTAGGATAGGACAATTTTGGGTTTTGTCCTAAAAATCAAACCATTGGAAGAAGGAAGAAGCCATTGGGTATTGAAGAGTTGGTCACCAACTCCCTTTTCCTCCATTCCTCTCTTCATCATCACCTCTAACTAGCCATTAATAAGTTTGAGGAATATAGGGGTAGGCCACTGGCCTATACACGGTTGATAATTATTTGGAAAAATGAATTTGGGACAAGCTCTATTTCTTCCTTACTTATTAGTAAAATGGTCCCCATTTTACTAAAGTTAATTCCTTTTGGGATTATTAAATTAATTATAATGACTTATCATTACTACATTAAAATAAGTTATGGGCACATATACACACACCTACATATATGTACATCCACACATAAACAGTGTACTCATACTTTAAATATACACCAATACGTATAATTATGTATTTCAGGGATAATGGGTTAGTCCAAATAATATTTTAATTGAGCTAAATATAATTCAGTCGGGTACTCCCAACCCATTATCACACCTATTATTTTAATCACACATAAGTACCACAATTATTAATTAATATCAATCATTTATTCCCTTGCCATTAATTCAATTTAAATTGAATTATTACGTTTTGAGACACTCATACACACACACACACACATATATATATATATATATATATACATATAAATTCACATTATTGATTATAAAAATCATGGTTACTAAGTTATTTAGTAAAATAATTTAGCTTTATAAATTTAACCCTCTTGGCCAATCACAAAAATGTACATACTAATGTATAAAATATGTATTCCATCATAAAAAAAACATATAATGTTTCTCTTACATTTTCACTTTATATATGAAAATAAAGGTGTTAATCATAATAAAAGAATTTACTCATTTTCTCAAGATATTATATTCATTATAACATCTATGTCTCATTGAAATAACTATCTGTAAGACACATGTCCTTATATCACATATAAAAAATAAATAATAACTTTATTCTCTCATGTTATAAATTATTTATATCAATTCATTTACATATAGTAAATATGACTTAATATATTTACCATATTACGTAATTATACACATTACCTCGTATAAAGCCGTACATATAAAATAATATAATATTCTAAAAAAAATAATTCAAGGCTAGAATTTATCTTAATAAATAATTGCCTTAAAATAATTTCTCCCATCTACATATTTAGCCGTGTATAAATTCCTATCCAATATTTATTCATAGATATATTGTGATATCCTAAGTATTTATACGATGCTAAATCAGGATGTTCTATGATTACAACGAGTATGATATGCAATGAGTGCGTTAAAGGGTTAAAGAATATATAACACTCGAAGTGTTTCAAGTTTAAGTGAAGGTGATAAAATAAACCTACACTGAGGTAATGTGTTGAAGTTATTCAACGATGATTGTGAAAGAGATTTTGTGGAAACCGAGAAAAGGAGGTTTCGTTGATTCCGAGGACGGAATCCTTATAAGGAGGGAAGGATGTGACAACCCGGATTTTCAAAGAATTATTAAATAAGAATTTGGCAAATAAAATTCTTATTATGAAACGTTTTGAGTTTTAGTATGTGTATATATGTGTTATATGCGGTGAAATATGTGATTTGATGTGAAAAGAATTACATGTTCGTGTATTTGAGAAAAGAGGCTTAATAGTTAATTAAACTATTGAATGAAGTGAAGGAAATTGCTACGAAAAGATATTTACTGAATATTAGAAAGTTGAAATTATATTGTGAAATAATATATTTTAATTATTATGCCTTGTTAGCAAAGAAATTGTTATGGATTATATTTCATAATAATGAGAATAATTCACTTGATTGAAATAGTGAATGAATGTAAATATATATATTTGTTTTGATAAAACGAGAAGATAATATGTTACATGTTAATGTATTACGATTGTGAATTTCATAAATGGATAAAATATTTATTGAGTAGAATAAATATTTTATTTGAGATGTTTATTTAATAAAATAAATATTTGTTGAGAATATTGTGTGATAATTTATTTGTATGAGAATATTAAGTAAAGTGATAATAAATATTTTTATACTTGATGCGTATTTTATTATGCATGGATGTTGATAAGATGTTGATAATTTATTAAATGAGAGGATGAATAATTTTATTAAATAAAATTATTTATTAAGTGAAAGATGATTTCATTAAACAAAATTATTTATTAAATAAAAATTATATTTTTGTGTGACTAAATTAATTGTTATAATTTTATTGGTATGGAATAATTGAATTATTAATAAGAAGGGTTATTTGTATTTAATTAAATTTAAGTGTGACAAATGTATCATATAGTAAGAAGGAATATTAAAATAAGGGAAAAAGGAGTTTTGAGTTGATGCCAAACAAGGCCTTGTGGCCTTTGGCTTTCTTAACTGACGTAACTCCCCACTAAGAGTAACGTTAGTTTTTATCAGGTATTAGTAAGCCAAAGAACAGAGGTGAGGAAGAGAGATAATTGAGAGGAGATTTGAGAGAAATCAAAGATGAAGGAGGATAATCAAGCTCCTAGTTGTGTATCTAAACCTAGAAGGATCAAAGGATATGTGAAGTGCAGATATATATAAGCTGGTTATGGTAATTGATAATCTACAAACCAGACAAGTCTTTCAGTTCCTATTTGTTATGTGAATTAATTGATTAACTGTTTTAATCATATGATGTATTTTATATATGTTGCAAGTATGAAACGACAAAGTCAAAATATGACTACTTTCGTTGAATAGAGAATGTTAATTGAGTTATGGTATCCAATCTCTAATTGTTACGTGTTGATCATAATGTATGACATGTTTAGCCAAATATTTATAATTTAAATAATGAGCATGTTATCTATGTGCTATGTGATGCATGCAAACTGTTAGATTTTGCAAATAACCATTTTTGCAGGTTAAAGATACAAGGTAAAGTTAAGTGCTGCTTGAATGACATGATTCAGATGTAATGCATGCAGATTAATTGTTTTAGCTTAAATTATGTTTTTGAACCATGATTAAGGTTTTGAATGATGTATTTGAGAATGTATTAAATGTAATAGATGTAGAGTTGTTAAATTTGTATTGAGTTATAAATTTAATTTTATCCGATGTATAAAGGATATTGAATCAAGAAGTTTTATTTTTATTATATCTCTGATGAAGCGAATCATTAAGTAAATATGATTCTAGAATATGTAAATGATTAAAGGTTATGATTCAGGGAAAGCAAAGAAAGAAAACTGAAAAGTTTTTATTTATTCCGCATTTTATTAAGTTTATTATCGATTAATGATGTAAAGTTAGAATATAGATGTTTTGTTAACGACCGAAGTCGAGAGTTGGAATTGTATGAATTTTGGGGTCGTTACATATATTGATTTTCTTCTCATCTCAACACTTACATAATTTATTAACATTATTCAGAATATTAAATATATTACCATGCTAAGTAATATAAAAATAATACCAATTTTAATTAACATAAACGTTTCGTTTTTCTTATGCAAAACACATATATTAATTCACCGTTTTATAAAAGTGAGTTAACCTCTTTTATCACGTTACTGCCACACAAGGCTTTAATATTCAAATTATATTATCCAAAAATATAATTTTCAACATAATTAATTACTACCTCATTCCATAATTCAACGATTAAACTTCAAGTTCAATCCTACTTTCCTTAATAGCTTAGCTATCTCTTAGAACTTCACATAAATTAACTTCTTCTTACGAAGCCACAAGAATTCAAAATATATATAACGCATATATGTTCCAATTTGAATCCGACACATGACATAGTAAGAATTTTATTTACTAAATTCTTATTTTAATAATTTTTAAAAATCTGAGTTCTTACATCATCTCCCCTTTATAAGGATTCCGTCCTCGGAATCACCGAAACCTTCCCCCCTCGGTACTATTTTGAATATTACATATTCTTTAAATAACTTCATCCCTCCTCTTTTTGAAATTTCATTTCTTTCTTGGAATTATTATAACTTGCCCAACTTAATCATTACATGTTGCCTTCTACCACTTTCTTCTTTCTAAGGAATATTCTCCTTACCCCTTTCTCCCTTCAGAAGAATAAGAGTCTCCCACAATTGTTCAATAATTGAGAAGTAGTATGAATAACTTAAGAATTTAATAGATTCCAAATTATGCTAAGAGGCCACAAGACCTTGAAATCTACTCTAGGTTTTATAATGCTTCAACAATATTCTTCACACTACAAACCAGAGTGCTTATCAATCACAAAGACTGAAAACACCCTTCCTGCATACACTAGGTGATCAACCTATTGTATCACTACGTTGTACCATAAACGTAGTATTTTGTGATGACTATATGCGTTACGTTCGGAACCATTGTCTCCGAAAACATGTCCCCTTTATAGGGTTGTTCGCCTTAGCTTTTCACCATCTGAATCCGCGCCAGAGCAATCTGGTTTGGCATAAATGCTCAAGAACGTTTGAATTCCATAATTATCTTTCAACAGCTGTCTAGCCGAATCAAATAGCTTAGACTTCCAACAACTCGGACTTCGATCGAAATAGTTTAGTCAACTTAATTGACTTCTTCATAGTTTAAAAGAAAACCAAAAATAATCCTTTTATGACGTCATAATACCGTAACACTTCGTAGTACATTAAGGATTTCATCATTTTGTGACTTTGTCATACTACATCATACCATAGTGGGCTGACGATCCTTAGATCACATCCAACACTAGGTAATTTTGCATTGATAACTCCATCATTTTATTATCTTTGCACTAGGTTCCATGATGCATTGATGATATATAAAAATACATTCTGATATTTCAAATCATTTTTGTTTAGCCGAAACAATTAGCGTAGACTCTTCTTTAAACAGTTCAAAACCATTGAAAAATCATTTTTTTTGGTGTTATCATGCCGCAATAGGTAACAATGTGATAATGGCTCGAAGTCCATCTACACCCTTGTCACCTTGTTTTGAGGATAACAAAAATTTTATTTATTTTTATTATTAAAGGCACATTAGTGCGAATTTAGCTTGATGTCAAAATTTTCGAAATCTAGCATAGCTAGAAGATTTGGAATACCTATGCTTCCTCCATTAACTCCAATATTTCTACAATGATCCATTGCTTAATAATTCTATTTATTTCTATCATCCTTAAAGCTTACTATACTAAAAATTCTCAATTCTTCATACACAACTTTTTTATACTCCAGTATAGTTCATCAAACATACTACACATTATGAGTTTAGGAACTTACCACAATTATATGGGTTTAGGAACTTATCCTAGTCAGACCAAAATCATCCATTCGCTGAGGGGTTCCACCATACGATTATGAGTCACGAACTTACCATAAGTATGAGTTTAAAGAACTCGCACCTAATCTTAATATTCTCTAAGTATCAAATATAAATATGAGAAAAGTATCACCTTCTCGTCATACGTATAGTGATAACGCGATACCAACATTACAATGAATTGTCAGTATAGGAAGCTAAGTGGTTGTCAAACCAAGCACAAATTCCCCGCCCATACAAGGAATTGTACAACTCCGCCACTAACATGAGTCCTTCATTGAAATCCCACATAATTCTAACTTTCCTTTTACTCAATACAAATTTCATTTAATTCGTATATCAACATTAATCACTCTTTCATGAGTTTACATAGTACAATTTCATAGTACCACTTTCGTACAATAATTCTGCTATAAAGTTTTCAATCATTCGATTGATCATCTATCGTTCCATGTCTTAATCAAATCACGTCGTGATCCTTCTTATAATCGTGTTATATTACGATTCTTTTCTATCTCATGATCGTTTTGTTTTACGATCTTCTTATCTTTCCCTTTAATCATAGTATATTATGATTTTATTCAGGCTTTTCATCTTTATTAGTGGAGTCAGGTAACTCCAGATTCTTATCTTTATAACCTTTCAAGATTCTTCTTTGAATCTCAATTATCTTTTTCTTTGCTTAATAATGAATTTCCAAAAATTCATCTTTTAGCAATTAAACTCTATTTGAGTTTATTCCTTATCCTCATCCCTGCGGTTATAGCTTAAGGTACCCCTACCTAAGGTTTATAACCTACAACTCTGATACCAACCTGTAACGCCCCCAAATCCCGGTCACCCGAACCACGGACCTGGTGCGTCACGATACATCATCTTTATACACATTCTATAAACTAATCGCGGAAAAATATAAATATAAACATACATCGTTTATTTCAGAGTATTCTGCAGCGTAACTCAAGGTCTAAAGCCTTAATTCGCTACATATCTTAAATAACTTAAAAGGTTTACATAATCATCTTACAATCTTAGAATTGATTTATAGTGTTTAAATCTTCATGAACTCTCAACCAAATTTGATAGTCGCACTTTACAAAGATTCTTGACTACTTATATGATAATCACATTCATCTAATAAGGATTAGAACTAAGCAAAATAATAGTAAATCAAAATTCTTCTTTCTCCATGATCCATCCTGAACTCTTCGGTCCACGCTGGTTTAGCTGAAAATATTTGTTTAAAGCAAGAGTGAGCAACTACGTTGCCCAACAAGTTTAACCATTCACATTTCATGATTCACATGGCATACAAGTTCAATAATTTATACATGCCTCAGATATTTCATACTATACATTTGAAATGCAACATGCTCTTATGCAATTCATACATATATGTATCATATTAACTGAATGATAACAACTTTTATAACATTCACATGCCTAACTTATCCAGATAGAACAACAAATCTCACTAGCTAATATATACTCAACATATATTATCATATATTTCATAACAAGAAATTTACCATTTACTGCGGGAACTAGCATGCAATATGAACATTAAATGAAGTTAGGAAACTTGCCTGTTTGCTCAGCTACAAGTAATCTAGCTTTAATTTAAATTGCGTTGAAATGACCTAACATTAATAAGTCGGTTCCTTAGTTAGTACAATATAACTAGCATGAGTTTACTCTTACAAAAGGTTACGCACCACGTAGTCTTAACACATAGTCACGTAGGTGGAACCATTATTACTAAGTCCATATTCATAAATTCTCATCTTAGCTAAATGAGTTAACAAGTCTAGAATACCTCGATTCTAAGCATCAACGCAAGCTTGAACACCTAACATACCAGTTAAATCATGCAATATAGCTTAAGACATACATACATACTACAAGGCTCTGTTTAAAATTTAAAACAATAGGGCAAAACTGGCGACCTGCGCGGCCGCGCTAGTTCTTGCCTTAGGAGTGGCGCAGCCGCGCCACTCCCTGGATAGCCCAAGAATGAAATTTCATTCAGTTGGAATCCAGTTTATTCTTAGCATACATGTTACTGACATATATCAAACACACATGCTCAAGGTTATTAACTTGAGTTTGAAACCTAACATGCTCATTCTAATCCATTTGAAAGTTATATAGTTCTAAGTCAGAAATTCCCATACGTTAAGTCGATCAAGTTTACTTCACAAGGAAGCCATTACTATGGTCATAATACCACATAATGAGGCTACACAAGACTTAATATGCATGCTTGTACGAAATCAACATACGTACATCATAACACATAGCTTATACTTGGATTCTTATCATCATAGACTTGCTAGCATACAACAAATTCGTGTTTAGCTAAATAATGATCATGTCAATCATGTCCAAAGGCTCAATGAGTCCTAACATTTATGCTTGCATGGTCAGAACACAACTCACCCAGAGATTGACGGTATTCGTCGTTAAATTATATGTTTCTTTGGAAAAACACACTAAGTCATACCAAGGCAACTTAGTACATGCAAGACAATTTGAAATCATTACTCATAGGCATTTGATCACATATCTAAGCCATACACACATGCTCACATGGTCAGATATAAAAGACATAAATTTTGTCAAGCTATTTCAAGGTTCAAGCTTTTTTTTGGAAAAATTCATACCTAGAGCAATATGTATATAGAACTCATGGTATTTACAGGGATTCTAGATACATGGCAACCCTATTTTCATGCATGAATAGAGTAACTAACATTCTGCAACATCAGAACACCAAAAATCAAGACTGGTGCACGGCGCGACCGCGCCACTCTTGCACATGCTCAGAATCGACTCTGCTTCTGCAGAATCCGAAAATGGTTACGGCTTGATCCTTCCAACAGCATCTTAGAGTAACCACATTGGTTCCAAGCATTCATACAGACTCATATAGCAACATGACGATCATTTAACAATTAATTAGCTAGAATCATGGATTTCGTTAGAGTTTAATAACCAAGAAATTAAGAACACAGTGTACCTTCTTGATGCTAAAATAAAATCCTCAAATGCTTAATAGCAAATTACTCTCACTCTCAGTAATACTCACTCTATATATATGATTTTAACAAGAGCTTAGCAACTGGAATTGTAAAGACAAAGGTTCCAATTTATAGCAATTCCATTAACTGGGAAATGCAATTATCCAATTTGGTTAACCAGTGGAAAGAAGAAGAAGATGCTGGGTAATGGAGGTTTGGTAGAAAGTTGGGCATGGATCACATCAACCCACACCCTCCTTCATCATGTTCATCATCAGAACAAGCAATAGGCTAGGCAATGGCTACAAACAACTGAAGAAATTGAGGGAGGTGACTCCACTGTACACATTAATGTCTGATTTCTTTTTCTCTCTCTTATTACAGACCATGGTTTGACAATAAATGGGATATGTCCCATAACTCTTGTCCCAACTTAATGCTATTAGGTAATTAAATGAACCATAAAATATAAACCCAATTGCTCTAGTATACATTAATTCCCCAATACGTGATTAAATAAAAGATTGAATCAGTACATTAAATAATAAATCTAGTCCGTTAATATTAAATTACTAAATGGACTATTAAATATTAATATTAATATTAATATTGCTCACATTAATTATATAAATTAATCTATGCAAATTAAATTCCTCCACTATATTCAAATAATTTGAATATTTAATTACTAGACAACTTTATCAACTCTTTTGATATTAAACCTTAGGGTTAGTCCACTAATTTAATTAACTCATTAGTGACACCCTTTAATTAATCTTGGCAACTACACGAAGTCAGATATAATGTTTCTGCTACATTTTTACTTTATATATGAAAATAAAGGTGTTAATCATAATAAAAGAATTTGCTCATTTTCTCAAGATATTATATTCATTATAATATCTATGTCTCATTGAAAGAACTATCTGTAAGGCACATGTCCTTATATTACATATAGAAAATAAATAATAACTTTATTTTCTCCTGTTATAAATTATTTATATCGATTCATTTATATATAGTAAATATGACTTAATATATTTACCATATTACGTAATTATACACATTACCTCATATAAAGCCGTACATATAAAATAATATAATATTCTAAAAAAAATAATTCAAGGCTAGAATTTATCTTAATAAATAATTGCCTTAAAATAATTTCTCCCATCTACACATTTAACCGTGTATTTAGCTGTGTATAAATTCCTATCCAATATTTATTCATAGATATATTGATTTTCTTCTCTTCTCAACACTTACATAATTTATTAACATTATTCAGAATATTAAATATATTACCATGCTAAGTAATATAAAAATAATACCAATTTTAATTAACATAAACGTTTCGTTTTCCTTATGCAAAACACATATATTAATTCACCATTGTATAAAAGTGAGTTAACCTCTTCTATCACGTTACTGCCACACAAGGCTTTAATATTCAAATCATATTATCCAAAAATATAATTTTCAACTTAATTAATTACTACCTCCTTCCATAATTCAGCGATTAAACTTCAAGTTCAATCCTACTTTCCTTAATAGCTTAGCTATCTCTTAGAACTTTACATAAATTGACTTCTTCTTACCAAGTCACAAGAATTAAAAATATATATAACGTATATATATTCCAATTTGAATCCGACACATGACATAGTAAGAATTTTATTTACTAAATTCTTATTTTAATAATTTCTAAAAATCCGGGTTCTTATAACTTACTATCCCTTAATGACGATAAAAGTCGGGAGTAGTACATTACACACACATCATATCATACATAATCCTAAAGCACTTATCCTATTTATTCCCTACATCGTTCTTAGATCCTGGGCAAATCTTTGCCTGGTGACCTACTATTCCACATACAAAACATACGCATTGCTTCGGTTCGGGACAATGAGAAGAGACATGTCCTTCTCGTCCACAATTATAACACACATTCTGTCCTTTCCTGCATCCACTTTCATGTTTCCTATTGCAATTTTGCACACTTTAATACTTTCTTAAAGTTTCCTTGGTCAGAATTTCCGATGTCACAGTCATTTATCTTTCTTTTTCCTTTCTTGTTTGGAGTTGCAGACAATTTGCTGCATTTATCTCCCATTACATCAATTTGGCTTTTCAGCAAAGAACTCATCCAGCAACTGTCATACATTTTTATGAACTAAGTATTGTGATGAGAGTCTTACAGTTAGGTCTATGTAGAGTTATTATGTGGATTCAACAAAGAATAATTATTGGGATGACTTATGATTAATATAGGTTATCCGAAGAGCAGAATCGTAGAGTAAATTGAAAGTAGTATGCACAAAAGCCAATCATATTTGATATGATGTAGCATATACTTTGTAATCTCATTCATTTATTAATAAAAGAATTGATTTATTAAAGGCATTTTACTTTATCTACATGGTGCTGTTATTTTATATGTGATAAACCCATAGTTTTAAGCAATGCTTTTAGAATCATAATGATGATCATGCTAATGAGATCTAAATTGTAGATAGCTTAAAACTAAAATCGTTTCTAATCGTTGGATTACTAAAAATGGGATTAGTGAATCCGGATAGATTAGTACATACGTTGCTTGCTCTTAGGAAGAGGATGATTGATCTCATAATTGTAATAACCCAAGAATTTTGATATATTAAAATAAGAAATTTTATGTATGAATTTTTTTATATATAATAAAATTATTTTTATTATATATTAAAGCAAGTATGAGAATGTGTGCAAGGAAAGGAATGTAAATATGTAATATGTATATATATATATATATATATTTATTTATTGCGCATGAATAAATTGTTATGAAACAATTTATATTACGAAGCTAAAATAGTTAGTTTAAGTATACATAAATAGTGTATACATTAATAAAAGAAATTAAAATAAATTCTAACATTGAATTATTTTAATAAAGAGGGAATATTATTTTAATTGAAATATCTTAATTATTTAATAAATTTCCATTGTGTATGGAAAAATAAGTGAATATGTGTTATGTGAATTAAATAAGTTAGTTAATTTATTTAATTTAAGTGACTAAGAAATGAAAAGGAAAGTTATGTAACATATTTATAAATATGAGGAGCTTAGAAACTTAAGTGCTATATTAATAGTCCAAATGGTAAATAAATACTAGTGAACTAGTCCAATTGGTTAAATAACCAAGCCTACTCATTTAATTGATTATGGACTTGGATAATTAATATGTAAACTTACTAACTTAGCCCAATTGGAATGTTTAACAAAAGATGTAATAAACTAGTGGCTTAAGTGATGGTTTAATAATGTTTGAATACTAGTGGCCCAAACTATTTTTAAATGAAAGTCCAATTAATGACATATTTGGTGTAAACTTTCTAGTAAGTTAATTATTCTAATAATGAAAGAGAATTAAAGAAAGTTTGGTAGCCTAATATTATAAATTAGGCATTAGAATTAAATAACCTAAATGGTTATTTTTATTTAGTGGTTTTAATATTTTAATTATAAACTAATGACCTAATCTAAGAGATTTATTTTATTATCTCAGTTAGTTTGTGTGATTATGTGAGTAAATGAATATGAATATTAAGTGTTTGTTTATATTTGTTTCTTATATAAACAAATAAAAGAAAGTCTTGTAACCTAATCATTATATATTAGGTATGAAAATTTAATAACTTAAGGGTTATTGCATGGGAGACTAATAGTATTTAAAATAAATATTAATCCTAAGAGATTTATTTTATATATCTCAACTAATTAAGTGTATAACCTAGTTAAAGTAAGTCTAATTGGGTTAAGATATTAAATGTACATGAGTAAGGATTTAAATTACAAATGAGTGGACTAGAAACCCTAATTAAATAATTAGGGTAGAATAATATTAAATGTGTTGGACCTAATTTAATTCTATAGCCAAACAAATAAATTGGAAAGCCCAAATGAATTAAATGGGAGCCCAAACTTTAGCCAACTTGGGAGGGGCTTTTTAGTTATTTTACTAAGCAAATTGGGCATGAAAAATAAATCAAGAATTGGTCAAAAAGGGAGGGGTTACACGGATGGAAAGGAGGGAGTATTTGTAATGAGAGATAATCATTTCCAAGCTTTATTTGTCAAAGTTACTTATCCACTCCATGCCATGTGTCACCAATCTATTTGGCCACCATATTATTATCCAAGATTTGCAAGCTAACTAAAGAGATAAGATAGAGAGAGAAGATGGAAGATGTTGGAAGATTAGGAATAGATATACAACTTATATCTATATATATTGTCTAAAACAAAAGTTTAGTTCCTTTATCCTAAAAGGCTAAGAGAGAGAAAATAATAAAAAGAAGAGAAAGGGAGAGAGAATCCGTGGGTTTAAGAGGAAGAAGAGGAGGGGGAGTGCTCATGCTACCAAGTTCACTAACCATCTTGGAAGAAGAAGAATAGCACAAAGGAAAAGGTATAAAAGTTCTAAAAACCATAGAAACCCTAACTTTGCTTTTCTTTTAATTTTTATGGTAGAAAAGTTATCATCAAGATGTTTATGTTTAGAATCATGCTAAATATGTTTATGTATGATGTCTTGTGTGACGCCCCCAAATCTGGGTTCTCTAACCTCGGATTCGGTGCTCAAGATTCATCATCATCATACACATTTTATGAACTATTGCGGAATAATAAACATACATTGTTCATTTAAATAAGGTTCTACATCAAATCCCAAGATCTAATAACCTTAACTTAAAACATACCCTTAATATTATAAAAGGTTTATCTAAAATTATTACATCAGATAATACGATAATTAAACATTCACATAAGTCTATTCCTGAGCTTTGCTTTTTCCTTTATCCTTCTTGGAACTTTCCGGTCTAGCTGAAAAAAACGTCATGATATAGCATGGGCAAGCAACTAATTTGCTTAGCAAGTTTAATTACAAAGGAGGTATATCATGATTAGAAAGGAATTTAACTTTTGAAACTTTCAACAATAAATATCAATTGTGAAAGAATAAGAGTTCAAGTTTCAATATTTGAAAGATTGAATCAATGATGCTGAGTGGTCAACAATGACCGTGAACATATACGGAGGTTGTCAGTATTTAAACTGGTTCTGTAATAAGTTTTGGTAATCAAGGGGATCAACCTCTCATACTCGGCGAATATGTATAATCACTTAATAAGACGGGAAAACAATTGTTTTCCAATATAATGCCTTAAAAGTTGTTCTTTTCTCAGTCTGGAATCCTTAACAAATTAATTGGTTAGGAACAACTTTTAAAATCGATTTGATTTAACAAATTTAAACATGCTTGATCTAGCTGATACAACTAGCATAGATCTATTTCATAAACATTTCATGAATGAAAGAACTTTAACTAATTCACAGTTCATTAATAATAGAACATGAATTCAATTGCACCAAGTGCGAATAACAATAATTATCAAGGATGTGGAATAATCAAAATAATTATCCACTAACAGGTGCTGAAATAATAATTCAAGGTTGAATTAGAGAACTTGCAGTATATAAAAGTTCGTATCAATAATCAGGTTCTTACACAATGTACGAAGTTGTGTAAGTTAAGAACTTGCTCAATATAAATTTGAGTAGGGTTAAGGAACTTGCCTTTATCGCTGACTACTGCTACGCAATTTAATATGACTTCTTTTGAAAGACCTATCATTTATAAGTTGATATCTCAATTAGCATTACACATTTCACCCATAATATCATTGATTTACATTTCATTGTCTAATAGTCAGTCACATAGTTTAGTATTAGACATTACATTAAAGTCTTAGTGTTATAATTATCATTTGATAATCTTTTAATCACTTCACTACTTACTCTTTCCTTATATAAGTCTATCTTTATGATCCAGTAGGTTAAATACCCAATCCAGCAAATTGGATTCAAATCTGGATTACAATCTAGCACCCTGGATTTAAACTGACCTCTAATCCAGCATCCTTGATTAACACTATTCAATTCAACAAACTGTTTTCCTCAATCTAGCAACCTGGATTCAAACTAATCAATTCAGCAAGCTGGATTTACACAATCCAACAAGCTGGATTGGAAGCTTGCATTCTTAAAATGATTTAACCTCTTTTAACAATCGACTTTTTGTTTTTTTCAAGTCTTTCCGCACATATGAACATATATTCCAAACTCAAAAATACTTTCCTTATGAAAATTTTCAATTTCTTTTAACATTGTTCACACGTCCGTTTTAACTTTCGAAACCAAGAAAAATGATCACTATCTTGTACAACTCCGATGACTCCAAATTTTTGATAGCATCTTATACATATTAACAAGTACTCCCAGTTAAGATTTCGTGGTCATCAAATTTATAGAACTCCAATTTTAGCTGTTTTCGTCGAAAAACTCTATGTTTTTATTTTAGCCGTAGATTTTTCATTACAAGTCGGAATTTGACTAATTTTGGACAGGTGGTACATAACTTCCTATAGTTTTAGTGGTAAAAAGACCAAAATTTATTGCACTTTCTAAGGGTTCGAAACAGTGCACGGCAGCTAGGGGTCAGCGGGTTTTGGCCCGTTTTCAGTTTTGAGGTCCCTTACGGAAACACTCATAAAATGAAATCTATAATTCGAATTAGGGTCTAGTCAGACTCGTTGGATTTGTATCTTTCCGAACTACAATTTTCCATCATCAAACACTAAATTTGGACAAAGTTTGGTCACTGAAACTCGCCCGAAAGTGGACTATTCCGACAGTGCTCCAATAGTTAGCACGTTTTGGGAAAATTACATAACTCTCTCATTTTAACTTTTTTTTCATTGATTCCAAGGAGGTTCTTTTCTTAACTTAACCCTTAAAGCTCAGAAAAAAGAAAACAACAATATCATGTATATATTTTAAAACACATAATTTATTCGAATAAGTTACGGTTTGTGCGTCGGTAAAAATATTTTCATGCTTTTAGCCTAACTTTTCTACACAAACCCATACCCTTTCATACCACAACCACATATCATCAAACATAAACATATTTAATATGATTCTAAATATTTAAAACATGAACTTCAAACTTCTAACATAAGGTTTTACCCATAACCCAAAATTAGGGTTTTTAGGATAGATTTTATATCTTCTTTGCTTGATGGCTCTCTTCCTTTGCTTTCCAAAGTATGAGATGAACTTATGGGATATCCATAAGCTATCCTCCTTCCCCTCTAGGTGGCGGCAATTCCTCTCCTCTTTTCCCCCATAAGAACACTCTCTCAAAGTATTTTCTCTCTACTTTCTCTCTCTAGTTTTCTCTCAAATTTTCTCTCTCTCCAACTACCAAAGAAGAAGATGAATAAGACTCATGCCTTACAATCTAATTACTTACTTACATAATATATAGATATGTGTATTGTATCTATCCATATTAGCATCATTAGCAAGTACAAAGCTTGACAACTTGGTGATGGGTTGTCATCACTTATTGTACTTTTTTTGTTAATCTTAACAAGCAAGCTCCTTGCAAATCAACAACTCATCGCATGTGGGGCCCAAATTTCGGCAACCCCCCTTTATTTGTCCAATTTCCCTTTTTCTTTTATTACTTTAATGGATAAACAAGTTGCTCAAAATATCTTCCAAGTGGGCTAACAATTTGGGCTTTGTTTTAAATACAATTGGGCTCCCTTTTACTCTATTTGGGCTACTAGTTTGCCAAGATTTTTACTTTGCTTCTTGGGCTACTAATTTAATTAGATGTTGGGCTAATTTAGTTAATCCACATGTTAATTATCTAAGTCCATGTTCAATTAATCGAGTGGGCTTGGTTAATTAATTAATTAGGCTAGTCCACTAGTGTTTTATTACTAAATGGACTACAGAAAAATAATTATTCATATTTCACATAATCCTCATTAATTAATACTCATATTAATTAATTTACAATTTCATTTACTTACTATATTCAATTGAATTGAATATTTAATTAACTCATTATCTTATCAATTGCTTGATACTAAAATTCCTAGGTTAGTCCACTAAATTGAATAACTATTAGTGGGACCTCTTTTAACTAACAATTAGTCACATAGATCATTCCTTATATGCCATAAAATTTTCAATAACATTAATATTTAATTAATATATTCATTTACAATACGACTTAAAGTTCTGGCTATTACATCCTCCCCTCCTTATAAGAATTACGTCCCCGAAATTTCACATAAGGTTACTCAAAAAGATTAAGATAATTCTTCCTCATCTTTTTCTCGAGTTCCCACGTAGCTTCTTCAACTGCGTGGTTTCTCCAGAGCACTTTGACAGAATGTATAACTTTATTCCTTAACTTCTACTCTTTCCTATCCAAAATTTCTATAGGAATTTCTTCATACGATAAGTCCTTCTCGACTTGAATCAGTTCATATGATATAACATGCTTGTAATCAGGCTTATACGGACGCAACACTGACACATGAAATACGTTGTGGATATGTTCTAGTTCAGAAGGTAGAGCCACCTCGTACGCCACTTCACCTATCTTCTTCAGTATCTCGAACGGTCCAATAAATCTCGGACTTAATTTTCCTTTCTTGCCAAATCTTATTTTCCCTTTCCAAGGAGATACTTTCAAAAACACATAGCTTCCTACTTCGAAGTCTCTCTTCTTGCGATGCAAATCTGCATACTTCTTTTGACGATCTTGAGCTGTTACCAGACGAGCTCTTATTACCCTGATGATCTCTATGGTCTGCTGCACCAATTCTGGCCCCAACAGTCTGCGTTCACCTACTTCACCCAATACAAGGGCGTTCTACATTTCCTCCCATACAGTGCTTCGTATGGTGGCATTCCAATACTCGCGTGATAACTGTTATTATACGCAAATTCTACGAGTGGAAGATGATCCTCCCAGCTTCCCTTGAAGTCCATCACACAGGCTTTGAGCATATCTTCTAATGTTTGAATTGTTCTCTCGCTTTGCCCATTGGACTGTGGATGATAAGTGGTACTTAACCTCAATTGTGTCCCCATTCTTTCTTGAAGACTCCTCCAAAAATTTGAAGTGAAGCGCGGATCTCTATCAGATACAATTGATACTGGCACTCCATGTCTTAAAACTATTTCTTTGATATACAACTTGGCTAGTTGATCCAAATTGTATCTAATCTTGATCGGCAAAAAGTGCGCTGACTTTGTAAGACAATCCACAATCATCCATATGGCGTTATAACCTTTCTGTGTTGCTGGAAGCCCCACCACAAAATTCATTATGATATGCTCCCATTTCCATTCAGGAATCTCTAAAGGCTGCAATAATCCACTCGGTCGTTGATGCTCTGCCTTGACTCTCTGACAGGTTAAACATCTGCTGACACATTTTGCAACCTCTCTCTTCATGTTCGGCCACCAAAAATATTGACGCAGATCTTGATACATCTTTGTGCTTCCTGGTGTATCGAGTATCTCGTACTGTGGGCCTCTTGTAAAATCTCTTCTCTTAATTCTGGTACTGAAGGTATCCAAACTCGATTTTCGAATTTCAGCAATCCAGTGCTATCAATCTTATACTTCAACTCTTCACCTTCAGCTAACCGTTTCTTAATGTTACCACATTCTTCATCATTCTCTTGTGCCTCCTTCACCTTGTCCAATAAGGTCGGACTTGCTTCCATTTCTATTACTTTATCTGAATTCCTCGGATTTTTCACCTCCAACTCCATTTTCTCTATCTCTCTTACTAACTTTTCCTGCTCTGTCAACACAAACAACTTCTCTCTGCCTCATATTTAACTCATTTTGTGTAAAGATATACTTCAGACTTTTGTGATCTGTGTATATCTCACACTTTTCTCCATAGAGATAATGTCACCAAATCTTAAGGGCAAACACTACCGCTGCCAATTCCAGGTCGTAGGTAGGGTATCCCTTTTCATAATCTTTTAACTGGCGTGACGCATACGCAATAACTTTACCATTCTGCATTAACACGCAACCCAGTCCCTTGTGTGACGCATCACTGTACACTGTAAAACCTCCCGTACTATTTGGTAAGGATAACACAGGTGCTTTACTTAATCGCTTCTTCAACTCTTGAAAACTCTGCTCACATTTCTCCGTCCACACATACTTAACTGTCTTCCTGGTCAAATTTGTCAATGGCGTTGCTATCTTTGAGAAATCTTGAATAAACCTCCGGTAATAACCTGCCAATCCCAAGAAACTTCTGACCTCTGTCGGTGTCCTTGGTTGTCCCTAATTTTTCACCGCTTCTACCTTTGCTGGATCAACAGAAATTCCTTCGTTGTCGATAACATGTCCCAAAAATTGAACTCTTTTCAACCAAAATTCACACTTTGAAAATTTTGCATATAATTTTTCTGTTCTCAATGTCTCCAGTATTATCCCTAAATGCTCGGCATGCTCCTCTTCAGTCTTCGAATACACCAGAATGTCGTCAATGAACACAACCACGAACTTATCCAGGTACTGTTTAAATACTCTGTTCATCAAGTCCATAAAAGCAGCTGGCGCATTTGTCAGTACAAACGACATCACTAGAAACTCATAATGGCCGTAACAAGTTCTAAATGCTGTCTTGGGTACATCCTCCATTCTCACCTTTAGCTAATGATAACCAGTCCTCAAATCAATTTTTGAAAAATATTTCGCTCCTTTAAGTTGATCAAACAGATCATCTATTCTCGGTAATGGATACTTGTTCTTGATTGTCACCTTATTCAATTCTCTATAATCTATGCACAACCTCATCGATCCATCCTTCTTCTTTACAAACAACACCAGTGTCCCCCACGGAGATACATTAGGTTGAATGTACTTTTTGTCCAACAAATCCTGCAGTTGAACCATTAACTCTTTCATTTCTACCGGAGCCATCCTATACGGTGCTTTCGATATCGGCGCTGTCCCTGGTACTAAATCAATTACAAACTCTATCTCTCGGTCTGGTGGAAGTCCTGGCAATTCCTCTGGAAAAACATCCACGAACTCATTCACTATAGGTATCTGCCCCAAGTCAGAATTCACCATTCGTGTATCCACTACATGAGCCAAATAACCCTCACATCCTTTCTTCAACATCTTCTTGGCCTGCATCATCGTTAGAAAACTCGTTTGTCTTGGCGACTTGCTGCCATAAAATACAACCTTAGACTTATTGGGTGTCCTAAGGAGTATGCTCTTTTTCTGACAGTCAATAACTGCCTCATGGTTAAACAACCAATCCATTCCTAGGATTACATCAAATTCTCCTAAGCGCATTGGAATTAAATTCACGCTTAACGCATGTCCCCTTATTTCCACACAACAGTTCTTATGGATAAATTCTATAGGGATCACTTCTTTATTTGCAACTTCTATGTTTATTGGGTTTTCTAACTTTTCACAAGGTAAATTTAACCTTTTAGCAAAATCATCAGACACAAATGAACATGTAGCTCCCGAATCAAATAATACACAGGCATTTATATTATTGATCAGAATAATACCTAACACCACTTCCTTTGATGCAACCGTGTCTTGCACAGTCATGTTGAATGTTCTAGCTATTGGTTTGCTTTGCGGTACTGTCCCTCCAATGGTTAACTTTGGGTTACTGCTCTTATTGCCACTTCCTCCCTCAGTATTCTTCTTAAGCGGACAATCCTTGAATCGATGACCCGTTCCTCCACAGGAAAAACAACCACCTTTCCTTGGCTTAGGGCAATTTGGAGAAAGATGTCCTTCCTGACCACAATTAAAACAAACATTCTTCCCCTTCATACACTCCCCAAAGTGATTCTTTCCACACTTGTCACATGCTTTCTTCTTCTGCTGAACACTCCCTTGCTGAGTCTCTGAGTTGTTGCCACTGCTGTTCCATTTGCGTTTCTTGCTGTTGCTACCTCCACTACTAACATTCTTATTTTCACCTTCATTCTTCTTCTTATTCTTTTCTCAATTGTACTTGGACACTGCTTCACTACCACCTTCTGCAATGATAGCTTTCTCTAACAGAGTCAAAAACGAATCAATTTATAACACTGCCACCTTGCTGAAAATCCAGGGTTTCAACCCGTTCTCAAATCTCCGCGCCTTTTGCTCCTCGGTATCCACTTGATGTGGTGCAAACCTTGCTAACTCATTAAATTTGGCTGCGAATTCTGAGACTGACATATTCTCTTGTTTTAACTCCAAAAACTTAACTTCCATTCTTCCTTGCATACTTCATGGAAAATAGTTTTCGAAAAACAATTCTTTAAACCTTTCCCACGTTACCACTCCTTCACCGGCCCTATTTTGATTTGATTCCCACCAAAAATTGGCCTCACCTTTCATTAAATAGGTAGCAAAAGCTGTCTTTTGCTCTTCTACAACTTTTGCAATAATAAAAGCCTTCTCCATCTCCTTTATCCATGTTTGAGCTTCAATAGGATCTGTTGTCCCCTAAAACTGTGGCGGACCTACTGCTTTAAAGTCCTTAAAATTCGCCAATTGGTTCACTGGCGGATTTCCTGCTGATGGTACTTGATTCTGCATTTCTTGCGCTAACATGTTAACAAAGTCTTGCATTGGGTTCACTTGACCCCCTTCGTTATTAACAGATCTTTCCTCCCTTTGGTTTCGAGTTTGTCGTCTCGGCGGCATTATCTAAATAAACAAAACCTTAAGTTACTCCTTTAATTTTATGTTACGCCATAACTTATTAGTGCTAGCATTTATAATGTAATACATAATTTAAACTCATAGAACCATAACATTCGATTTTTAAAATTCAGCTTACTGAATTTACCAATACGATTTGCTGTATTAACCAATACGGTTTGCTGAATTAACATTTTTTAGATAGACAACTTACTAACTTAATTCTCAAATCGTATTTACTTAATCAAACACATAATCATAATACTGTATTTATATTCATATACCAAATCTTAGTGTTACATACTTACATGCCTGACATATTTTTATAAATGCTCATTACCCCATTTTTAACATCAAAAGAGGAGCCTACTAAAAGATATACTCCCCTGAACACATAAGTTAGGAATACATCCTATTTACACACTACCTCCCACTGCCTGAGGTTTACATCATACATAACCCTAATAAACAAAAGGGGTACTAATGCATCTATATACATAATAACTAAACCAACACATCACTGCCTGTCCGGCTGAGCCACCTCAGCATGGACATGCTTCTGCTCCTGAAGTGCATCTCCATCCACTCGACGTCGAACAGAACGACTCGACTCACCGGTCTCAAAATATTGCCTCCTTTCTCCAAATCTAGGATTCGCATATGCTGCATCTAATGCCCGCCTCAAGGACTCGATCCTGACCTCTTTGGCCTTCAATTCCCCCTTCAGCTGATCAACTTTCCTAGCCGCATCGACCCATGCATCCTCAATTCTTATCTTCTCAGCTATCTCCACATCAAACTCAAACCTTAAAGCTTCATTCTCTACCTGGATTATTCCTAGCTGTAACTCTACTAGCTCCAGCCTCCTCTCAACTCAACTGACTGCCCCTGAGCCTGATGAACTACATCTCTATATTATTGCTCCATAAGCTGATGGGTTTGGTTTTCTTCCTCCAATTGGGCAATTCTCTCTTCTAACTCATGGCTCTTGGCCATTAGGTCGCCGATCAATTCATCCTTGGGGGTATCTAGCATCACTTCCTGCTCTACCGGTTCTTCCACTGGATCTATCTGTTCTTGGCCCACGTTGTGACTACCTTGCTGTTCTTCAGGCATTCTATAATCACAACACCAAAACAAACAATACACAACATCAGTATCACAATAAAATATATTCGTTGATAAAATGAAATGATATTTTATTATGTACAATCTATACTTGATGAATTTCTACAATCCATCTCCTAGCATACTCTATACTGTTTTCTTCTAAGGTTATAACCTAGGTTTCGCATCCTAATGTTTATAACCTATAACTCTGATACCAACCTGTGACGCCCCCAAATTCGGGTTCTCTAACCTCGGATTCGGTGCTCAAGATTCATCATCATCATACACATTTTATGAACTATTACGGAATAATAAATATACATTGTTCATTTAAATAAGGTTCTACATCAAATCCCAAGGTCTAATAACCTTAACTTAAAACATATCCTTAACATTATAAAAGGTTTATCTAAAATTATTACATCAGATAATACGATAATTAAACATTCACATAAGTCTATTCCTGAGCTTTGTTTTTTCCTTTATCCTTCTTGGAACTTTCCGGTCTAGCTGAAATAAACATCATGATATAGCAAGGGTAAGCAACTAATTTGCTTAGCAAATTTAATTACAAAGGAGGTATATCATGATTAAAAAGGAATTTAACCTTTGAAACTTTCAACAATAAATATCAATTGTGAAAGAATAAGAGTTCAAGTTTCAATATTTGAAAGATTGAATCAATGATGTTGAGTGGTCAACAATGACCGTGAACATATACGGAGGTTGTCAGTATTTAAACTGGTCCTGTAATAAGTTTTGGTAATCGAGGGGATCAGCCTCTCATTCTCAGTGAATGCATAATCACTTAATAAGACGGGCAAACAATTGTTTTCCAATATAATGCCTTAAAAGTTATTCTTTTCTCAGTCTGGAATCCTTAACAAATTAATTGGTTAGGAACAACTTTTAAAATCGATTTGATTTAACAAATTTAAACATGCTTGATCTAGCTGATACAACTAGCATAGATCTATCTCATAAACATTTCATGAATGAAAGAACTTTAACTTATTCACAGTTCATTAATAATAGAACATGAATTCAATTGCACCAAGTGCGAATAACAATAATTATCAAGGATGTGGAATAATCAAAATAATTATCCACTAACAGGTGCTGAAATAATAATTCAAGGTTGAATTAGAGAACTTGCAGTATATAAATGTTCGTATCAATAATCAGGATCTTACACAATGTACGAAGTTGTGTAAGTTAAGAACTTGCTCAATATAAATTTGAGTAAGGTTAAGGAACTTGCCTTGATCGCTGACTACTGTTATGCAATTTAACACTACACATTTCACCCATAATATCATTGCTTTACATTACATTGTCTAATAGTTAGTCACATAGTTTAGTATTAGACATTACATTAAAGTCTAGGGTTATAATTATCCTTTGATAATCTTTTAATCACTTCACTACTTACTCTTTCCTTATATAAGACTATCTTTATGAACTAGTAGGTTAATACCCAATCCAGTAAACTGGATTCCAAATCCAGCAAACTGGATTCAAACCTGGATTACAATCCAGCACCCTGGATTCAAACTGACCTCTAATCCAGTATCCTGGATTCACACTATTCAATTCATCAAACTGTTTTCCTTAATCTAGCAACCTGAATTCAAACTAATCAATTCAGCAAACTGGATTTACACAATCCAGCAAGCTGGATTGGAAGCCTACATTCTTAAAATGATTTAACCTCTTTTAACAATCGACTTTTTATTTTCTTCAAGTCTTGCCACACATATGAACATATATTCCAAACTCAAAAATACTTTCTTTATGAAAATTTTCAATTTCTTTTAACATTGTTCATACGTCCGTTTTAACTTTCGAAACTAAGAAAAATGATCACTATCTTGCACAACTCCGATGACTCCAAATTTTTGATAGCATCTTATAAATATTAACAAGTACTTCCAGTTAAAATTTCGTGGTCATCGAATTTATAGAACTCCAATTTTAGCAGTTTTCGTCGAAAAACTCTACGTTTTTATTTTAGCCATAGATTCTTCATTACAAGTCGGAATTCGACCAATTTTGGATAGGTGTACATAACTTCCTATAGTTCCAGTGGTAAAAAGAACGGAATTTATTGCACTTTCTAAGGGTTCGAAACAGTGCACGGCAGCTAGGGTCAGCGGGTTTTGGCTCGTTTCTAGTTTAGATATCCCTTATGGAAACACTAATAAAATGAAATCTATAATTCGGATTAGGGTCTAGTCAGACTCGTTGGATTCGTATCTTTCCGTACTACACTTTTCTATCATCAAACACTAAATTTGGATAAGTTTTGGTCACTGAAACTCGCCCGGAAGTGGACTATTCTGATAGTGCTCCAACAGTTAGCACGTTTTGGGAAACATTACATAACTCTCTCATTTTAACTTCTTTTTCATTGATTCCAAAGAGGTTCTTTTCTTAACTTAACCCTTAAAACTCAAAAAAAAGAAAACCAGCAATTTCATGTATAGATTTCAAAACACACAATTTATTCAAACAAGCTACGGTTTGTGCGTCGGTAAAAATATTTTCAAGCTTTTAGCCTAACGTTTCTATACAAACCCATACCCTTTCATACGACAACCACATATCATCACACATAAACATATTTAATATGATTCTAAATATTTAAAACATGAACTTCAAACTTCTAACATAAGGTTTCACCCATAACCCAAAATTAGGGTTTTTAGGATAATTTTTATACCTTCTTTGTTTGATGGCTCTCTTCCTTTGCTTTCCAAAGTATGAGATGAACTTATGGGACATTCACAAGCTATCCTCCTTCCCCTCTAGGCGACGGTAACCCCTCTCCTCTTTTCCCCTACAAGAACTCTCTCTCAAAGTATTTTCTCTCTACTTTCTCTCTCTAATTTTCTCTCAAATTTTCTCTCTCTCCAACTACCAAAGAAGAAGATGAATAAGACTCATGCCTTTCAATCTAATTACTTACTTACATAATCTACTGATATATGTATTGTATCTATCCATATTAGCATCATTAGCAAGTACAAAGATTGACAACTTGGTGATGGGTTGTCATCACTTATTGTACTTTTTTTGTTAATCTTAACAAGCAAGCTCCTTGCAAATCAACAACTCATCACATGTGGGGCCCAAATTTTGGCAGCCCCCCCTTTATTTGTCCAATTTTCCTTTTTTTTTATTGCTTTAATGGATAAACAAGTTGCTCAAAATATCTTCCAAGTGGGCTAACAATTTGGGCTTTGTTTTAAATACAGTTGGGCTCCCTTTTACTCTATTTGGGCTACTAGTTTGCCAAGATTTTTACTTTGCTTATTGGGCTACTAATTTAATTAGATGTTGGGCTAATTTAGTTAATCCGCATGTTAATTATCCAAGTCCATGTTCAATTAATTGAGTGGGCTTGGTTAATTAATTAATTAGGCTAGTCCACTAGTGTTTTATTACTAAATGGACTACAAAAAAAAATTATTCATATTTCACATAATTCTCATTAATGAATACTCATATTAATTAATTTATAATTTCATTTACTTACTATATTCAATTGAATTGAATATTTAATTAACTCATTGTCTTATCAATTGCTTGATACTAAAATTCCTAGGTTAGTCCACTAAATTGAATAACTATTAGTGGGACCTCCTTTAACTAACAATTAGTCACATAGATCATTCCTTATATGCCACAAAATTTTTAATAACATTAATATTTAATTAATATATTTATTTACAATACGACTTAAAGTTCTGGCTATTACATCTTGTGCTTGATTGTGCTCAACTTGGGTATTTGTGTTGATTGATTGAAAATAAAACTAGTTCGTTCTAAAAAGGGTTAGAAAACCCTAATTTTCTTTCACTTTAATTAGTTACGATATGAAATCTTTTCACTCTTTTTGTGATCCGTCAAAGTGGAGTGTTAAATATATAAGTTAAGTGTTAAACCCAAGTGGTAGAAGTCAAAAATAATATGTACAAAATTCGTAGGGACTGTTTTTACTAAAACAGTCCAGGTTTCTCAAAAGGGAAAAGAGGCTGCTACAGGGCAGTCCCATCCAGGGGTAGTTTCGTCATTGTTTTGTGCTCTAAAAATTCTAGAAAAATTTGGAGTGATAATATGGGACGTTATGTGACCCATGTAAAAATTTGAGAATTTTTAGCCTTGCAGAATGAAAGTTATGAATTTTATGGTGAAGGACTCCAAATCGAGAAACGGGACCAAAACCCGCTGACCTCTAGTTTCCGTGCACTGTTTTGGCCCTTGGAAGGTGCAATAAATTCATATCTTTTTACCAGTGAAAATATAGGGAGTTAGGTAGCTCCTATCCTAAAATCGTCGCATTCCGACTTGTAATAAAGAATCTACGGCTAAAATAAAAACGTAGAGTTTTTCGACGAAAACGACTAAAATTGGAGTTCTATAAATCCGATGACCACGGAATTTTAACTAGGAGTACTTGTTAATATGTATAAGATTCTATCAAAAATTTAGAGTCATCGGAATTATGCAAGATAGTGATCATTTTTCTTAGTTTCGAAAGTTAAAATGGACGTTTGAAAAATGTTAAAGGAAATTGAAAACTTTCATAAGGAAAGTATTTTTGAGTATGGAATATATGTACATATGTGTGGCAAGACTTGAAGAAAATAAAAATCGATGATTAAAAGAGGTTAAGTCATTTTAAGAATGCAGCTTCCAATCCGGTTTGCTGTATTCATATTTCGACTTATTGAATTGATTGAATCTGACTTGCTGAATTAGTGAATATAGTTTGCTGAATTAATGAATCCGATTTGCTGAATTAGTGAATCTAGCTTGCTGAATTGTAGGATCGTTTGAATCCAGGGTGCTGGATTGGATGCTAGTTTGAATCCAGGGTGCTGGATTGGATGCTAGTTTGAATCCAGGTTACTGGATTAGTATGTTTAGATAATCCAACTTGCTGGATTAGGTATTCAGGCTTAATGGATTATAAAGAAGAACTTATAAAATGAAAGACTTAGTGTTAAGTCATAAGGTTTATGATAAAGTAGTAGTACAGTCGTGTTTTTTAATAGTTGATGTATAGTAGTTGGGCTAAACAATTCCTTCAGGGAGCGGAGGTATATACGAACTAGCAACCGATCTAACTCATTGTAAAAACAGTGTAGACGAGACGGAAATTAGTTTGTTGGTTGTTTGTGGGAAACCACTCAGCATACTATATTGAATGTTGTTAAAGACTCGATGTGTGCTAGCTTTAGAATTATGAATGCGTATGGTGCTAAGGTGTTATCTAATATTTAGTTATGTGGTTAAATGTTAGATAATTTATTGATAAAGAAGTGATATTATAAGGTTATATATGTGATGCTAATTGAAAGATCAATTTTATAACTGATAGGTCTTTCATAAGAAATTTAGTTAGATTGCGTAGCAGTAATCGATGGTACAGGCAAGTTTTCTATCCTTGTGCAATTATCTTAACTTCAATTTTCATATTGAAATGCAAGTTACTTAACTCAAACTCGAGTTATTATGTTTCAAGCATGCTAGTGGATTAATTATTGACAATTATTCCACATCTATGTTTATTGATTCGCACTTAGTGCATGTTGCATATGTTCATCAGGTATGAAAGACTGATTACCTTCATTACCTTAAGGTTCAGTTAAATTTGTTCATGGTCATTATTGACACCCTGTATTATTAAATTCAGTCACTCAATCATTGAAATTTTTATTCATGCACTTTCACAATTATTATTTTGTTGAAAAGTTCTAAAGCTTATTCATTCTTTCAATCATGATATATCTTTATTGTATTTAAACTTGCTGAGCAAAGTAGTTGCTCACCCTTACTATATCATGATAACAAATTTCAAATTAATACGAATGTTCGAGGAAAGACAAAGACAGAAGCAAAAGACAAGATTATAGTGTTATGCATGTTAACTAATTAGTTATCTGATGTAAATGATATTGTAAACCTTTTTAGTTACTGAAGGTATGTATTAATAAAGGTTATAGACCTTGGGGTATGTAGCAGAGATTATTGTATAAACAATTTATGTTTATATCTTCCGCAGTAGTTGTAAATATGATGTATTGTGACGCACCAGGTCCGAGGTTCAAGGGACCCGGGTTTGGGGGCTCTACAATAATCATTTGTATAGAGACATTAAAGCAAGTATGTAGGTACTTATTGGAGAATAAGTTCACTGAACGTGGCTCGTTAAGGAATACTTAATGAAGTTTTACTCGCCTGTCAATAGGAATTCTTCTAGTGATAGTAGTACACGTGATCCTTGGACTTAAGATTATCATAGTGTCTTGTGTATGATGAGTTATACTTTGACATATCCCTTAAGACCTTTAGGGTATATCAAAGGGTATGATTGGATATAATAAGTTATACAAAGAATCTACTGTTAGGTTTGTATATATCGTGAACATGCAATCAAATTACATAAATAGTGCGAAAGCGCGATACAATCAAATTTTAAAATTTTATACAAACCATCACCATGATCTTTCTTTATGCACAATTATTAATTAAACGAAAGAGATAGAGAATAAGAATTATACCCTTGTAGAATTCTAGCTTTCTCAGGTACAAGTTCAACTCCAATTCCTTCGCGTTCTCTTTGAATTCCACCGATTAGATTCCTTCTTTTGATTAACGTTAGCCACCCAAGTGTTTGGTCTCTAGTGGTGATCCACCAAGGAATAATACATATTCAAGTAGATGGGTATTTGGTAAAACCCTAGTTTCTATCTCTATAGAAATTGTAAGTACTCTCTCCAATTCTAATGGAAGAGTGTGTAACTATCTAACCCCAAATCATGATAAAACTCCTCTTATTTATATATATAGGGAACCCTCCTAAACTATTTAGGATTATGATTTTTATTTTAATTAAACTCCTTTAATTAATTAAACTCCTAATCCAATTAGGAATTTATGAGAGTACTTTTATTAATTAATTAATTCCCAAACCCTTTTAAGAACTAAATAATAATAATAATAATAATAGTAATAATAATAATAATAATAATAATAATAATAATAATAATAGTAATAATAATAATAAGACTCCTCTTATTAATTTATATTTAATATTTATAAAATATTAAATAATAAATATTAAGATATTTAATTTATTCTATCTCTATAGATTAAATTAAATACACTTAATTTATTATTACGATTATGCCATTTACTTCTTAAATAAGTATTTTTCTTTTGCGGTGTGACCCTTTAGGTTCTCCATATTAAACTGGTTGTGAATAAATCAATTAGAACAATTCTAATCTTATTTAAATAAATAAATAAAACTATTTAATTCATTTAAATAAATAATATTTATTCTACAATAAGGGTAAGCCCCCTTAGCGATAAACGACTTTGCAGATAATATAGATTTCAACATTAATCACAAAAGAACCTTTCAGTGAATAGTTATCGTACAATTCAATCCTTTTACTATACAATGTCCCAATTAAATATAAAACATGAATTACTGTCAAATCTTATTTTATTTAATTATATGTTTTTCGATTCTTAAATGCACAACTCTGATAAATGTAAATTAGAAACACCTTTCTAATTTCATTCTACTTTGGCCAAAGACTTCTGAATTGTCATTTATCGAATCACATAGGACATTCACTCCTTTTACTAGAAGCGGTATATTTCTTTGTCGACCATTTACCTATCTCTATGTACAACTTATTATACCCAATCATACACTTTGATATACCCTAAAGGTCTTAAGGGACATGTCAAAGTATAACTCATCATACACAAGATATTATGATGATCTCAAGTCCAAGGATCACTTATACTACTATCACATAAGGAATTCCTATTGACAAGCGAGTAAAACTCTATTAGGTATTCCTTTAGCGAGCCACGTTCAGTGAACTTATTCTCTAATAAGCATCTACATACTTACTTTAGTGTCTCCACACAAATAAATTATAAGATCAATCATCCTCTTTCTAAGAGCAAGCAAAATATGTATTAATCTATCCGGATTTACTAATCCCCTTCTTAGTAATCCAACGATTAGAAACGATTTTAGTTTGTGAGCTATCTAGAATTTAGATCTCATTAGCATGATCATCATCATGATTCTAAAAGCATTGCTCAAAACTATGAGTTTATCACATTTAATATAATAACACCATGTATATAAAGTAAAATGCCTTTAATAAACGAATAAGATTACAAAGTATATGCTACATCATATCAAATATGATTGGCTTGTGTGCATACTACTTTCAATCTCCCACTTGCACTAAAGCCAATCCCCATGGTATCTAATACCCTTGTTTGCTAAGTAATGATCATCCCGCTTTGGATAGAGCTTTAGTAAATGGATATGCAATGTTGTTCTTGAGAGTCCACTATCTCTATAGTGACTTCTCCTCTTTCAATGATTCTACTAATCAAATGAAAGTGACACAACATATGTTTGAATCCCAGATAAGACTTAGGAACTATTCCTAGTTCTGTAATGAACTTTTCATCCAAATAATCAACTTGCAGCTTCATTTACAGCTATATACTTTGTCTTTGTTACTAAATCAGCAACTTTTTACTGTTTGGAACTTTTTCAATTCACTGCACCATCATTCAAGGTAACGATTTACCCTAAGTGGATTTGTTATCGTTTTAGTTAGTCTGAAAAACTTGAGTCTGTTTAACCCTCTAGTTTTAATTCAGATCTACCATGAATCATGATCACATCTTCAGTACCGGTTAATTACTTAAAGATGTTTATCATTGTCTTACAGTGATCTTCTCCAGAATATGACTGATCAACATCAGGCCTTGTATATTCATTGCATATATGATAGTAACTCATGCGATCTCTCTTTCATTAGGGACAATTCTAGAGAGATACACTCCATGGCTTATCATCATGAGACCTTTCTCGGAGTTTGCCATACTAAACGCCTTTAGCATCGAATGAATATACGTTCTTTGGGTCAAGCCGAACATCCTTTTAAATCTATCTATATAGATTTATATCCCCAATTTATAAGATGATACTCCCAAGTCATTCATGGAGGATTGTTTAAATAATTTTATCTTTACTGATTGTAGCACTAGTATGTCATTCCTTATCGGTAATATATCAAAATATAATACTAGGAATGTCACAAGCTCCCACTAACCCTTTTGTACACACTAGGTTTATTCTCATTTTTGATAAAATCAAACTCTTTTGATTGTCTCATCAAAACGAATGCTCCATCTTTGAGAAGCTTGCTTCAATCCATAAATGGATCATTGTAGCTTACATACACGATTTGCTTCAACCTTTGAAACAAATTTCTCTGGCTATATCATACATACATTCTCCTCAAGTCTTCATTGAGGAAGGACGTCTCCACATCCATTTTCCAGATTTCGTAATAAGCTGCAATCACAAGCAAAATCCAAATGGACTTGAGCATTACCCGGTAATAAGGTTTTATCATAGTCAACTCCTTGACTTGATTTGAAACCTTTTAAATAGGTCTGGTCTTATAGGTCTCCACCTTTCCATTTGCCCCCGTCTTTCTCTTAAAGACCCATATACTCCCTCTAGGCACTATGCCTTTCGGTAGAGTAACCAGAGTCTATACTTGGTTCTCATATATAGAGTCCATTTCGAATTTGTTGGCTATCTGCCATTTCTCTGAGTGTCTACTACTCATAGCCTCATCGTATATAACTAGATCATCATCCTCTATGATGTGTACCTCATCATCATCCTCTATGATGAATCTATACCTTTTAGGTATCTTCGATACTCTTCCAAATTTACGATTCAGTTGTGGTACAATAGGTCTATCTACAGGTTCCTCGGTTTGACTTAAAGTGCTTTGTGGTTCTTGAACTCCTTCAATGATAAACACCTTTATCCAAGAAGGCAGCGTGTTTCGCAACAAACACCTTTTGCTTAGCAGGATTATAGGAATAGTACCCTAAACTTTCTTTAGGATATTTCACAAATCTGCACTCGACAGATTTTGTCCCAAGCTTATCCTTTTGAAACCTTTTCACATAAACGGGACAACCCCTTATCTTAACATTCTTAAGACTAGGAATCCTCCCTATCCATAACTTTTATGAAGTCTTGGGGCCGGATTTTGAGGTTACCTTACTTTGTAGATATGCAACCGTTTCTAAGGCATAACCCTAGATGGATACTGGAATGTCGGTAAAAATCATTATAGACCGCACCACGTCCAACAAGGTACGATTTCTCCTTTTAGATACACCAATCAATTATTGCGTATTATGAAGCATCCATTATGAGAAAATACCATTTTGAGATGATCTAGAAACTCACTGCACAAGTATTCCTTCCTCGATCTGATCAAAGAATCTTAATACTTTGTTAATTTGTTTCACTTCTGAATTCTTTGAACCTTTCAAATGATTCAGACTTGTATTTCTTCAAATACACATATTCAACTCTTTGAATGACCATCTCCTTTTTCTTTTAATAATTTGTTCAATTTGCAAAATTAATTTTCATGTAAGTCAAGTATACAAAGTCCATTAAGTAATCTTCCAGTTTCAAACAAAACATTATCATTATAAATAGAACAATAATTGTTCTTAAATATAATACCAGAACCTTCCTTGTCCAACAACGAAAGTAATAATATTTCTAAAGAGAATTGGAACATAATAACAACTTATCAACTTAACAGACTTACCGTAGGAAACGCTAAACTAGAAGTTCCTACAGCTAATGTAGCAACCTTTGCTCTATTTTCCACACGTAAGATTACTTACACTTTATTTAACTTTCTACTTCTGCTTAGTCTCTGCATTGGATTGCATACGTGAGAACTACAGCCGGTATCCAATACCCAAGTAGAACCTTGACTTACAGAAGAATTTATTTCAATCATGAACAAACCTATATTTGTAACCGAAGCTTCACTAAGCTTGTTCTGGTTAGGCTCTGCAAGATGCTCCTTACAGTTTCATTTCCAGTGTCCAAGCTTATTGCAGTGGAAGCAAACTTCTTTGCTATCTGCATCAGTTTTGTTCTTATTGTCCTTTGTTTTTGCCTTTCTTTATACCTTCTTTGAATTGATCTTCTTTCAGAAGATCCTTTTGCGCGCTTCTTTTTCTTGGAAGTATCATCTACCAATAAGACTCAATCTTTCTTAGTTGGAAAGTGACTCTTTACAGTTTTCAACATGTTTAAGCAACTCAGGCTTGTTGACATCTAGCTTCTTCATGTGAAAATTCACAACAAATTGTGAAAAAGAGTCCGGAAGTGATTGCAAGATCAAATCTTAGATCACACCTCCATCCATTACAAAACCATGTTGTCCCAATTGTTCAATCAAATTGATCATTTTGAGGATATGTGTCTGTACTGTAGTACCATCGGTCATTCTAGATCGGAAGAGCTCCTTAGATATCTGATATCTAATAGTCCTACTTTCCTCACTGTCGATGCCGGGAAGATCGCTTCTTTTGCTAATTATTACCCTTCCAATTTTAGCCTTTTTATTAGATGATTTTTAGACAAGGTCGGCACTAATGTCGACGGGGTTTTGAAAGATCGTTTTTTATGATGAGCCAATTGACTAGAGTCGCCAGTTGGTATATTTGAAATGGATGTACCAACTCATCCGAGTTTCGTTTTCGTAAATCGCTGGCTCATATGTGACTCCGAATTAATTGGTCTGCAAACCGAGATTCATAGAGTTCGGGGGCTTGCTTAAGTGAGGGGAAGGTGTTAGGCACCCCCCGACTTTCGTGAAACACGGTTACCGCAATCTTGATGCTCTTCCTATCCTTTAAATTCTTGAAATGTGTGTGCGCGCGCGTGTGTGCCTATGTGAATGTTGTGGTGAGTTTGCATGAAAAAACCATTTGGTTTTTTATGAAAAGTCGTGTTTTAATTTGAGAATGCTTTAGAATGTCCTTCGGCTTATATGAGAAAAGCTTTATTTTTTATGAGAAAGGTTTGATTTTAATTGTCAAAAGCCGTGGGATTTTCATTGGGTGTCGTTTTGGCAAAACAAGAGTTTTTTAAGCCTTCGTCAAAATAGGAATCGAGACCTATACGTTGCTTTCGTAAATAAAGTGACGGGCAATTTCTAGGATCTCTTTAACCCTATGCCCAAAGGTTTAATAAAACATTATTTATTTTTTATAAAACTATTTTTGTGATGTTTGAACACGATTTTTCTTTAGCCTTCTCGTTTAAACCGGAATCGCCATTCATTAGCATTTCCAATTTTAAGCTTCGTGATTCTAATAACCTAATTTGATTGATTTTATAGAAATCTTCATCGTTTAGCCTTGAAATCAATTTTTGTGTCGTAAATCAAATCAAGCATTAAAATGCGTGGGGCTATTCATGGGCATGGAAGCCATTAAAATAACCCTAAACGCCCACAATCGCATATTTTACTATTACGGGGCCTTAAACCCGATTTTCAACTTGGTATCGTTTTAAGGCCCGACGATTACATATTTACAATCAAGGGTACATCGCCTCTAATACATACACCCAAAAATGTCCATCATCAGATTTAGACCACGGGGTCGTGCTCCTAGGCTCACATCCGAAATTTTTACACACCCACAAAATGGAAAATACACCAATGAATAACACCGAGTTGCCTAACACACCACAATATCCTAAAATAGCAATTTAAATACACTACGCCTAATACATTACCATAACGAACTAGAAATCAATAAATGGATATCATCGGGCCATTAGGAAGAATTTTGTTCCGTTGGAACCCTCACTAATAATCCTCAATCCTTGTATCCTCAATAATATACAAGAAAAACTACATTTAAATATAGCCCAAATGATAAAAGTTTAACAAAATGATATAACAAAAATGTTAAAAAAAATGTCTTTTTCACCTTGCAAATGACACCACGATGCGTATAAATTCGTATATTGAATATAGCAGAAACTATATGTAATACAATCTAGTAAAAGGGGTATAAATCCTCACTTTTTTCTCTCTTTTCTCTCTTTTCTCGCTGCTATTTGCTGCTGTTTCTTCCTCCTTTTTCTTTTTTTTTCCAAACTCTTTCTCTCTTCTATCTTCTGTATCCGAAATGAAGAACTGCACTGATAAAGGCTATCAGAGGCAACCGCCACAGATTGATCTGCGGCTGGCCTCGGTTCCCCTGTGCCGATCCTCGGTTTTCCCCGTGCCGTACTCGAGCTCCGTTTCCACCATTGGCCGCGGATTGATCTGCGGCTGGCTGGGCTGATTTTCTCAATTTTCATACCGCACCTCGATTCTCGTGCTGTACCGTTGGTTTTCGCTGAAAGGCTTGTGTTTTGCAGTCCGGGAATCGCTAGGAAACGTGCCATATTGCTGAGGAATACTTGTTTCGAATGGCTGCGACATGACACATGATTCATATTTGGAGCTTGGTTTCCAGGGGCGTTGCCCCTTCTGACCCCCACTAGATCACCGACGAGCTGGTAAGCGTAGTGGCCATTAGTCGATTCCTGATATCCGCTCGTTACCGGGTCGGCTTTGATCGCAAGTCGTTGTGATGGTTTTGAGTGTTTGTACTTATGTCCACCTTTCGTTCTCGTAGGCTGGGATAATTGACGATTTTGCCCTCCTGTCAGGGTTAATATACGAAGTGCAAAATTTGGGTGTCTACAGCTGCCACTCTTTATCATGTTTATGGAATGTTAAATGAAATGAACATGATAAAGAAGTAGGCACTCGATGCATGAATGACAGTGCATAAGAATGATAGTACATACATAATGCAACATATATAGCTTATGATGCAACACAAGATGTAAGGCATGCAAAACATTCGTAAAAGTGTCAATGCATCGTGCAATCGCAAATTTATTGTGAGTATCGATCTCAACAGGACTCAATCGCTGATCGCATCGTTGTTGTCGGGTTTCACCTCTGACAGGTCGTTGCTATAATCGTTTTCACATATGTCGTGCTCTGTCTTGTAATCGTTGTCGTCTTGGCGTCGTCGTCATCTTATAACTGTCGGGTCTCGTATTCGATTGATCGTCTCGTAGATGTAGGGTCTGGTCTCCAATGGGTCGTCTCGTCTGTATCGGTTCTCGTCTGCGATTGGTCGACTCGCCTATATCAGTTCTCGTCTACGATTGGTTGACTCGTCTGTACCGGGTTTCGTCTCCGGTTAATCGTCTCGCCGGCACCGGGTCTCGTCTCCGGTTGGTCGAGTTATCTGCACCGGGTTTCGTCTCCGGTTAATCGTCTCGTCGGCACCGGGTCTCGTCTCCGGTTGATTGATTCGACTATATCGGTTTTCGTCTCCGATTGGTCGACTCGTCTGCACCGGGTTTCATCTCCAGTTAATCGTCTCGTCGGCACCGGGTCTCGTCTCAGGTTGATTGATTCGTTTGTATCGGTTCTTGTCTCCGACCGGTTGACTCGTCTCGTCAACATCGGGTCTCGTTTTCGGTTGATCGTCTCGTTAGCACCGGGTCTCATTTTTGGTTTATCGTCTCGTCGGCACCGGGTCTCGTTTCCGGTTGATCGTTTTGTTGGCACCGGGTCTCGTCTCCGGTTGATCGATTCGTCGGCACCGGGTCTCGTTTTCGGTTGATCGTTTCGTCGGCACCGGGTCTCGTCTCCGGTTAATCGATTCGTCTGTATCGGTTTTTGTCTCCGATTGGTCGACTCGTCTGTACCGGGTTTCGTCTTCGGTTAATCGTCTCACCGGCACCAGGTCTCGTCTCCGGTTGGTCGAGTTGTCTGCACTGGGTCTCGTCTCCGGTCGATTGATTCGTCGGCACCGGGTCTCGTTTCTGGTTGATCGAGTCGTAAATCACCTCGTTCCTGCAGGGTCCTGCCCCGACAATCGATTCGTCGTGTTCCGCACCCGATTGGTCGAACTCTCGTATTTTATTTTCGCATAACAAGTCAAATGGATTTTACAATTTGATCAATTGCTCTATTATTAACTGTATGATGCATGCTTTTTATTCATGGATAGAGAATGACCCCCTGCACAGTCTTTTTGATACTATTTTTCACAGATGTCGTCACCAGACGCCGTTGTATGTTTGGATCTCGGTCCTCCCACAGGGTTGGTTGGTAGGCTTTTTCGCTAGTTGGACAGTTTGTCGCCGGGCGACAGGGTTATTGCAGATGGTCTTTTGGGACATTCCTGGTCCTTATTATCCTTTCAGGTGCCGGCGGGCTTTGCGGAAGGTTTTCTGAGCTATTGGGCCCTTGCCCGTCAGGTATTCAGATTAGGGACAGTGGAGCTGACCCCTACTCTCGAGGAGTATGCTCGCTTTACCAGCTTGTCTTTGGATGGTCCTTGTGCCAGGGTCGCAGCTGGTCCCATGCGCCGTCAGTTCTTGTCTTTTACTGGGTTACGGAGGACAGTTCTGTTATCGGTGATCACATCAGACCATCTAGTTCCCCTTCATTTCCTGATTGATCGATTCGGCTCACCCGACAGTTTTCATCTATTCCCTGGTGATTTTTCCGTATCTGAGGAGCGCTGGGGCGCTTTGAGAGTAGATGTTTTGATGGCTTGTGTTATCTCAGTTTTGTATCTGCCAGCCGAATCCGATCTGTTGGATATGCGAGTTATTGCGGCCACTAGAGCACTTCAGGAGGATCACACTATTATTCCCATGATAGTAGCAGACACCTACATGTCAGCCTCATATTGTCAGTCTTTTCGAGGTAGAGTATTCAGAGGGAGCTCTGCTTTGTTGTATGTGTGGTTTATGAGCCATCTCAGCCCCATCGGTCATCTCCGTCGCCACGGGTTTTGCTTCAACCACGACATAGCCATGCAATTTTCATTCCGTCCCGTGAACTGTATTGATGCGGCTTCCTGGACAGAATTCTTATCGGCTATTGAGGAGCCCCCTTTTATCTCTTGATCTATTCGGGTTATTGCTCCTTCATGAGCTTCTTGACTCATGTGCCCACCTTGGATTTCATCCCTATTTCTGGCTTGAGGGGCATGACGACTTATCATCCCTTGGCGGTTATGGGGCAGTTTGATCAGATACATGATTTTTACCCTTTCACGGGCGCAGCCGATTACCGATTCCTCATATCACCCCAGACAGAGGGAAATCTCCTGCGGGCATATGATCTTTGGTCTCGCAGGATCTTCGCCGAGTATAGTGAGAGTTGCCCCATTCAGACATCTGCTTATGTGCGATGGTTGCACGGAGACTCTGATATGGTTGGCTTGAGCCAGACTGGAGTATTTGATGACTCTCGATTGATTTTCACAGATGATACCACCCCAGAGGTAATTATTCCTCCTGAGTCTACAGAGATGATGTCCAGATATGATTTTGAAGGCTTCTCCACTCCCGCCCCTACTCCTCATTCCATCTCAGCTGATTCTGCCCCTAGTCAGGTTACTGAGGATAACCAGATCTGACTGGCCTTGATTACTATGGAGGCTAAGAGGGACGCTGCTCTTATTGAGAGAGATGCTGCTATTCTGGCCAGAGATGCTGCCCTTACTAACAGAGACGCCATTGTATTGCAGACTAGGGCAGTTATAGATGCTCACTCTGAGACTGTTAGCCGAGCCACTGCTTTATTGGATCGCATCGCCATGATGGGGCAGCAGATTGCAAGGGATACCGATGCTTCAGACCTATCCACCACCTTATCCATCCTGCTTTAGTTAGTTTCAGATTTGTAGATCATTTTATTTCCTGCATAGACTATGTTAGTTTCATCGGTTATCGAAAGAGAAATCTTGTAACAAAATGACTTATAGACATGCATTTAAATTTAGTCATTTTCCCTTTTTTGTCGTATCATTGCCTTTCATTGGATCCTCATTTTATCCAGCTAACCACGATTTTGATATTTCACCTTCTTTTTCTTCTCCAGTCTTGATGAAGATTTGACAGATATTGCTGCACAACCTATTGATTTTATCGGATTAAGTCTTAGATTTTGGCTAACTGTTTGGTTGGGTTAGGGTTAGGCCATTTGAGATGAAGCTGAGTAGGTGGCTGGTTTCGGGAAGGTTTCGAGGGTATAGGATGTTTTTTTTGACTGTTAGGAATCGGTTGGGGTTAGAGAAAGTAATATTTTGTAAAGAAATGGACCGTGCCATGATGGCTGCCTACGTACTCCCACATGTCGGGAAATCAGGTCCTACGTAGTTCGTTGTTCACAGGAAGAGGAGAAAATGATGATGATGATTTTGTTTTTTTTTAAGCGTAGAACCGCTTCACCGAGTCGGAATTGATGGGCTGTGGGAACACCTCACCGTCCATCTCTTGCAATATGAGGGCTCCTCCGGACAGCATTTTCTTAATCACAAAAGGTCTTTCCCAGTTCAGGGCAAACTTCCCTTTGGCTTCGTCTTGACAAGGCATGATTCTCTTTAGCACTAGGTTATTTTCCTTGAACTTCCGAGGTCTTATCTTTTTGTCGTACGATCGAGAGATTCTTTGCTGATATAACTGGCTGCGAAAAACAACAGCCACCCTCCTTTCATCAATTAGGGCCAATTGGTCGTACCGACTTTGCATCAAATCCTCCTCGCTTATCTGGGCATCAATCAAGATTCTGAGGGACGCCATCTCAACCTCAACTGGCAGAACAGCCTCCATTCCGTATACCAAAGCATAAGGGGTTGCCCCTGTAGAAGTACGCACTGACGTTCTGTACGCCAGCAGGGTGAGCGGTAGCAGATCTGGCCGCCCCCGATGATTAGCAGACATTTTCGCCATGATCTTCTTGATATTCTTATTTGCAGCCTCCACTGCTCTATTCATCTTAGGATGGTAAATGACAGAATTGAGGTGTTTGATCTTAAATTGGTCACATAATTCCTTCATGAGGGCATTATTTAAATTCTTGGCATTATCGGAGACTAAGACCTCGGGTTGCCCGTATCGGCAAATGACATTATTCCTGATGAAATGGACGATGATCTCCTGAGTTACCTTGGGGAAAGAAGCTGCTTCTACCCATTTAGTGAAATAATCGATCATGACGAAGATAAATTGGTGTCCGTTGCTCACTTTGGGCTCTACTGGTCCGATTACATCCATACCCCACATTGAGAATGGCCAAGGGGAGGTCATACAATGCAGTTCATTGGGAGGCGCATGGATTACATTGTCGTGCGCCTGGCATTGGTAACATCGTTTGACATGATCATCGCAGTCGGCTTTCAGTGTTAACTAGTAATGCCCCGTTCTCAAGATCTTTTTGGCCAGCATCGGTCCACTCATGTGTGGGCCACACACTCCACCATGTATTTCGTCCATAATCTTTTGGGCCTGCGTTTCATCCACACATCGCAACAATCCCAAACCGGCATCCCTCTTGTATAATGAATCCCCGCTCAGATAAAACTTCATTGTCATCTTTTGGATTCGCAACCTCTCAGCTCGGCTTGCTTGGTCGAGAATGGATCTATCCCTCAAATACTCCCTTATGTTGTGATACTAAGGCTGCTTTGGCAGAACAACCTCCTTCGATAATACTGCCACATGCTCCTCGTATGCCGGGGCATTCTGTACCGCTATTTCAATCTGTGGAACGTCCCTGCCTTTGATTATGTGGATTAAGGAAGCCAGAGTTGCCAATGCATCGACAAAATCATTCCGTCCACGGGGGATATGTCGGAAAGTGATATCTTCAAACTCTCGCATCAGTTGGATAACACACCGGTGGTATGGAAGTAATCGGAGCTCCCTAGTGCTATACACCCCGATCGCCTGTGTGATTACCAGCTCTGAATCCCCGAACACCGCTAGTCTCTTCACTCCCATATCGCGGGCAAAACGGAGTCCCAATATACATCCCTCATACTCAACTGTGTTATTCGAATTACTGAACTGCAATTTAGTGGCCACGGGGTATTGCTCTCCGGTAATAGAGACTAGGACTGCTCCGGCTATTGCCCCTTCAGTATTCATGGCACCATCAAAATATAACTTCCAGAACTGCCCCTCGTCATCACATCTCGTGTGTAAGACCCATAATACATTCTCGCCCGGCAAAGGAGTTTCTAACGGCTCCATCCCCCCTGCTGGCATTTCTGACAACCGATCTGCAATTCCCTGCCCTTTCATGGCTTTCTGAGTTACGTATATGATGTCGAACTGCTGTAAGATTAACTGCCACCTTGACAATCGACAGTTCAGCATAGGCCTTTCAAAGATATACTTCAGGGGATCCATTCTCGATATCAGGTACGTAGTGTGCCCATGGAGATAATGTTGTAATCTCATTGCGGCCCACGCCAGAGCACAATAGGTTCTTTCGATGGGGGTGTAATTCTGTTCACATCGGCTAAATCTTTTGCTGAGATAATAGACGACCTGCTCTTTGCCTGATTCATTCTTCTGTCCCAGCATACATCCCATCGCAATGGCATTTACCGATATATACATAAAGAGAGGGATTCCATCCTTCGGGGGTACCAGCACCGGTGCTTCTGTCAGCTGCTTCTTAATGGTTTGAAAGGCTTCCTGGCATTGCTTATTCCACTATTGGGAGACATCTTTCCTTAACAGTTTAAAAATCGGCTCGCATGTAGTTGTCAAGTGAGATATGAATCGGCTGATGAAGTTTATTCTTTCCAAAAATCCCCTTATCTCCTTTTCTGTGCGAGGTGCCGGCATATCCACAATGGCCTTAATCTTCGCCGGATCCAACTCAATGCCCCGATTACTAACCAGGAATCCCAAGAGCTTGCCCGACTGCACTCCGAAAGCACACTTTGCCGGATTGAGCTTCAAATTATATTTTCTGAGCCGATCGAATAGCCTTTTGAGATGGATTATATGATCAGATTCTACCTTCGATTTCACGATAATGTCATCCACGTAGACCTCTATCTCCTTGTGCATCATGTCGTGGAAAAGGGCCATCATGGCTCTCTGATAAGTAGCCCCCGCATTTGTAAGACCGAAGGCCAATCGTCTGTAGCAGCAGGTGCCCCAAGGGGTGATGAAAGCGGTCTTTTCCCAGTCTTCCTCTGCCACCATTATCTGATGATACCCCGCAAACCAATTAACGAAAGAGTACATCTCGTATTGGGCTGTGTTATCCACCAAGATGTGTATAAAAGGCACTGGGAAGTTGTCCTTGAGACTGGCCTTATTCAGATCTCTATAGTCGACACATACCCTCACCTTCCCTCCAGGCTTAGCTACTGGGACTATATTGGACAGCCATTCCGGGTAAGTGGACACCATAATGATTCCAGCCTTGAACTGTTTGACGATTTCTTCCTTCACCTTCAAGCTCCATTCTGATTTTAGCTTTCTTAGTTTTTGCTTGACAGGCTTAGAACCCTCCTTGATGGGCAACCGGTGTACCACAATGTCGGTGGATAATCCAATCATGTCCTCATGAGACCAGGCAAAAACATCCTCATACTGGCTTAGCAACTTGGTTATTTCTGTTTTCTGGCTAGGGGTCAGGTCTGTCCCTATCTTGAGCTCTTTGGGTTTGTTAGGGGTTCCGATATTTATGGTGATGGTTTGGTCTAAGTTGGGTTTGGGTTTGTCTTCGACCCATCCTTTGATCTCGTCAGGTGTGTCGTTGTTATCTGTCTCATCCTGCTCAATGCCTATTAAATCGAAATCCAGCTCAATATCAAAATCATAGTTATCTTTCAAATTCAAAAAATCGTTTGTTAGGCAAGAAATACTCAAATTGGTACACCTGACATGAAACAAAAATATTTGTCATATATATAAGTCATTTTCCCACAATGATCATCTTTAAAATAACATGACGAAATAACATAACCATGTAAAATTTAAAATAAGGGACAAAAACTGGTATCTATTCATCCTCCACCATCCGGGGTATACCACCCTGACGCCATATTTTACCCTCGTTTGGATATTACTAGCTCCATCGTCCAGTTGTCGGTGGTCAGATCGGCCGAAATGCGATAGATGAAAGGCGATTTCGCATCGAGAACTTCCTTGATGACCACAGCCACATCACATTGGTCCTTCTTCATAACCTCCTCAGGAATAGTCAACCCCGCCCAATTGATGACAGGCACACACTGTTGGGCTCCTGACAGCGTGGCAACATCCTTCCCTTTTCCCTTGCTTACTGACTGTCCAGGGATATAACACTTGGTTTCAAACTGTTGCATGACCTCCTGCAGGAAACTCTCCTTTTTGGCCGACTCATCATTCGTGGAGGTTAATTTTTCACCTCCTGTCTCAGACATAGGCTTGCCAGTACCCTGTTCATTGTTGATTTTCGGCATAAGACTTTCGGCCAGTCGAGTTGGGGTCCCCCCTTGAGAGTGTTTCTGTTCTGTGCCTCCATAATACCCCAACCCTGCCTTGCCTATCTGATTGGGCAGTTGAATAGGCTCAGTAATTCCTTGACTGTTCTTTCCCAATCCTCGCCCAAGTCGAAACTTCATCTTCATCATTTCTCTAGCAACAAAGGTAAGTTCAGGAGAGACCTTAGGTTTTACGACTGGAGCCCCCAGACATCTGTAGTGGGGAGTACTGATTTCCAGCGCCTGAAAACTGGCAGGTACTACTGATTCGTCCAAATTAATCACCGGCAGGCCGTTCCAGGTAGGAGAAAGGCCATTACGCTCTGCAGAGACTGTCACTAGATTCCCGTCGATGATAAACTTAATTTGCTGGTGTAGCGTAGAGGGAACTGCCCCGGCCATGTGTATCCATGGCCTTCCTAATAACATGTTATAACTTGCCGCGATATCCAGGACTTGGAATGAAATATCGAAAGTACAAGGCCCTATCTCCACAAGCAATTCTATCTCCCCCATCGTATCCTTCCGGGATCCGTCAAAGGCTCGTACCACCACATAACTGGCCCGTAGGCGCTTAGGATTGACGTTCATTTTTTCCAATGTACTGAATGGACAGATATTCAATGCTGATCCCCCATCAATTAGCACCCCATTCATAACATATCCTGATGAGATTACCGCAATATGTAGTGGTTTCCGGTGCCCCCTTCCCTCTTTGGGGATATCATCATCTATGAACGATATTACATTGTTTTCTAATAGATGATCCACTAGATGGCCGAAACCTTCTTTGCTAATCACCTTGGGAATGTGCGCCTCTTCCAGGACTTTGGCCAGAATTCTGCAGTGATCGTCGGATGATAATACCAAATCCATGATCGATGTTAGAGTCGATTCCTCGCTCAATACCTTGACCCCCCTTGCTTCTGAATGATTCATCTTCCTTAAGAATTCCACAGCTTTCTCCTCGGATATCTTTTCGTTCTTCTTCCCTTTGCTCTCAAGGACTCATCCTGGAAGATATAAAGGATTCCCCTTTGACATTATAGAAGCACAACTGGCATCCTCCTTTGATTCTCCCCCGTAATTCCACGGTACTGTTTTCAGACTGCTAATGGGGATTTGTGGTCTTACCGCAATGGTGAGAATCGTCGGAGCCGTTTTCCTGATAGGCGCCTCTGTGATACCCTTGCTCAGACCCGCCAACCTAATCGGCGTCCCTCGTATATTCTCCTGATCACTTGTCATGCAAATCATCTCATCGATTCTCTTTATAAAATTCAGCCTTGGTGGTCCTCCGGCTTCGCTGGCTTCCACCACATTGACCCCTTCCCCATCATGCTTAGGCAGGGGATTGACTTTAACATTTGGTGACTCTGGCTGTTCCACCACAATTTCCCCGCTATCGATCATGTTCTGAATCTTGTGTTTCAGCGCCCAACAGTCCTGAGTATCATGAACAGGGGAACCCGAATGGTACGCACACTTCTTACTCGGGTCAAATCTTCTCCCCTTCGGGTCAATTGGCGGTTCCAAATCGACTATCTGTCTCTGTGCTATTAATACTGCCAAAATCTGTTCAAGAGGATCCCCAAGTGGGGTGAATACCCGATCTTTTGTGGCCTCAAATCTTCTCCGTCCGTTCGTCCTTTGATTATTGAAATTAGATTGTCGGGGCGGCATAATTCTCTGTATTTGCACCGGAGGGCTATTCTCCACCTTCCTAGATAATCCCTGCAGGATGAGGGAAACATCCTCCTCCTTTTTCTTTTGGGTCCTGCGGGAAGTACTACCATAGTTTCCACTCTGGATTTGCTCCGCAACTGTTTCTAGAGCTGTGAAGTCCCGGATCTTGCCAGACTTTAACCCCATGTCAACCATTTCTCCATGCTTTATCATTTCGGCAAAAGGTCTTCCAATCCCCGCTATCACTCGCTCATAATAGGGTGCCTCCTAGATATCCACAAAGGTCATTACCATCTCTGCATCATTCATTGGGGGATTCACCTGTGCAGCCATACCCCTCCACCGCTGTGCATAGTCCCTAAAAGATTCTTTTGGTTGCTTTTTGACTTTTGTCATCTGATATCTGCCAGGGGCCATCTGTGCCTGGAAGCTGTATTGTGTCAAGAAAGTATGGGCCAATTCCTCCCAGTTGTGGATCCGAGCATTATCAAGGCGGGCATACCAAGTTCTTGCTTCTCCTGTTAGGCTCTTTTGGAATAACTGCATCCTTAGTCCTTCGTCCTCTGCATAAGACCCAAGTTCCCCAATGTATATCTTCAGGTGTGTATAAGGGTCTCCCTTCCCATTATATTTCTCAAATTCGGGGATCTTGAACTTCTCCGGATACCTGGTTCCTGGAAAGACACACAGATCTGAATAACTTACCCTGCCCAAGGAACCTATGCCTTTTAGAGACTGAATAGTTTCCTCCATCTGCTTCATTTGCTTTCGTAGATCATCAGTGTCTCCCTCTTCTGGAATAGTGATTACTATCCTGTTAGGTGTAGGAATGGCTTTGGGGATGACTGGCTCGCCCTTAGGCTGGGGTTGATCATCCTCAGGCGGATCCTTGTTTGGCGGATCCTGTCTCAGTAGAAACTGCTCTTTCAGCATCGTGACCATTTCCAACATCTGTTTTTTAAAATCATCGAATTCCTCCCGAGATATGGAACCAGGATTAGGAGGTGGAAGATCAGCCATTTCAAATGTAGAAACCTGGGCCCTCTTAGATTACAAACGCGTTTGAAGAGCAATCCTACAGGGGAAAACGGTTTGAAGTTTAGTCTTGGGAAATGAAAGATGTGGATGCATGCTAAAGCTGTAACTTTTGTATTTTTGGGTTTTTTAATCTTTCCCTGCAAAACAAAATGTTAGCAATCCCTTATTACAATAATAAATGCTAGACACAAGTTATTATGCTTTCCCAGCTATTCCCTACAAAACATAGATTCACACAACAACAAGTAAAACAGGGCAAAATATCGCACGTACATACACATTCATAAATTTTTAAAGGATAGGACAGCATCAAGATTTGAACACGGCTTAAGCCCTCTAACGTCCCCAGCAGAGTCGCCAGCTGTCGACACCGGGAAGATCGCTTCTTTTGCTAATTATTACCCTTTCCAATTTTAGCCTTTTTATTAGATAATTTTTGGACAAGATCGGCACCAATGTCGACGGGGTTTTGAAAGATCATTTTTTATGATGAGCCAATTGACCAGAGTCGCCAGTTGGTATATTTAAAATGGATGTACCAACTCATCCGAGTTTCGTTTTCGTAAATCGCTGGCTCATATGTAACTCCGAATTAATTGGTCTGCAAACCGAGATTCATAGAGTTCGGGGGCTTGCTTAAGTGAGGGTAAGGTGTTAGGTACCCCCCGACTTCCGTGAAACACGGTTACCGCAATCTTGATGCTCTTCCTATCCTTTAAATTCTTGAAATGTGTGTGCGCGCGAGTGTGTGCCTATGTGAATGTTGTGGTGAGTTTGCATGAAAAAATCATTTGGTTTTTTATGAAAAGTTGTGTTTTAATTTGAGAATGCTTTAGAATGTCCTTCGGCTTATATGAGAAAAGCTTTATTTTTTATGAGAAAGGTTTGATTTAAATTGTCAAAAGCCATGGGATTTTCATTGGGTGTTGTTTTGGCAAAACAAGAGTTTTTTAAGCCTTCGTCAAAATAGGAATCGAGACCTATACTTTGCTTTCGTAAATAAAGTGACGGGCAATTTCTAGGATCTCTTTAACCCTATGTCCAAAGGTTTAATAAAGCATTATTTATTTTTTATAAAACCATTTTTGTGATGTCTGAACACGATTTTTCTTTAGCCTTCTCTTTTAAACCGGAATCGCCATTCATTAGCATTTCCAATTTTAAGCTTCGTGATGCTAATAACCTAATTTGATTGATTTTATGGAAATCTTCATCGTTTAGCCTTGAAATCAATTTTTGTGTCGTAAATCAAATCAAGCATTAAAATGCGTGGGGCTATTCATGGGCATGGAAGCCATTAAAATAACCCCAAACGCCCACAATCGCATATTTCACTATTACGGGGCCTTAAACCCGATTTTCAACTTGGTATCGTTTTAAGGCCCGACGATTACATATTTACAATCAAGGGTACATCGCCCCTAATACATACACCCAAAAATGTCCATCATCGGATTTGGACCACGGGGTCGTGCTCCTAGGCTCACATCCGAAATTTCTACACACTCACAAAATGGATAATACGCCAATGAACAACATCGAGTTGCCTAACACACCACAATATCCTAAAATAGCAATTTAAATACACTACGCCTAATACATTACCATAACGAACTAGAAATCACCAAATGGATATCATCGGGCCATTAGGAAGAATTTTGTTCCGTTGGAACCCTCACTAATAATCCTCAATCCTTGTATCCTCAATAATATACAAGAAAAACTACATTTAAATATAGCTCAAATGATAAAAGTTTAACAAAATGATATAACAAAAATGCTAAAAACAAATGTCTTTTTCACCTTGCAAATGACACCACGATGCGTATAAATTCGTATATTGAATATAGCAGAAACTATATGTGATACAATCTAGCAAAAGGGGTATAAATCCTCACTTTTTTCTCTCTTTTCTCTCTTTTCTCGCTGTTATTTGCTGTTGTTTCTTCCTCCTTTTTCTTTTTTTTCTGAACTCTTTCTCTCTTCTGTCTTCTGGCCTCGGTTCCCCCGCGCCGATCCTCGGTTTTTCCCGTGCCGTGCTCGAGTTCCGTTCCCACCATTGGCCGCGGATTGATCTGTGGCTGGCTGGGTTGATTTTCTCAATTTTCATACTGCACCTCGATTCTCGTGCCGTACCGTTGGTTTTCCCTGAAAGGCTTGTGTTTTGTAGTCTGAGAATCGCTGGGAAACGTGCCATATTGCTGAGGAATGCTTGTTTCGAATGGCTGCGACATGACACAGGATTAATATTTGGAGCTTGGTTTCCCAGGGGCGCTGCCCCCTCCGACCCCCACTAGATCACCGACGAGCTGGTAAGCGTAGTGGCCATTAGTCGATTCCTGATATCCGCTCGTTGCCGGGTCGGCTTTGATCGCAAGTCGTTGTGGTCGTTTTGAGTGTTTGTACTTATGTCCACCTTTCGTTCTCGTAGGCTAGGATAATTGACGATTTTGCCCTCCTGTTAGGGTTAGTATACGAAGTGCAAAATTTGGGTGTCTACACTCACCATTCAACTCCTTGAAGGTGTAGGAGTATAGTAGGAGCATCCATAGTTTCATGTTGACGCTGAAGGTCGTTACTTATGGATGCGAGTATGATGCATTGAGCTAACTGTGCATCATCTTGCCATTTTCTAAAAGTACCAATCTCTTCCTTAGAGGCATTGTCTGCAACCATTGCATGGATAGGCATATTAAGGACATAAGACAACTTTTCAGCTTTGAGAACTATTCTTAGATTCCTTAACTAATCCGTGTAATTCGGTCTGGTTAATTAACATCTAATATGCTCCGCAGTGATAGTAATTTAGACATTGTAAAATTCTATATATGAATTTATAATTTAACAACATTTTAGCATACATTCATTTCTTAATTACCAAAATAAATTAGGTCTTTATTCAAATTAGTATCTCCCACTATTTTCTTCAAACTATATTACCCTCAATATATAGTTTGGTAAATCTAATTAAAGATTTACTATTGAGAATAAGGATTCCATTTCAAATATATATAGCTTTGTGTGTGCACAACAAACTATATATAAATAAATAGGTAGACAACTATTGCCAATTATATCACCATGTAACTCTTTGTATTTTACCTCTTAGATCATAATGGTCAAGTGTGTGCACATCCGAACTAAAATAATCTAAGTTAAATCCAACCTAGCACTTCCATATATGTGAAGAGAAAAATACAGCCCTTGTATGGGTACAACAAAGCGGTAATGTTCAATTTCTTAATAAGCATCAAATGTGGTAAAACAACATCTTAAATATTTAATACTCACCTTGTGTGTGCACAACAAACTCATATTAAATATTTAATACTCTATCGCTTTACCATGCTAGAAGGCGACGTTCGATATTCCAAATATCTTTAAACGTTTAGGACTTAATATGATTTCTTTGAGGGGTTTGTTATTATTTGTCTCATCTAGATTAGCGTGCATGCACATATATATATATGATTTCTTTGAGGGTTTGTTATTATTTGTCTCATCCAGATTAGCGTGCATGCACACACACACACACACACACACACACACACACACACACACACACACACATATATATATATATATATATATATATATATAATACGCGTCATATTATTTATTATGCGAAGCATGTTGGATAATTTATAATATATACATAGTTAGCATACACATATAAAAGACTATATTCTACTTGGAACGATTATAGACTTTTATTCTAGTTTGGTTCACTAGATCCACCAAGTAAACCAAAAGGCCAAACCTAGGGTGCGAGAACTGAATTTAAATACAACTATTACATTTAAATCCCGGGCATCATTACAAATGGGTCTTTAAGCGCTCCTTACTCCTTTGTCTCCAATTCTTCAAAATAATTCTAACTAAATTATTACATAAACTATTTATAATAAATAGAAACCTTGATCAACAGACAAGGGGAAGTACATAGGAGAGAGATAGAATTTACATTAAAAAAAATTAGAGAAGACACGCATACCCCATTTATAAAAACCCATTCATTCAAGTATCCTCTAAAATAAATCCAATCACACATTAGTCAATAGTCCATAATCAATCCCTATTTATTATCATACATATCTCTATATACATCAATAAATAACATTTATCTCATGAATAATAAAACCATTGCATATATGCATTGATATCATTTAATGGGCAATTTAAAGTTGGATGAAATCTAATTTCATGTATAAAATAACTCTTTATTTTAATTATAAAGCCATGTAAAATAACTCTTTACTTTAATTTTTGAAAAATTACAAAAAATAATCAAAATCGGACAATCTGCCAGACCGGCACTGCTGCGCCAGCTTTGTGAAGGAAAGCGGCGCTGCGGTGCCGTGTCGTGTCCAAGAAGGGGATACGGCACAACTGTGCCACGTCCAACAAAGGGACACAGCGCTGCTGCGCCAAGTCGTCAGAACTGTTTTTTAAATTTTTTTGCAGTCGCGAATTTGATCAATTTTTCATCCAAAACTCGATTTTCTACAATTATTTTCAAAACCCATGATTTTATACAACATATTATGCCCAATAAATTGTTCCAAACACATACCCATACATATACAGAATCAAAACAATTAATAATTCGCATAAAGTTTGGCTCTGATACCACTGTTAGGTTTGTATATAGCGCGAACATGCAATCAAATTACATAAATAGTGCGGAAGCACGATAAAATCAGATTTTAAAATTTTATACAAACAATCACCATGATCTTTCTTTATGCGCAATTATTAATTAACAAAAGAGATAGAAAATAAGAATTATACCTTTGTAGAATTCTAGCTTCCTCAGGTACAAGTTCAAATCTAATTCTTTCGCGTTCTCTTTGAATTTCACTGATTAGATTCCTTCTTTTGATCAACGTTAACCACCCAAGTGTTTGGCCTCTAGAGGTGATCCACCAAGGAATAATATGTATTCAAGAAGATGGATATTTGACAAAACCCTAGTTTTTATCTCTATAGAAATTATAAGTACACTCTCTCCAATTCTAATGGAAGAGTTCATTTTGGATCGCGGCCGCGCCGATCTGCAGATTTTAAAAATTTTCGGTTTCTTTTAATTAACATAAATAGTTTATTTAATTAGAATAAGTTTAAAATAAATATGTTTATTTTATCTGGAATAGGATTCCAGGTTGTTAAAATTAAAGTAGTTTAATTTTGATTTGGTTTTTGATTAAAATAAAAGAGTTTATTTTGTTTTAAAACTAAATATTAGCAAATTATTTGCCCATTAAATGATATCAATGCATATATGGAATGATTTTATTATTCATGGGATGAATGTTATTTATTGATGCATATGGAGATATGTATGATAATAAATAGGGATTGATTATAGACTATTGACTAATATGTGATTAGATTTATTTTAAAGGATGCTTGAATGAATGTGTTTTTATAAATGAGGCACGCGTATCTCGTCATCTCTAATTTTTTTAATGTAAATTCTATCTCTCTCCTATATACCTCTCCTTGACTGCTGATTAAGGTTTCTATTCATTGTAAATAGTTTATGTAATAGGATTAGCTAGAATTAATTTTAAAGAATTGGAGACAATGGAGCAAGTAACGCTTGAAGACCTGTTTGTATTAGAGCCCGAGTTTAAACGTAATAGTTATATTTAAATTCAGTTCACCCTAGGTTTGACCTTAATAAAAGTCAATAATCAATCTAGGTAGAATATAGTATTCTATATGTGAATGATTACTATATATATATATATATATGATTACTATATATATATATATATATATATATATATATATATATATATATATATATCTGTGTGTGTGTGTGCATGCGCGCTAAATAAGGTGAGACAAATAATAACAAACCCATCAAAGAAATCGTATTAAGTCTTAAACGTTCAAAGATATTTGGAATATCGAACGTCGCCTTCAAGCATGGTAAAGCGATAGAGTATTGAATATTTAATATGAGTTTGTTGTGTCACATAAGGCAAGTATTAAATATTTCAGATGTTGCTTTATCACATTTGATGCTTATTAAGGAATTGAACATTACTGTTTTGTTGTGTCACACAAGAACAGTATTTTTCTCTTCACATATATGGAAGTGCTAGGTTGGACTTAACTTGGATAATTTTGATTCGGATGTGTCACACTTGATCAAAATAATCTAAGAGGCAAAATATAAGGAGTTACATAGTGATATAATTGACAATAGTTGTCTAACTATTTATTTATATATTATTTATTATATCACACAAGGCTATATACATTTAAAATGGGATCCTTATTCTCACTAGCAAATCTTTAATTAGATTTGCCGAACTATATATTGAGGGTACTATAGTTTGATGAAAATAGTGGGAGATACTAATGAACTCCATGGCACGCTTGCGTGAGGTGATCGTCACCCGGATTGTTTCTAACAAGTTGATATGATGGATAGCTTGCAACACTTTAACCCTTCGCCTATATATAGACGGTAATCTTAGTACAATTGCTTGCCAATAAAAACTGCGTAGGATGAACACCAACGACACTTCGACCCCTCGCTTATATTGAAGCGGTAATCTCGGTACAATCGACGATTGATGCGGTAGAAGACGCCACACACAACTATGAATAGTTGTATGATAAGTCAATTATGAATCTCTCAAGAAAACTACGGAACACCTAAGAATTCTTTAAACAACCACAAGTAGAGAAAAAACTCATAATAATATTAATAATCTGAAAATTGGTTGTTGATGGATGATTACAACAATGATCCTATTTATAATAATTCAAACAAGTACACAATTATTGAAAGGATTCAAACAAGCACACAAATTGTTGAACCACGACATTACTGAAAATATGGAACTAAAAATAAATGCTAATTCCCTGTTTTGGTAAGGAATCTTGAAAATCTAGGAAGTCAAAAAATGTGAACTGGATCCAGGGAGTTCGCGTCCGGGCGGCAGATTTGGCCTGGATTTTGGCGCCGGGGCAGGGTCCTCGCTGGGGTGGTATATTGGCCTTATATTTTAGTGTCGGGGTGGGAATCCTTTTGATCGCGCGCCGGGGAGAGGAAATTGGCCTGCGAGATGGCGTCGGGGCGGGACGCTCGCCGGGGCAGGGAAAATGCACTTGATGAGCTCGCCGGGGCGGGGAATCCTGTAACAAACAAAAAATGATTTCTTTTGTTTTTCTGATCTGTTACCTTTGTTTGCAACATGTTCATAGTACACACACACTTAGAATTCATCCTCATATCCTCTATACTCGAACCAATATGGATCCAAGCTCTTTGAATCAAAACCCACGATGAACATCATGTTGTGTACGTAGCTTGAACTCTTTTCCACCATTTCATATATTGCATGATGGCTTAGCTTGCGTCGAGTTGGTTTTACTAAATAGGTCGCAACTAGTAATCCCAAACCGCATGATCAATCCTCTAGCTCCATTTCACGCATCTTAGTCCCCGTTCTAAGCAACCTTGGGTTGAAATCAATCCAATCACTCTTGATCATCCGTTGACTCCTCGATACTTGAGTTGAGTGAATGTTATAGTATTCTGACCCCCTCATACTTATGTCATTCCCTTCCTCTTCAAAAGGATTTGTCCTTAAATCTAGAATTTCCTACTCTCGAAAAAGGTTAATCCACAAATCGGACTCTACATCAAAACAAATCAAATTAACAACTGAAATGTAATTAACATTGCAACTTACGAAAACACATGCATATGTAGAAAGATAAACGCAAGTAAAAATCTGGAAAGTTTTATCTCCTCCTGGGTCAAATATCATCAAATAGATCTCCCTTCGAGGCATATACTTCCATTTACGAATTCCTGGATCAAATATTAATTGCTGAAACTCATCACGTTGTTCAAGCAAGCACTTTTGAATTCCTGAATTAAACACAAAATAAAACCAATCAATATGAATCTTTTTTATAATCATGAAAAACTCATGAAACTCAAACTTATATGTGTAGTTTACTAAATCAAAATTCAAATTACTTCCCTGTAGACTCTTAATGCAATGTTCAAATGGATCTACCCAACTTTCCATGCTTTTCTCCTCGAAGAATGAAATCCCATCTCGCATCTTCAAAGCACAAATAATCTTTTTCTTTCCATTGACAATAGCAAATTCAAAATCAAATAATGATATTAACGAAATTGACAGATCACAACCAACACCACAAAATGAAAATTCACTAGCATACATACGATGATCATAACCACACTCACTAGATGTTAAAAGTCAGAATATCATCAAAACAGCTATTACTAAATGATAGCATTTCAAGCGACAAGGCTTGTTCTAATGAAAAGATACCAAATGATAGTGACTTATGCAATGATTTTAATGTGTGATCATCATGAAAACCTAACTCAACATATGGACTATAATGAATTTCATGCAAATTAGAGTTTTAAAAACGAGAAGAAATATCATGATCATAAACTAATTCAACGAAGTTCAAATATCCTCCATAATTTATGATAAAGACGATTCTACCATCAAAATAGCTACTTACAAATTTACCAATGGAAACATGCAAAACATGTTTTAAATAACTCATGAACATACTAGATGCAATAGTTAATCTAACAAAAATAACTGTCCATCTATACAAGTTACATGTTAACATAATTTTCCTTTTTTCACAACCTATCATGCTAATTTGACTAGGCATTGTCATCACATGATTATCATTAAATGTATATAAAATATATGTACTATGCAATTTATCAAACATATTATCTAAGTGAAGAAAATAACAATGATATTTGTTTATTAGTTTAAAATCGACAAACATGCTCGACGTCTCATCCCACTTAGGTATTATGATCTCATCAATAGAACATGCACTTATGACTCCATCCAAGATACCTTCCTCTATCAACTCTCCAACCTATCTCGGTGACTCCTTCGTCTCCTCGAGAATACCAATAGCTGACGGATATGGAGTGATAGCACTAGGTATATAATCCTTCACCTGTATAAGAGAAACAACAGAACTAGACAAAACAGAGTTACTTTGGTTAGTATCCAAAAGCGCCGTCTTGTACGAATGTACAGTCATTGGCTTTTCAAAATACAACTCACTTTCATTCTCACTCTCTTTTTTATAGTCACTTATTTTTCTCTCTTTTTCTTTTTGCTCATTCTCTCGTTTGTTTTTCTCTCGAGTATTTTCTCTCTTATTCATTTCCTTTTCTCTCTCTAGATTACAATCCTTTTGTACAATCATTAAATATTTATGAACTTCATCATGTTCATTAGAACCTAACAATTCTCCTTGGACTCTATACTCGATTCCATCGTCTTCCTCCTTCGGCTGATCTTGCTCTTTTTGTGCCTTAAGATTGACTTGTTGTCGTTTCAAATGATCATCCTTTAACTCATTATACGTTCTCATGATGTCCTCGAATGATATTGGTTTCACATATTCTCTAAGAGTTTCACGTGGATGTTTCCGATGTGACTCCTCATGCCTTGAAGGTCGCTCTTTATGTTTTGGAGATACATATTCATTCCTCTTGCTAGGTTGTACTGGAGCATACCGCCTTCTCATCATGATTTTCAACTCTTTCCATGTATCGATCGGAGGTTCTCCATATTTTCTCCTATCACGTTCAAATTGAGCCCACAATGTACGTGCATCACCAGATAAATCCAGGACTGCAAGTTTAAACTTCCTTTGCTCGGAATATTCCTGAGAGCTAAACTCTCGTTCTTTTCCTTTCTCCCAACTCAAATATGCTTCGGGATCTGCTCTACATTGGAAGGATCTCTTTTGCCACTCATAAGTATTTTTACAATTATATCCATACATGATTGCTAGAAAACAAAGGTTAATACATAAAGAAAATTTCCTCACACACTCCCTCACGTGTTTCGCTCAAACAATGTAATGAAATGCTCATGTATCGCTCAATTGGCTTTTACCCTTTAATAATTTCACCATTCTGGCCTTTTTCCACTCATATTCTCTCTAATAGGTTCTTTTTGAATTCACACAAATATTACCTTAATTTTCCAATTACAATCTAATAAGAACTTATCAAGATATAATATAGAGGGTATGACTCTCGAAATACCAACAAGATTTCTCAATCGTCAAATGTGATTTTCCCGAATGAAATTCCAATAATAGCAATAATAATTTTCTGCAATCTTTTTACTATAATTCAACAATAAAAGTAAAGATAAGTAACTTGATAGGAACTTAGCTCTGATACCAAATGATGGACTCCACGGCACGCTTGCGTGAGGTGGTCGTCGCCCGGATCGTTTCTAACAAGTTGATAGGATGGATAGCTTACAACACCTTAACCCCTCGCCTATATGTAGACAGTAATCTTGGTACAATTGCTTGCCAATAAAATCTGCGTAGGATGAACACCAACGACACTTCGACCCCTCGCTTATATTAAAGCGGTAATCTCGGTACAATCGACGATTGATGCGGTAGAAGATGCCACACACAACTATGAATAGTTGTATGATAAGTCAATTATGAATCTCTCAAGAAAACTAAGGAACACCTAGGAATTCTTTAAAGAACCACAAGTAGAGAAAATAAACTCACAATAATATTGATAATCTGAAAATTGGTTGTTGATGGATGATTACAACAATGATCCTATTTATACTAATTCAAACAAGCACACAATTGTTGAAAGGATTCAAATAAGCACACAATTGTTGAACCACAACATTACTGAAAATATGGAACTGAAAATAAATGCTAATTCCCTGTTTTGGGAAGGAATCTCGAAAATCAAGGAAGTCAAAAAATGTGAACTGGATCCAGGGAGTTCGCACTGGGGCGACAAATTTGGCCTAGATTTTGGCGCTGGGGTGGGGTCCGCACCGGGGCGGTATATTGGCATTGTATTTTCACGCCGGGGCGGGAATCCTTTTGGTTGCGCACCGAGGTGAGGAAATTGGCCTGTGAGATAGCGCCGGAGCGGGAAGCTCGCCGGGGCGGGGAAAATGCACTTGATGAGCTTGTCGGGGCGGGGAATCCTGTAAGAAACAAAAAATGATTTCTTTTATTTTTCTGATCCGTTACTTTTGTTTGCAACAAGTTCATAGTACACACACACTTGGAATTCATCCTCATATCCTCTCTACTCGAACCAATATGGATCCAAGCTCTTTGAATCAAAACCTACGATGAACGCCATGTTGTGTAGCTTGAACTCTTTTCCACTATTTCACATATTGCATGATGGCTTAGCTTGCGTAGAGTTGGTTTTACTAAATAGGTAGCAACTAGTAATCCCAAAATGCATGATCGATCCTCCTACTCCATTTCACTCATCTTAGTCCCCATTCCAAGCAACCTTGGGTTGAAATCAATCCAATCACTCTTGATCATCCGTTGATTCCTCGATACTTGAGTTGAGTGAATGTTATAGAATTCTGACCCCCTCATGCTTGTATCAGATACCAATTTAAATAAAGACCTACTTTATTTTGGTAATTAATAAAATGAATGTATGCTAAAATGTTGTTTATTTCACATGCAGAATTTCAAAAATGTCAAACTCACTATCACTGCGTAACATACTTGATGCTAACAAACTGACCGGACCGAATTACACGGATTGGTTAAGGAATCTAAGAATTGTTCTCACCGCTGAAAAGATTTCTTATGTCCTAAATTCGCCCGTCCCTGCAACAATTGCAGAAACAGCCTTTGAGGAAGAGATTGCTACTTTTAAAAAGTGGCAAGATGATGCAATCTTGGCTCAATGCATCATGCTCGCATCTATGAGTAATGAAGTTTAGCGTCAGCATGAAACTATGGATGCTCCTACTATATTGTTGCACCTCAAGGAGTTGTTTGGTGAGCAAAGTTGGACTGTTAGATATCAGATATCTAAGGAGCTCTTTCGATCTCGAATAACTGAGGGCACTACTGTTGAGACTCATGTCCTAAAGATGATCAATCTGATTGAACAACTTGGACAACTAGGGTTCGTAATGGATGGGGAGTTTAATCAAGATTTGATCTTGCAGTCACTCCCGGACACCTTTCACAATTTGTTGTGAATTTTCACATGAATAAGTTAGACGTCAGCTTGCCTGAGTTAATTAACATGCTGAAAACTGTAACGATCGGGAATTTTTCATTTCCTTGTAACCCGAGTTTATGTGAATAAAATGAATTTTTATTTTTATTTATATTATTATGTGTTATGTGCTTAAAGGTTGTGTTATGACCTAGAATATGTGTATGTATTGAATTTTATGTGTTGTGACGTCGTTAGGGTGAATGTATTGCCTTCGCGAAAAATCGCAGAATCACTATTCACGGGGCCCGTTTACCGAGGTACTATTCACGCCATAATATTTTGCGTCTTTTTTGACCTTAATAAATTTCAATAATACACGTGTGCAAAGTGATAATTTTTCCAAGTGTCAGATTTTCATTTTGAGCCCAATCATGTTTTATTCGGTATCCAAAATATATAGTATGACTATTCCGAATAATTGGACAAATCCCATAATAATTATTTTTATGTGTCCTAATAATTTATGGGAGTACCCATTTTAATTTTGGGTAGAGTTATTTACCAAATTGGGTATAAAAGTGGGAGTATTCGGGTATATTTTTGTGTATTTGGGTATTTATTTTGGCATGTTACTCCAAGAGGGAACCAACCTAAACCTTTGGACCAATCAGATGAGGGAGTAGAGTGTATAGCCGGCAGCATGCTACTATTTGGTAGGCTCAATGCCTTATTTTTCTTCCAATTGCTGAACTTTCTTGAGCCACTCCCTCTCATTCACCCAAAGCCACAAGCTCCCTTCACTCCTCCATTTCCATTGTCAGCCTTCTTCCCTCTAGCATTCCATTTTGAAATTGGTGGAAAAATATAGAGAGAGATTGAGTGTGAGAGTGCTGCAAATATTGAGGGTGAGAGAGAGCATTGAAGAAGAAGGAGGACGAACGAAGAAGAAATAGAGGAACAAGAAAAGAAGAAGAAGAACGTGGAAGAACAAGAAGCCAAGAGAACGGGAGAAGGGAAGAGGAGCTCAATCCAATCGAACCTAACAATCTCTTAGCACCTAGAAGGGATTTACAAGGTAAACAATCAACCAACAAATTCATTCCATGTGATTTTGATAGGATTTTCAAGTTATATTTGTTCTTGAGCTCAAACCGTTGGGTTTGAGCATTTCTTGTAATTGTTGTTGTAATTGTTAGTTGTGGTTGATTTTTCTTGTTGCCAAGACATCTTGTAAGCTATTAATAACCTCAAACTGGAACGAAATCAATGAATGATTCGAACCTTGGCATAAAGGATGAAACTTTGGACTTTTTAGATAAAATGACTTTCAGACAGTTTAGAGGACTATAAAGCTTTGATTGAGTAGTTGTTTGGTCTAATTGATGTTGCAATATTGTAGTTCCATGGGTTATCTTCATAACTCAGTTGAAATGGAGTTAAAAGAGTTAAAACACAGATTTGGTGTTGATTTTGGTGAAGAACACCAAGAACACAAAAACAGAGTTTTAATTTTGTACTTTGGCTCACAAATTGGTCATGTTAATGTTTATGGGTATTTCTAAATTTTTGATATGTTGTATCCCTATGAATTAGGCGTCCATAGAGTCTGAAATGGACCAATTTGCTTGTGTAGAGGAGAAGTTATGAAGGTTGGAGTTGAAGGAGGTCGAGGTCGTGAACTGGGCAAAAGCCCAGAATCCGGCCACTGGATGGTTGATGCTGCAGCGCCAACAATTCACGCTGCAGCGTGGCCTATCCAGGGAATGAAGGTGGCTCACGCCACAACGTGACCTCCAAGCTTTGAGCGTGGGGCCGCAGCGACGCCACTTGGCAGGAAACGGATGGGAATCGCGCCGCAGCGGCGAGCCCAAGCTCTAAGCGTCATGCCGCAGTGTGAAGCCTTGTCATGGAAAAGATGCGGGACTCACGCCGCAGCGTGAGGTCTAGCTCTAAGACTTGGCGCCGCAGCGCCACCCCCGTGTCCGACCTAGGTCGGGTTAGTCAGACCGGGTCCGGTCGGGTCGGACGTAGTAAACTTGTCCAGCGGGTCCAACTCTTATATTTCTTTCCTAAATGATTAAATAAGTTAGTTATTTATACCTTGTTAAACCTTAACTTTAATTGCTTAATTGTTTATTGAGTGTCAACCAAATTAGTATTGTCTTAAGGCGTCAATTGACTGGGTAGTCGTAGGGCAATCAATGTGTTTTAATGATGCAACGTCTGTTTTGAACCTAGTCTTTATGTGACTAATTGTTATATGAATATATATTTACATGTGTAGGATATTAAGGAGCATGTGTTGTAATATTGTAGCAGCGCTTCAGCCATGTTCTCTTAACTTTATTCAAGCTATTTAGTGAGGAAGTTCTATCTTATTCAAGTTATAATTGAGCAATCATTCTATGTTATTGCAAGTTCCTCACTCAACTATTTTATTCGAGCAAGTTTCCTATCCTATTCAAATGTTGTAAATTGTTGCAAGTATTACTTCATTAAGCGAGTTTCTTATCTTATTCAAGATATTCTGTACAGGTTCCTTTACTTCAATCATTGTTAAATTGCAAATGTTCGTAGAATGAACTAATAATCATTCACGTTATTTAACTATGCTTCAACGCATGTTATTAAAGCTTTCAAGTTCTATATTCCATGAACTGCATAAGATAGATGTCAAAGCCAATTGTTTCGGCTAGACGTATGTTTAATCATCATTGTTGTTAAGTAAAGCTATCCGATCAAATTGTTTGGTTTGGATTCCTATGTAAAGCTGAGATAAACAACCCTCATAGCAGGGGAGACAGTATGTATGTCGGGGAACCGACACGCGCGCGAACAGTATGTTAAAGGGGTTATGCATAACACCGGGTACATTAGGCTGATCACCTATTGTATTAGTATGTTGGGCTATCAGATGAATTTTTTTTAATTCTAGAAAAAGTTCAGTGTCATGATGACAACTCAGTATAGAATATTTCCTCCATTTGGAAACATTGAAATCATTCGGTCCATAGAGGCCTTACAATTGTGTTAAAGAGATCATTCGTTGAGATTGTGCAAATTCTTGAGCTATCTTTTAATCTCTTGATTCTTGTAAGCTATAAAGTATTCATTTGATGATTCACGATTATTGTTATTATACTTGCTGAGCAAATTTGTTGCTCACCCTTGCTTTCCTTAAAACATTTCAGTTAGTCGAGCTCGTGGTGAAAGCTCAGGGAAGGATAAAGGCAAAGGCAAAGCTACTGATTAGCTTTGTACCGTTAAGATTACTATTTTGATTATGTATTAAGACTCGTTGACTTTTGTGATGTATTAAGACTTAATTACCCTTATGTATTAAGTTACGTTTGTAGAAGTTTTGGTTTCGAGACTTGGGACAGGATTATTTATGTTATATCAATGTAAATATTCCTTTATTTCCGCTGTAAGTTATCAATTGTATGACGTATGTATTAGATAGTGACGAACCAAGTTCGCGGTTCAGGTGACCCGGATTTGGGGGCGTCACAAAAACTGCTGAAGGTCACTTCTCATCCAACAAGAACCTAGTCTTACTGGTGGATGATTCTTCCAAGAAAAGGAAGACACCCAAGGTATCTTCTGAAAAGAATAAAAAGAAGAAGGCTAAGGGCTAAGGCAAGGCGAAAGGAAAGGATAAAAATAAAGCTGATCTTGATAGCAAAGGAATTTGCTACCATTGCTACAAGTCGGGCCATTGGAAGAGGAACTGCAAGGAATATCTTGCGGACCAAAAGAAGCTTGGAGAAGTTTCGACTTCCGATCTAGGTTTGTTTATGATTGAAATTAATTTTTTTTGAAAGTTAAAATTCTACTTGGGTATTGAATACCGGCTATGGTTCTCACATATGTAATAATATGTAGGGACTAAGCAGAAGTAGAAAGCTGAACAAGGAAGAAGTTGTCCTATGATTGGGAAATGGAACAAAGGTTGCTACATTAGCTGTAGAAACTTATGGTTTAGCACTGCCTACGGGTAAGTCCATTAGTTTAAATAATTGTTATTAAGTTCCAACACTCAGTAGAAACATTATTTTATTTTCTGTATTGAATATGGATGGTTTTGATATTATAATAAAGAACAATAGTTGTTCTATTTATAATAAAAATATTTTATATGGTGTTGGCAATTTATTGAATGGACTTTACATACTTGATGAAAGTAGTATGCACACAAGCCAATCATATTTGATATGATGTAGCATATACTTTGTAATCTTATTCGGTTATTAAAGGCATTTTATATTATCTACATAGTGCTGTTATATTAAATGTGATAAACCCATAGTTTTGAGCAATACTTTTAGAATCATGATGATGATCATGCTAATGAGATCTAAATTCTAGATAGCTCACAAACTAAAATCGTTCCTAATCGTTGGATTACTAAAAAGGGGATTAGTGAATCCGGATAGATTAGTACATACGTTGCTTGCTCTTAAGAAGAGGATGATTGATCTCATAATTATTTATGTGGAGACACTAAAGCAAGTATGTAGGTGCTTTTTGGAGAATAAGTTCACTGAACATGACTCGCTAAGGAATATCTAATGGAGTTTTACTCACCTGTCAATAGGAATTCCTCTAGTGATAGTAGTATAAGTGATCCTTGGACTTGAGATTATCATAGTATCTTGTGTATGATGAGTTATACTTTCACATGTCCCTTAAGACCTTTAGGGTATAACAAAGGGTATGCTTGGGTATAATAAGTTGTACATGGAGATAGGTGAATGATCAACAAAGAATCTACCACGTCTAGTAAAATATGTGAATGTCCTATGTGATTCGATAAATGACAACTCAGTAGTCATTGGCCAAGGCAGAATGAAATTAGAAAAAAGAGTTTCTAATTTGCATTATTTAGAGTTGTGCATTTGAGAATTAGAATACATATAATTAAATAAAATAAGACTTGACAATAATTCCATGTCTTATATTTAATTGGGACATTGTATGGTAGAAGGATTGAATTGTACGGTAACTATGCATTGAAAGGTTCTTCTATGATTAATGTTGAAATCTATATTATATCGTTGATCGGTAAGGGGACTTACCCTTATTGTAGAATAAATATTATTTATTTAAATGAATTAAATAGTTTAATTTATTTATTTAAATAAGATTAGAATTGTTCTAATTGATTTATTGACAACCGGTTTAATATGGAGAACCTAAAGGGTCACACCGCAAAACGAAAATATTTATTTAAGAAGTAAATGGCATAATTGTAATAATAAGTTAAGTGTATTTAATTTAGTCTATGGAAATAGAATAAATTAAATAGCTTAATATTTATTATTTAATATTTTGGAAATATTAAATATAAATTAATAAGAGGAGTCTTATTATTGTTATTACTATTACTATTATTTAATTCCTAATAGGGATTGAGAATTAATTAATAGAAGTACTCTCCCATGGATTCCTAATTGGATTAGGAGCATTATTAATTAAAGGAGTTTAATTATAATAGAAACCCTAATCCTAAATAGTTTAGGGAAGGGTTATTCCTACATCTATAAATAAGAGGGGTCTTATCATAGATTAGGGTTACACACTCTTGCATTAGATTGTGGAGAGTACTTACAATTTCTATAGAGATAGAAACTAGGGTTTTGCTAAATACCCAACTTCTTGAATACTTGTTCTTCCTTGGTGGATCACCTCTAGAGGCCAAACACTTGGGTGGCTAACGTTGATCAAAGGAAGGAATCACACCGTAGCATTCGAGGAGAACACGAATGACTAGGAGTTGAACTTGTACCTGAGGAAGCTTTGAACTACGAGGGTATAATTCTTATTCTCTTTATCTTTCGTTTATATCGTTAATTGAGCACATAGATTGATCTTGGTGATGGTTTGTATAAAATTTTAAAATCCGATTTTATCGCACTTCCGCACTGCATGTTCGCGCAATATACAAACCTAATAGTGGTATCAGAGCCTAATCTTGTGCTAATTATCGATTTTGATGATTCCATGTATGCTTGATATGCGATTGGATCGAATTTTTTGGGCAGAAAAATTTTTCTGAATCAGCTAAGCGGCGCAGCTGCGCCGCTTCCAGTTCATTCTGGAGCGCAGCTGCGCCGAAACCCAGAATCGTTTTTTCCTGGGGAGCAGCGCAGCTGCGCCGTGGCCCAGTTCATTCTGGGCGCAGCTGCGCCGGTAAGCAGAATCTGAAAAATATTTTTTCTTTCTTCGATTAAAATAAATGGTTTATTTAATTGATAAAAGTTTAAAATAAAAGAGTTTATTTTATCTGGAATAGTATTTCAGATTGCTAAAATTAAAGGAGTTTAATTTGGATTTGGTTTTTGATTAAAATAAAAGAGTTTATTTTGTTTCAAAAACTAAATATTAGCAAAACTTTTGCCCATTAATTGATATCAATGCATATATGGAATGGTTTTATTATTCATGAGATGAATGTTATTTATTGATACATATAGAGATATGTATGATAATAAATAGGGATTGATTATGGACTATTGACCAATGTGTGATTGGATTTATTTTAGTGGATGCTTGAATGTATGGGTTTTATAAATGAGGTCTGCGTACCTCGTCTTCTCTAATTTTTCTTAATGTAAATTCTATCTCCCTCCTATGTACTTCCCCTTGACTGTTGATCAAGGTTTCTATTTATTGTAAATAGTTTATTGTAATAGGACTAGTTAGAATTAATTTTTGAAGAATTGGAGACAAGGGAGCAAGGAGCGCTTGAAGACCTGTTTGTAATGGAGCCCGGGTTTAAATATAATAGTTATATTTAAATTTTATTCTTGCACCCTAGGTTTGACCTTTTGGTTCACTTGGTGGCTCTAGTGAACCAAACTAGAATAAAAGTCCATAATCAATCCGGATAGAATATAGTATTCTATATGTGCATGCTTATTATATATATTATATATTATCCAACATGCTTCGCATGTAAAATAATATGACGCGTATTTTATATATATATGTGCATGCGCGCTAAACAAGATGAGACTAATAATAATAAACCCCTCAAAGATATTTATATTGTAATATTCCGAACCCTAATAAGATTTGTATATGTAAATTATGTGTTTAATAAATGAAATTTCTTGTTCTGACTTAGTATTAGGTGATTGCGTATTTTATTAAACAATTAGGTCAAATAAATTTTTTTTCGCCAAGTAGCTGTGTCGTGCTTAATCGGACAAAATGATTTGTCGTGCTTCCGGCGAATTCACCGAGAAGCGTTTCGGTAAATTAGTTTTGTAAGCTGCTGTGTCGTACTTGGAATTGACGAAGTGCTTTGTCGTGCTTCGACATTAATATAATATTATATTAAATGATAAAATTTTAAAATAAGTTAAATAGGGTTTAAAATGTTATGCGGAAATAGAAACCCTAATTTGAAAACCCTAATTGGTAATAATTGTCCGAATTGATCAATTAAAACCCTAATTATTGTACAATAATCTTAATTGATGTAATTAAGATTTAAATGATGAATCATAATATTAATTATGAATTATTAAGATTAAATTAAACCCTAAACGAAAGATTGAAACCCTAATTATAGGATTGGAAACTCTAAACCCTAATTAGAAACCCTAAAGCCCTAATTTGATTCAAGAACACTAAATTATGGAGTTATAAATCTTAATTATGATATAATATCTTAATTAAGGTATTACTAAACCTAAATTAACATACTAATCATGATTAACAAAAATCTAGAATTAATTAGTAAGTAAATAAATGAAAATTAAAATCCTAGCCAATGAAAATGAAGCTAGGAGTGTGCAAGCTTGTGCTTGACACACTCCAGCACAAGTAGGTTAATTAGGCCAGACATGTAGCAGCACAAGTTCCAAGCTTAGATATTTTTGGGAGCAAAGTTTGGAAATTAGTCTAGGAAACCCTAAATTCAAGTTGCTATAAGTAGAATGAGATGCTGAGCTTTAAACCTACGAAATTTCAAAGCTTATACACTCACATATCCAGCCTAAACAAACCCTAGCAATCACAAGCTCAGAATCAGAAGCCAGAAATCAAAATTTGAAGAAAAAGGTGCACAAAACCCTAATTTATGTTTGATCTTCAAGCCTGGAAAATTTTTGTGTTTTAGATGTTTAGGAATCCTTGTTAAGGTGTTAATAAGTGATCTGGGCGGTTAAAACATGTTTACATAACATCTAGGTATGAAAATCAAGCCAAAAACTCAAACTGTTCTTGGCAGTCAAGAACAGTCTGACAGGCCATTTTGTTAGGCCTTTTGATCGTCTTAGATTAGTTGTTTGATCTGTTTTTATGCATCTATGTGTAGCCTGCCATGTTATCTTTAAAGCCCGACATGTATCATAGCAACCAAATAAATAGTATGAAAGATATAAGTGGTCAAAGTCCTTTGACCGCTCTGATTTTGCAAGTTTCTGGGTAACCCAGAAACCTTTGAAGAACTCTGACAAGGTTTGTCAGAAGTTCATGCTGCCCAGAAATGGCTTAGATGTAATATTTTGTGTAGTTTATTGGTTTAGACTTGTTCTATGCTAGGTAGAGTACAATCTGGTAACATAAAAACACATTTATAAAACACAGAATCAAAGTTATTCATGGTCAAACCATGTTGACTGACCATGACTGCTTGAGTTTCTAGGTAACCCAGAAACTCAAGAACAGTTTGAACCCGGTGGTTTGACCATCAAATTTAGAGCATGTTATGATATATTTTAAGATGGAATTTGTTATGTCGTTGTACACTGCCATGTTGGCTATAACAACAAACAAAAATCAAACACAAACATCAAACCAGTTGGAATTAAATTGAGGTCAAAAGTCACTGTTGGACATTGACCAAGTGTTCTTCATGAAGAACACCTTTAGCGATAGTCTTCAAACCCAAACCCAGAAAACTAAATTTCTATTCAGACCGTCGCTAAAGCCCTTTAGCGACGGATTTTTAATAAAAATAAAATAAAAATTAATTAAATAAATTATAAAATATAAAATAAATATTAAATAATTATTAATAATTAATAAATAAATCCGAAAATTCATTTTTAAATTATAAAAATTTATTTTTAATATTTTTTCTATATTCTGAAATATTATTTATTTTAATTAAATAATAATTAATAATTATGATAAATCATTTAATAATTGTTTTAATTATTTAAAAATAGTATTAAATTATTAAATAATTATATTAATTATTTAAAAATGATATTAAGGTAAATAAAATTATTATATATAATAATTAAATAAAATATTAAATATTTAAATATTATTAATGATAAATAAATCATTTAAATAATATATTAAGTAGTTAAAAATTACTTTAAATGATAATTAAATCATTTAAATATCAAATTATGTGTTGAAAATTATTATAGGTAATAAATAAATTATTTTAAGGAGAAAATAAATTCTAAGAATATTATTAATGATAAAATAAATCATTTAAATAATATTCTATCTTTCTAAAAATATTATAAATGATAAATAAATCATTTAAATAATATTTTAAATATCTAAAAATATTCTAAATGATAAATAAATTATTTAAATAACATATTAAATGTTTTAAAATTATTCTAAATGATAATTAAATCATTTAAAAATATTCCTAAGCTTGTAAAATTATTTAAAAATACTTCCAAGCTTCTAAAAATTATTTAAAAATAATACCAAGCTTCTAAAAATGTTAGAAATAATAATTAAATTATTTAGACTAATAATTAGACTTCCACATGAAGTTTTATCAAACAATCTATGTGTTTAGCCATTAAGGATACGACCGAGATACCGAATCAACGTCAAACCTTAATGAAACTTGTTTAGATTAGCGTGATACATGTTTATATACGTGCTAACGCTTATTATTGGTATACGTAGACTACGTGCGTTGACCGATTGTACTAAAATTATAGTGAGCTACGCTAAGGCAAGTGTCCTAACCTTTCTCAATTTATATTAAGCAAGTATTATACATCTTGCTATCAATTATTGTGAAGTTATTGCTTCTTGTTCAGCATAACTTAAGAAATGAATTATTATTCATATATTGCTTGTTCGAGCTTAAATTGTTGTGTCAAGCCAAATTGTTTGGTACGACATCTGATACTGAGAAATGGAACACCTTGATGTAAGGTGAACCCGAAATTTTCCCTTAAAATAAGGTGACGAAATTCTCTTAATATAAGGTGATGAACAGTTGATAATATATCAACATAAATTGGTAGGATGATATGCATACTCCTAGGATATTGGTGAGGCTGATCACCTACCAGATATCCAAAACTCAAATGGTTCTAAGTCATTAAAGACTGATAGAACTAAATGAAATATATGGTTCATGTACAGAACCCTCAGTATACATCATTGTCATCTTTCAAATCAAACACATGGTGTTTACATATTTAAATGAACTTGCTGAGCATTTGTAGCTCATTCTTACGCATATCTTCTTTTGCAGCTATAAATGATATCCCTGGCACGTCTGGGACTAACAAGGGGAAAAGCTATGCTTATTAGCTTTAGTGTTTATTGTTGAATACTTTAAGTCTTTTAAAGACTTGTTGTTGTAATAACTTAGTATAACGAATGATGTAACCGAACAAAATGTTATGTAATATATTATGATCCTTTATGTTATAGAATGCGTTATACTCTGATCTTTAAATTCTTTAGAATAGTTGTACTAAGTTAAATACAATGTCTATATGAACTATACATCTGAATGAGGGTATCTAAATGATGTTGAGAGTCCTATATGGACAATCTTGTCATTTGTACTGTGAATGTCAGATAGATAGGGAATATTGATATGAAAGAGATATTCATACGGTATGAATCTATATATCTAAGTGAGGGTATCCAAACACAGACAACGTTCTGGCCGGAACTAGTACCTGTTATGGGATACTGTGAACCTTGGATAACTAGAAGTCATATTTTATTAAATATTTATAGTTGTATAGTTCCACGTGAGCACCAGATCTGCTACAGGGGAGTGTAGAGATTTGGGGGCGTCACAGGTTGGTATCAGAGCTGTAGATTATAGCTCTAAGGTAGTTAGGAAATACCTTGGAATATAGTCTTTGAGTCCGTAAAATACTTAATGATACATAAAATAATCTTAAAAGCTTTATCTTATGTGTAAATTTGTTTCCCCATAAATACTAAATAAATTAAAATTCTTTTGTAGGATGGCAGGAGTAAACCAACACATAGGATGGTTATCCGACAGTGAGCCCGATGAGGTGCCTGATTACGAGCCATCTACCCCTGAACTAGATTTAGAGGATGAAGACCCCGAGGAAGAGGAGCTTATCCATGATGAGGAGATCTTAGAGGCAGAGGAGGCAGAGAACCCGGTAGATGGGCAGTTAGTAGACCCTGATTCTGAGGAGGATATTGGAGCAGGCCAGATGATGAATGTCGAAAGACACGAAGAGATAGTCATTGAGTTGGTACAGCAGTCGACAGCAGAGTTAGAAGCTGCTAACTCTCGTGCAAACATAGCGACAGGATTATTGGAGAGTGAGCGAGATACAACTCGGCGTTTGAGGATACTCCTTCAAGACACACAGAGGGAGAAACAGGAGGCACAGATGCAGGCATACAGAGCCGATAGGAAGAGTAAGGCGGCATTTGATGGCCTAGAGCGACGAGTGTTTAGGTATCCGGTGGAAGAGGAGAAGGAGGAATATATGATTGATAGAGCAGTAGTCGGTCACATGATACGAGATGCTGATAAGGGGATGCGTAATAGCGCAGTTTAGTAGTGTCTAAGATTATGTGTTGTACTTAGTACGATATCAAAATTTTGAGTTGTAAAGTAGGAAATCCTTGTAATAACTAGTAGTAGTATAACTACTAGTCGGTTATGTAATCGTTGTTGCATGTTATATTCTATGTAAGTATATCTTTGTATTTATACTTGCTTTTCTTTATTTTAGAACCATGGCATCAGGACGAAGAACCCAAGCCCGAACTGAGACCACCGAGCCAAATCCCACACAACAATTAGTAAATATCCTCTTAGAAACCTTACAAAATCGTCCACCACCTCAACCCACCCCAGTTAATCCACAAGGTACAATATTCAAGGACTTTAAACTTGTTGGACCACCGGAATTTAAGGGAACCGCGGAACCAATTGAGGCTAAAACATGGGTTACTGAGATAGAAAAGTTTTTCAGGGTAACTAATGTTGGCGAAGATCAAAAGACGATCTTTGCCACCTTTTTCCTCAAGGGTGAGGCAAACCATTGGTGGGAAAATACAAAAATTCGTGCAGGTGAGGATATAATTCCTTGGACCAGGTTTAAGGAATTATTCTTCGAAAATTATTTTCCCCAATCAATGAAGGATCGTATGGAGGTACGATTCTTAGAATTGAAACAAGGAGAACTTACCGTATCCCAGTATACGGCCAAGTTCAATGAATTAGCCAGGTTTGCCTCACACCAGGTTGATACAGAGGCAAGAAAGACTAGGAGATACGAAGAGGGATTAAAACCCCAAATTCGTAGCAAATTATCAGTATTTCAAGTGAGAACTTTTCCAGAAATTCTCGAGAAAGCTATTATAGCTGAAAACGAGAATGAAGCTTTAATAAAATTTCATAAGGAAAAGAGAAGTTTGAGTGAGGGAGGAAAGTTGAAAGGAGAAGTTAGTACAGGGGGTACTAATAATAACAAAAGGAAGTGGGATGCCACTGTTCCTACAAATTTTGTAAGGAAGGGTAACAATTACAATAATAATAACAATAATAGAAACCAGAACAATAACAATAAGGTGGGTCGTTGTGCCATATGCGGAAAGAATCACCTAGGGTTATGTCGCCAGAAGGTGGTTACTTGTTACCATTGTGGGCAAGAGGGACATTATTCCTCTTATTGTCCTAAAAAGAGTAATGATAATACTCGTCAGAGTAATCCGAATGTTACTTGCTATCTTTGTGGTGCAACAGGGCATGTGTCTAGGAATTGCCCGAGGAACAGAAACCAATTTGGGGGAGGAAACCAAATCCCAAACAATAACCCCAAACCAACAGTAGCAGGAGCTGGAGGTCCAGGTCGTCCAACCGCAAGAACGTTTAATATGGCGACAAGGGATGCTGTTGCTGCACCAGACGTGGTAATAGGTATCATCCCTATCGACACTTTAAATGCATATGTGTTGTTCGACTCTGGTGCTACTTGTTCATTTGTGTCTAATAGCTTTGCTAAGAAATTGTCAATACCATGCGAAGATTTAGACATACCTTTTAATATGGAGATCGCAAACAATGAGATAATTCCCGTCAAAACCATCTATAAGAATTGTGCTATAGAGATTAAGGGACACAAGTTTCTTGTGAACCTCATTCCCATACAATTAGGGGAATTTGATATAATCTTAGGAATGGACTGGTTAGGGAATTATAATGCAATAATTGACTGCCAGCAGAAGCGGGTGAATTTAGTGACTGCTTCAGAGTCAAAAGTAGTGTTCAAAGGTGGTTGTTCACCTAAACGATCTCACTATCTGACAGTAATGCAGGCAGAGAGATTGCTTAGGAAGGGTTGCACAGGTTATTTGGCATATATAGTAGATACTCGAAAAGAAGGAGTAAAGCTAGAACAAATACCTGTAGTTAGAGAATTTCCGGATGTGTTTCCAGATGACTTACCCGGTTTACCTCCGGACAGGGAGATCGAATTTGTTATTGATCTTGCACCGGGTACGGCACCAGTTTCCAAGGCACCGTACAGAATGGCACCTGTAGAGTTGAAAGAGTTACTTGTGCAGCTACAAGAACTCTTAGACAAAAAGTACATACAACCAAGTGTTTCACCTTGGGGAGCACCGGTGTTGTTTGTAAAGAAGAAGGATGGAACATTAAGGTTGTGTATTGATTATAGAGAATTAAATAAGTTAACAATAAAGAACAAATATCCTTTACCACGAATTGATGATTTGTTTGACCAGTTGAAAGGGGCCGAATACTTTTCGAAGATCGACCTACGATCGGGTTATCATCAATTAAAGGTAAGAAAAGAAGATGTGCCGAAGACAGCGTTTAGGACACGCTACGGACATTATGAGTTTCTTGTGATGTCTTTTGGATTAACAAATGCGCCGGCAGCATTTATGGATTTGATGAACCGAGTGTTTAAACCATGCTTGGACAAATTTGTCGTAGTGTTCATCGATGATATTTTAGTATACTCGAGAACAAAAGAGGAGCATGCTGAACACTTGAGAAGCATATTGGAGATATTACGCAAGGAACAACTTTATGCAAAGTTTTCCAAGTGTGAATTCTGGTTGGAACGAGTCCAGTTCTTGGGTCATGTAATTGACAAGAATGGAATAGCGGTAGATCCAACCAAGATAGAAGCGATTGTGAATTGGGAACAACCAACGACTCCAACAGAAGTAAGAAGTTTTCTCGGTTTAGCAGGGTACTATCGGCGTTTTATACAAGATTTTTCAAAAATAGCAACCCCACTAACCAATTTGACTCGAAAGACGGTGAAGTACGTCTGGACAGACAAATGTGAAGAAAGCTTCCAAGAGTTGAAGAAACGGTTAAGCATGGCACCAGTATTATCTTTACCAGATGATACAGGAGGTCTCGTTGTTTATAGTGATGCATCACACAAGGGGTTAGGGTGTGTGTTAATGCAACATGGGAAGGTGATTGCATATGCATCAAGACAACTCAAAGATTATGAGAAGAGGTACCCTACGCATGATCTTGAGTTAGCCGCCGTAGTATTCGCCTTGAAAATTTGGAGGCATTACTTGTACGGGGAGAAGTGTGAGATATACACAGATCACAAGAGTCTAAAATATATTTTCACACAGAAGGAGTTAAATATGAGGCAAAGGAGATGGTTAGAGTTGATAAAAGATTTTGATTGTGAGATCTTATATCATCCAGGGAAAGCCAACGTCGTAGCAGACGCATTAAGTAGGAAGAACCAGGAGAAATTGAATGTGATGACTAATAACGAGGTACTGATAAAAGAGTTTGACAAACTTGAGATTGAGGTGCGAGTTCCAGTTAACACTACCCAGAAGTTATTTGTCATCGAGAGTAATTCGACTTTATTGGACAAAATCAAAGAATTACAGGAGACTGATGCAGAATGTCAGAAGTATAAAGCAAAAATGACTCATAAAAAGAATGTTAAGTTTAGAGTGGATAAGGATGGAGTACTAAGATACGAAAATAGAATTTGGGTACCTTCAGTACAAGAGTTAAAAGACGAAATACTGAATGGAGCCCATAATTCTAAATTCGTTGTACATCCAGGGAGTACAAAAATGTATAAAGACCTGAGCCAACATTTTTGGTGGTCTAACATGAAGAGAGAAATAGCGGAGTGGGTAAGTAAATGTTTAACGTGTCAAAGGGTTAAAGCTGAACATCAGAAACCAAGTGGATTATTACAACCCTTAGAAATTCCTGAGTGAAAATGGGAGCATATTACCATGGATTTCGTAGTTGGCCTTCCAACCACACAAAAGGGTCACAATGCCATTTGGGTAATTGTAGATCGTCTTACCAAATCAGCTCATTTTCTACCCATCAAAATCAACTTCAGTCTCGACCAATTAGCCAGACTTTACATCAATGAAATCATTTCTAGACATGGAGTCCCTGTTTCTATAGTATCAGACAGAGATCCACGATTTACTTCAAATTTTTGGATAAGTCTCCAGAAAAATTTAGGAACTCAATTGAGACTAAGTACAACATACCATCCACAAACTGACGGTCAGAGTGAGAGAACCATCCAGACATTGGAAAACATGTTGCGCTCTTGCATCATGGATTTCAAGGGAAATTGGGAAGATCAATTACCTTTGGTAGAATTTGCATACAACAATAGCTACCATGCCAGCATAGGGATGCCACCATTTGAAGCCCTATATGGAAGAAAATGTAGGACGCCTTTATGTTGGGACGAGGTTGGGGAACGGCAAATGCTAGGACCCGAAATAATGCAACAAACCACGGAGGTAGTTCGAATTATACGGGGAAGATTACAAGCGTCACAAGATCGACAGAAGAAATATGCTGATCAACACAGGAAATTACAAGATTTCGAAGTCGGTAGTCACGTATTCTTAAAAGTATCTCCGTGGAAGGAAAAAATACGTTTCGGCAAGAAAGGCAAATTGAGTCCGAGATTTATTGGGCCATTTCAAATATTGAGAAAGATAGGTGAGGTAGCCTATGAGGTAGCCCTACCTCCTGAACTAGAACATATTCATAACGTGTTTCATGTGTCCGTGTTACGACCATACAAACCTGATTATAAACACGTTATTGATTATGAGCCCATTCAAATCGAGAATGATTTATCGTATGAAGAAATTCCTATTGAAATTGTGGATAGGAAAGAACAGCAATTGCGAAATAAAAAGATACCTTCGGTTAAGGTTATCTGGAGAAATCAGAATATCGAGGAAGCTACGTGGGAGCTCGAGAGTAAAATGCAAGATAACTACCCACATTTATTTTCATAGACTGCACTGTAAATTTCGAGGACGAAATTCTTATTAGTGGGGGTGAATGTAATATTCCGAACCCTAATAAGATTTGTATATGTAAATTATGTGTTTAATAAATGAAATTTCTTGTTCTGACTTAGTATTAGGTGATTGCGTATTTTATTAAACAATTAGGTCAAATAAAATTTTTTTCGCCAAGTAGCTGTGTCATGCTTAATCGGACAAAATGATTTGTCGTGCTTCCGGCGAATTCACCGAGAAGCGTTTCGGTAAATTAGTTTTGTAAGCTGCTGTGTCGTACTTGGAATTGACGAAGTGCTTTGTCGTGCTTCGACATTAATATAATATTATATTAAATGATAAAATTTTAAAATAAGTTAAATAGGGTTTAAAATGTTATGCGGAAATAGAAACCCTAATTTGAAAACCCTAATTGGTAATAATTATCCGAATTGATCAATTAAAACCCTAATTATTGTACAATAATCTTAATTGATGTAATTAAGATTTAAATGATGAATCATAATATTAATTATGAATTATTAAGATTAAATTAAACCCTAAACGAAAGATTGAAACCCTAATTATAGGATTGGAAACTCTAAACCCTAATTAGAAACCCTAAAGCCCTAATTTGATTCAAGAACACTAAATTATGGAGTTATAAATCTTAATTATGATATAATATCTTAATTAAGGTATTACTAAACCTAAATTAACATACTAATCATGATTAACAAAAATCTAGAATTAATTAGTAAGTAAATAAATGAAAATTAAAATCCTAGCCAATGAAAATGAAGCTAGGAGTGAGCAAGCTTGTGCTTGACACACTCCAGCACAAGTAGGTTAATTAGGCCAGACATGTAGCAGCACAAGTTCCAAGCTTAGATATTTTTGGGAGCAAAGTTTGGAAATTAGTCTAGGAAACCCTAAATTCAAGTTGCTATAAGTAGAATGAGATGCTGAGCTTTAAACCTACGAAATTTCAAAGCTTATACACTCACATATCCAGCCTAAACAAACCCTAGCAATCACAAGCTCAGAATCAGAAGCCAGAAATCAAAATTTGAAGAAAAAGGTGCACAAAACCCTAATTTATGTTTGATCTTCAAGCCTGGAAAATTTTTGTGTTTTAGATGTTTAGGAATCCTTGTTAAGGTGTTAATAAGTGATCTGGGCGGTTAAAACATGTTTACATAACATCTAGGTATGAAAATCAAGCCAAAAACTCAAACTGTTCTTGGCAGTCAAGAACAGTCTGACAGGCCTTTTTGTTAGGCCTTTTGATCGTCTTAGATTAGTTGTTTGATCTGTTTTTATGCATCTATGTGTAGCCTGCCATGTTATCTTTAAAGCCCGACGTGTATCATAGCAACCAAATAAATAGTATGAAAGATATAAGTGGTCAAAGTCCTTTGTCCGCTCTGATTTTGCAAGTTTCTAGGTAACCCAGAAACCTTTGAAGAACTCTGACAAGGTTTGTCAGAAGTTCATGCTGCCCAGAAATGGCTTAGATGTAATATTTTGTGTAGTTTATTGGTTTAGACTTGTTCTATGCTAGGTAGAGTACAATCTGGTAACATAAAAATACATTTATAAAACACAGAATCAAAGTTATTCATGGTCAAACCATGTTGACTGACCATGACTGCTTGAGTTTCTGGGTAACCCAGAAACTCAAGAACAGTTTGAACCCGGTGGTTTGACCATCAAATTTAGAGCATGTTATGATATATTTTAAGATGGAATTTGTTATGTCGTTGTACACTGCCATGTTGGCTATAACAACAAACAAAAATCAAACACAAACATCAAACCAGTTGGAATTAAATTGAGGTCAAAAGTCACTGTTGGACATTGACCAAGTGTTCTTCATGAAGAACACCTTTAGCGACAGTCTTCAAACCCAAACCCAGAAAACTAAATTTCTATGCAGACCGTCGCTAAAGCCCTTTAGCGACGGATTTTTAATAAAAATAAAATAAAAATTAATTAAATAAATTATAAAATATAAAATAAATATTAAATAATTATTAATAATTAATAAATAAATCCGAAAATTCATTTTTAAATTATAAAAATTTATTTTTAATATTTTTCTATATTCTGAAATATTATTTAATTTAATTAAATAATAATTAATAATTATGATAAATCATTTAATAATTGTTTTAATTATTTAAAAATGGTATTAAATTATTAAATAATTATATTAATTATTTAAAAATGATATTAAGGTAAATAAAATTATTATATATAATAATTAAATAAAATATTAAATATTTAAATATTATTAATGATAAATAAATTATTTAAATAATATATTAAGTATTTAAAAATTAATTTAAATGATAATTAAATCATTTAAATATCAAATTAAGTTTTGAAAATTATTTTAAGTAATAAATAAATTATTTTAATGATAAAATAAATTCTAAGAATATTATTAATGATAAAATAAATCATTTAAATAATATTCTATCTTTCTAAAAATATTATAAATGATAAATAAATCATTTAAATAATATTTTAAATATCTAAAAATATTCTAAATGATAAATAAATTATTTAAATAACATATTAAATGTTTTAAAATTATTCTAAATGATAATTAAATCATTTAAAAATATTCCTAAGCTTGTAAAATTATTTAAAAATACTTCCAAGCTTCTAAAAATTATTTAAAAATAATACCAAGCTTCTAAAAATGTTAGAAATAATAATTAAATTATTTAGACTAATAATTAGACTTCCACATGAAGTTTTATCAAACAATCTATGTGTTTAGCCATTAAGGATATGACCGAGATACCGAATCAACGTCAAACCTTAATGAAACTTGTTTAGATTAGCGTGATACATGTTTATATACGTGCTAACGCTTATTATTGGTATACGTAGACTATGTGCGTTGATCGATTGTACTAAAATTATAGTGAGCTACGCTAAGGCAAGTGTCCTAACCTTTCTCAATTTATATTAAGCAAGTATTATACATCTTGCTATCAATTATTGTGAAGTTATTGCTTCTTGTTCAGCATAACTTAAGAAATGAATTATTATTCATATATTACTTGTTCGAGCTTAAATTGTTGTGTCAAGCCAAATTGTTTGGTACGACATCTGATACTGAGAAATGGAACACCTTGATGTAAGGTGAACCCGAAATTTTCCCTTAAAATAAGGTGACGAAATTCCCTTAATATAAGGTGACGAACAGTTGATAATATATCAACATAAATTGGTAGGATGATATGCATACTCCTAGGATATTGGTGAGGCTGATCACCTACCAGATATCCAAAACTCAAATGGTTCTAAGTCATTAAAGACTGATAGAACTAAATGAAATATATGGTTCATGTACAGAACCCTCAGTATACATCATTGACATCTTTCAAATCAAACACATGGTGTTTACATATTTAAATGAACTTGCTGAGCATTTGTAGCTCATTCTTGCGCATATCTTCTTTTGCAGCTATAAATGATATCCCTGGCACGTCTGGGACTAACAAGGGGAAAAGCTATGCTTATTAGCTTTAGTGTTTATTGTTGAATACTTTAAGTCTTTTAAAGACTTGTTGTTGTAATAACTTAGTATAACGAATGATGTAACCGAACAAAATGTTATGTAATATATTATGATCCTTTATGTTATAGAATGCGTTATACTCTGATCTTTAAATTCTTTAGAATAGTTGTACTAAGTTAAATACAATGTCTATATGAACTATACATCTGAATGAGGGTATCTAAATGATGTTGAGAGTCCTATATGGACAATCTTGTCATTTGTACTGTGAATGTCAGATAGATAGGGAATATTGATATGAAAGAGATATTCATACGGTATGAATCTATATATCTAAGTGAGGGTATCCAAACACAGACAACGTTCTGGCCGGAACTAGTACCTGTTATGGGATACTGTGAACCTTGGATAACTAGAAGTCATATTTTATTAAATATTTATAGTTGTATAGTTCCACGTGAGCACCAGATCTGCTACAGGGGAGTGTAGAGATTTGGGGGCGTCACATATATTAAGTCCTAAGCGTTCAAAGATATTTGGAATATCAAACGTCGCCTTCTAGCATGGTAAAGCAATAGAGTATTAAATGTTTAATATGAGTTTGTTGTGTCACCACAAGGCAAGTATTAAATATTTAAGATGTTTCTTTATCACATTTGATGCTTATACATAGACTGAACGATGCTGTTTTGTTGTGTCACCACAAGGACAGTGTTTTTCTTTCGAATATATAGAAGTGCTAGGTTGGACTTAACTTGGATAATTTTGATTCGGATGTGTCACCACTTGATCAAAATAATCTAAGAGGCAAAGTACAAGGAGTTACATAGTGATGTAATTGACAATAGTTGTCTACCTATTTATTTATATATCGTTTGTTGTGTCACCACAAGGCTATATACATTTGAAATGGGATCCTTATTCTCACTAGCAAACCTTTAATTAGATTTGCCGAACTATATATATTGAGGGTAATATAGTTTGATGAAAATAGTGGGAGATACCAATTTAAATAAAGACCTAATTTATTTTGGTAATTAATTAAATGAATGAATGCTAAAATGTTGTCTATTTCACATGCAGAATTTAAAAATGTCAAACTCACTATCACTGCATAGCATACTTGATGCTAACAAATTGACGGGACCGAATTACACGGACTGGTTAAGGAATTTGAGAATTGTTCTCACTGCCGAAAAGATTTCTTATGTCCTAAATTCGCCAGTCCCTGCAAGTGTTGCAGAAACAGCCTCTGAGGAAGAGATTGCTACTTTTAGAAAGTGGCAAGATGATGCAATCTTGGCTCAATGCATCATGCTCGCATCCATGAGTAACGAGCTTCAGCGTCAGCATGAAACTATGGATGCTCCTACTATATTGCTGTACCTCAAAGAGTTGTATGGTGAGCAAAGTAGGACTGCTAGATATCAGATATCTAAGGAGCTCTTCCGATCTCGTATGACTGAGGGCACTACTGTTGAGACTCATGTCCTTAAAATGATCAATCTGATTGAACAACTTGGACAGCTTGGGTTCGTGATGGATGGGGAGTTAAGTCAAGATTTGATCTTGCAGTCACTCCCGGACACCTTCTCACAATTTGTTGTGAATTTTCACATGAATAAGTTGGACGTCAGCTTGCCTGAGTTTCTTAACATGCTGAAAACTGCTGAAGGTCACTTCTCATCCAACAAGAACCAAGTCTTACTAGTGGATGATTCTTCCAAGAAAAGAAAGAGGCCCAAGGTAACTTCTAAAAAGAAGAAAAACAAGGAGGCTAAGGGAAAGGCGAAGGGAAAGGATAAAAAGAAACTTGATCCAGATAGCAAAGGAATTTGCTACCATTGCAATAAGCCGGGACATTGGAAGAGGAACTACAAGGAGTATCTTGCGGGCCAAAAGAAGCTTGGAGAAGCTTCGACTTCCGATCTAGGTTTGTTCATGATTGAAATTAATTTTTCTGAAAGTCAAAATTCTACTTGGGTATTGGATACCGGCTGTAGTTCTCACATATGTAATAATATGCAGGGACTAAGCAGAAGTAGGAAGCTGAACAAGGATGAAGTCGTCCTATGAGTTGGAAATGGAGCAAAGGTTGCTGCATTGGCTGTAGGGACTTATTGTTTAGCACTGCCTTCGGGCAAGTCCATTAGTTTAAATAATTGTTATTATGTTCCAACACTCATTAGAAACATTATTTCAATTTCTGTATTGGATATGGATGGTTTTGATATTATTATAAAGAACAACAGTTGTTCTATTTATAATAAAAATGTTTTATATGGTGTTGGCAATTTACTGAATGGACTTTACATACTTGACTTGCATGAAAATATACTTCAAATTGAACAAACTAAGAAAAGAAAAAGAGATGATGTTAATTATACCTTTATGTGGCACTGTAGACTCAGTCATATCAATGAAACAAGATTATCCAAGTTGCATAAAGATGGGCTTTTAGAGCTATCTGATTACGAATCATATCCAACTTGTGAATCTTGTCTCATGGGTAAGATGACTAAATCCCCTTTTAGTGGAAAAGGAGAAAGAGTTACAGAGTTGTTAGCGTTGGTACACACAGACGTATGTGGACCTATGACAACGAATGCACGAGGAGGGTATTCTTATTTTATTACTTTCACTGATGATCATTCTAGATTTGGATATGTGTATTTAATGAAATACAAATCTGAATCGTTTGAAAAGTTCAAAGAATTCAGAAGTGAAGTAGACAAACAAACTGGTAAAAATATTAAAATTCTTCGATCGGATCGAGGAGGGGAATATTTAACCAGTGAGTTTCTCAATTGTCTCAAAGAAAATGGTATAATCTCACAATGGACTCCACCAGGGACGCCACAGTTGAATGGTGTATCTGAAAGGAGAAATCGAACATTGTTGGACATGGTTCATTCCATGATGAGTTTTACCGACCTTCCAGTATCCTTCTGGGGTTATGCCCTAGAATCGACTGCATACCTACTTAACAAGGTACCTACCAAATCCATCCCAAAGACTCCATATGAGATATGGACAGGGAGGAAACCAAATCTTAAGCATGTTAAGACTTGGGGTTGTCCAGCTTATGTCAAAAGGTTTGAGCATGATAAGCTGAAGACTAGATCCGACAAATGTAGATTCGTGGGATACCCTAAAGAAACATCAGGGTATTATTTCTATCATCCTACTGATCAAAAGGTGTTTGTTGCGAAACACGCTGCCTTCTTGGAAAAAGAGTTTATCCTTGAAGGGGTCAGTGGGAGTAAGATATATCTTGAAGAAGTTCAAGAACCACAAAATACTACGGATCAAAGTCAGGTACCTGACCAAGTAGAAGAACCTACTGTACCACTACCTATTCGTAAATCTGGAAGAGTACCGAAGATACCTGAGAGGTATAGATTCATCATAGAGGATGATGATGAGGTACGCATCATAGATGATGATGATCCATTGACTTACGAAGAGGCTATGAGTAGTGAAGACTCAGAGAAATGGCTAGAAGCCATGAAATCCGAGATGGACTCCATGTATGAAAACCAAGTATGGACTTTGGTTTCACCACCTGAGGACATTAAGCCTATTGGGTGTAAATGAGTCTTTAAGAGAAAGACTAGGGCAGATGGCAAGGTAGAGACCTATAAGGCCCGACTGGTTGCAAAAGGTTTCAAACAAAGACAAGGAGTTGACTATGATGAAACCTTCTCACCAGTAGCTATGCTCAAGTCCATTCGGATTTTGCTTGCGATTGCAGCTTATTATGACTTCGAGATCTGGCAAATGGACGTGAAAACGGCCTTCCTCAATGGAGAGCTTGAGGAGAATGTATATATGATACAGCCAGAGGGTTTTGTTTCAACGGTTGGAACAAACCAAGTCTGTAAGCTACAACGATCCATTTATGGATTGAAGCAAGCTTCTCGAAGATGGAACATCCGTTTTGATGAGATAATCAAAAGGTTTGATTTTATCAAAAATGAGGATGAACCTTGTGTGTACAAGAAGGTTAGTGGGAACGCTATATCATTCCTTGTATTATATATTGATGATATATTACTGATTGGAAATGATGTTCCTATGCTACAGTCGATCAAAATTTGGTTATCTAAACACTTCTCCATGAAGGACTTGGGTGAGGCATCCTATATTTTGGGGATAAAGATCTATAGAGATAGATCTAAAAGGATGCTGGGCTTGACCCAAGGAAAGTACATTGACTCGATGCTAAAGAAGTTTAGCATGGAAGATTCCAAAAGAGGTCTCATGCCGATGAGCCATGGAATACATCTCTCCAAGAAACAGGCCCCAAAGACACCTGAGGAGAGAGATCATATGAGTAAGATTCCTTATGCTTCCGCAATAGGATCAATCATGTATGGTATGATATGTACTAGACCAGATGTCGCTCATGCACTTAGTGTAACAAGCAGATATCAGTCGAATCCAGGAGAAGAGCACTGTAAGGCAGTGAAAAACATCCTAAAGTACTTGAGAAGAACTAAGGATGTATTTCTAGTCTACGGTGGGTCTGAATTGAAACTAGAGGGCTATACAGACTCAAGTTTTCAAACGGACCAAGATGACAACAAATCCGTTTCAGGGTACGTGTTTACCTTAAACGGTGGCGCAGTGAGTTGGAAAAGTTCCAAGCAGCAAACAGTTGCTGATTCGGTGACAGAGGCAGAGTACATAGCTGCAAGTGAAGCTGCAAAGGAAGCTGTTTGGATGAAGAAGTTCATAACTGAACTTAGAGTGGTTCCTAGCATTAGAGGAGCCGTACCTTTATTATGTGACAACAACGGAGCTGTTGCGCAGGCTAAGGAACCCAGGTCTCATCAGAAATCCAAACACGTGTTGCGGCGGTTTCATTTGATTAGAGAGATCATTGAAAGAGGAGATGTCACCATGGAGCGAGTGGACTCTCAAGACAACATTGCAGATCCATTTACTAAAGCTTTAACTCAACAGCAGTTTGATCGTCACTTAGAGAAGATGGGTATTAGATACCATGGCGATTGGCTTTAGTGCAAGTGGGAGATTGAAAGTAGTATGCACACAAGCTAATCATATTTGATATGATGTAGCATATACTTTGTAATCTTATTCATTTATTAATAAAGAATTGATTTTCTCAAAAGGCATTTTATATTATCTACATGGTGCTGTTATATTAAATGTGATAAACCCATAGTTTTGAGCAATGCTTTTAGAATCATGATGGTGATCATGCTAATGAGATCTAAATTCTAGATAGCTCACAAACTAAAATTGTTCCTAATCGTTGGATTACTAAATTGGGGATTAGTGAATCCGGATAGATTAGTACATACGTTGCTTGCTCTTGGGAAGAGGATGATTGATCTCATAATCATTTGTGTGGAGACACTAAAGCAAGTATGTAGGTGCTTATTGGAGAATAAGTTCACTGAACGTGGCTCGCTAAGGAATACCTAATGGAGTTTTACTCGCCTGTCAATAGGAATTCCTCTAGTGATAGTAGTACAAGTGATCCTTGGACTTGAGATCATCATAGTATCTTGTGTATGATGAGTTATACTTTGACATGTCCCTTAAGACCTTGTGGGTATATCAAAGGGTATGATTGGGTATAATTAGTTGTACATGGAGATAGGTGAATAATCAACAAAGAATCTACCTCGTCTAGTAAAAGATGTGAATGTCCTATGTGATTCGATAAATGACAACTCAGTAGTCCTTGGCCAAGGCAGAATGAAATTAGAAAGGAGTTTCTAATTTGCATTAATTAGAGTTGTGCATTTGGGAATCGAAATACATATAATTAAATAAAATAAGACTTGACAGTAAATCCATGTCTTATATTTAATTGGGACATTGTATGGTAGAAGGATTGAATTGTACGGTAACTATTTACTCAAAGGTTCTTTTATGATTGATGTTGAAATCTATATTATCTGGAAAGTCGTTGATCGCTAAGGGGGCTTACCCTTATTGTAGAATAAATATTATTTATTTAAATGAATTAAATAGTTTAATTTATTTATTTAAATAAAATTAGAATTGTTCTAATTGATTTATTTACAACCGGTTTAATATGGAGAACCTAAAGGGTCACACCGCAAAAGAAAAATGTTTATTTAAGAAGTAAATGGCATAATGGTAATAATAAGTTAAGTGTATTTAATTTAATCTATGGAGATAGAATAAATTAAATAGTTTAAAATTTATTATTTAATATTTTGAAAATATTAAATATAAATTAATAAGAGGAGTCTTATTATTGTTATTACTATTACTATTATTTAATTCCTAATAGGGATTGAGAAATAATTAATAGAAGTACTCTCCCATGGATTTCTAATTGGATTAGGAGCATTATTAATTAAAGGAGTCTAATTATAATACAAACCCTAATCCTAAATAGTTTAGGGAAGGGTTATTCCTACATATATAAATAAAAGGGGTCTTATCATAGATTAGGGTTACACACTCTTGCATTAGATTGTGGAGAGTACTTACAATTTCTATAGAGATAGAAACTAGGGTTTTGCTAAATACCCAAGTTCTTGAATACTTGTTCTCCCTTGGTGGATCACCTCTAGAGGCCAAACACTTGGGTGGCTAACGTTGATCAAAGGAAGGAATCACACCGTAGCATTCGAGGAGAACACGAAGGACTAGGAGTTGAACTTGTACCTGAGGAAGCTTTGAACTACAAGGGTATAATTCTTATTCTCTTTATCTTTCGTTTATATCGTTAATTGAGCACATAGATTGATCTTGGTGATGGTTTGTATAAAATTTTAAAATCCGATTTTATCGCGCTTCTGCACTGTTTATGTAATTTGATTACATGTTCGCGCAATATACAAACCTAACATTTTTATCATCCTACTGATCAAAAGGTGTTTGTTGTAAAATATGCTGCCTTCTTGGAAAAAGAGTTTATCCTTGAAGGGGTTAGTGGGAGTAACATATATCTTGAAAAAGTTTAAGAACCACAAAATACTACGGATCAAAGTAAGGTACCTGGCCAAGTAGAAGAACCTACTGTACCACAACCTATTCGTAAATCTAGAAGAGTGCCAAAGATATCTGATAGGTATGGATTCATCATAGAGGATGATGATGAGCTATGCATCATAGGTGATGATGATCCATTGACTTACGAAGAGGCTATGAGTAGTAAAGACTCATTGAAATGGCTAGAAGCCATGAAATCAGAGATGGACTCCATGTATGAAAACCAAGTATGCACTTTGGTTTCACCACCTGAGGGCATTAAGCCTATTGGGTGCAAATGAGTCTTTAAGAAAAAGACTGGAGCAGACGGCAATATAGAGACCTATAAGGCCCGACTGGTTGGAAAAGGTTTCAAACAAAGATAAGGTGTTGACTATGATAAAACCTTCTCACCAGTAGCTATGCTTAAGTTCATTCGGATTTTGCTTGCAATTGCAACTTATTATGACTACGAAATCTAGCAAATGGACGTGAAAACGGCCTTCCTCAACGGGAAACTTGAGGAGAATGTATATATGATACAGCTAGAGGGTTTTGTTTCAACGGTTGGAACAAATCAAGTCTATAAGTTACAATGATCCATCTATAGATAGAAGCAAGCTTCTCGAAGATGGAATATCCGTTTTGATGAGATAATCAAAGGGTTTGATTTTATCAAAAATGAGGATGAACTTTGCGTTTACAAGAAAGTTAGTGGGAGCGTTGTTTCATTTCTAGTATTATATGTTGATGATATATTACTGATAGGGAATGATGTTCCTATGGTACAGTCAATCAAAATTTGGTTATTTAAACACTTCTCCATGAAGGACTTGGGTGAAACATCCTATATTTTGGGGATAAAAATCTATAGAGATAGATCTAAAAGGATGCTTGGCTTGACCCAAGGAAAGTACATTGACTCGATGCTAAAGAAGTTTAGCATGGAAGATTCCAAGAGAGGTCTCATGGCGATGAGCCGTGGAATACATCTCTTCAAGAAATAGGCCCCAAAGACACCTGAGGAGAGAGACCGTATGAGTAAGATTCCTTATGCTTCAACAATAGGATCTATCATGTACGGTATGATATGTACTAGATAGGATGACACTCATGCACTTAGTGTAACGATCAGACATCAGTCGAATCCAGGAGAAGTGCACTAGAAGGCAGTGAAAAACATCCTAAAGTACTTAAGAAGAACTAAGGATATACTTCTTGTCTACGGTGGGTCTGAATTGAAACTAGAGGGCTATACAAACTCAAGTTTTCAGACAGACCAAGATGACAGTAAATCCGTTTCAGGGTATGTATTTACCTTAAATGGTGGCGTAGTGAGTTGGAAAAGTTCTAAGCAACAAACAGTTGTTGATTCAGTGACAGAGGCAAAGTACATAGCTGCAAGTGAAGCTGCAAAGGAAGCTGTTGAGATGAAGAATTCATAACTGAACTTGGAGTGGTTCCTAGCATTAGAGGAGTCGTACCTTTATTCTGTGACAATACTGGAGCTGTTGCGCAGGCTAAGGAACCCAGGTCTTATCAGAAATCTAAACACGTGTTGCGACATTTTTATTTGATTAGAGAGATCATTAAAAGAGGAGATGTTACCCCGGAGCATGTGGACTCTCAAGACAACATTGCAGATCCATTTACTAAAGCATTAACCCAATAGCAGTTTAATTGTTTCTTAGAGAAGATGGGTATTAGATACCATGACGATTGACTTTAGTGCAAGTGGGAGATTGAAAGTAGTATGCACACAAGCCAATCATATTTAATATGATGTAGTATATACTTTGTAATCTTATTTATTTATTAATAAAAGAATTGATTTATTAAAGGCATTTTACTTTATCTAAATGTTGTTGTTATTTTATATGTAATAAACCCATAGTTTTAAGTAATGCTTTTAGAATCATGATGATGATCATGCTAATGAGATCAGAATTCTAGATAGCTTAAAACTAAAATCGTTCCTAATCGTTGGATTACTAAAAAAAGGATTAGAAAATCTGGATAGATTAGTACATACGTTGCTTGCTCTTAGGAAGAGGATGATTGATCTCATAATCATTTGTGTAGAGACAATAAAGCAAGTGTATAGGTGCTTATTGGAGAATAAATTCACTGAATGTGGCTCGCTAATGAATACTTAATGGAGTTTTACTCGCCTGTCAATAAGAATTCCTTTAGTGATAGTAGTACAAGTGATCCTTGGATTTGAGATCATCATAGTATCTTGTGTATGATGAGTTATACTTTGACATGTCCCTTAAGACCTTTAGGGTATATCAAAGGGTATGATTGGATATAATAAGTTGTGCATGGAGATAGGTGAATGATCAACAAAGAATCTACCACATCTAGTAAAAGAGTGAATGTCCTATGTGATTCGATAAATGACAACTCAGTAGTCCTTGGCCAAGACAGAATGAAATTAGAAAGGAGTTTCTAATTTGCATTATTTAGAGTTGTGCATTTGAGAATCGAAATACATATAATTAAATAAAATAAGACTTGGCAGTAATTACATGTCTTATATTTAATTGGGACATTGTATGGTAGAAGGATTGAATTATACGATAACTATCTGATGGACTCCACGGTACGCTTGCGTGAGGTGGTCGTCGTCTAGATCGTTTACAACAAGTTGATAGGATATATAGCTTGCAACACCTTAACCTCTCGCCTATATGTAGACGGTAATCTTGGTACAATTGCTTGCTTATGAATTTTGGAGGATGAACACCAACGACACCTCGACCCTTCGCTTATATGGAAGCGGTAATCTTGGCACAATCGACGATTGATGCGGTAGAAGACGCCACACATAACTATGAATGGTTGTATGATAAGTCAATTATGAATCTCTAAAGAAAACTGAGGAACATTTAGGAATTCTTCAAAGAACCACAAGTAGAGAAACAAACTCACAATAATAAAGATAATCTGAAAATTAATATATGATAGATGATGTCTTACAAATGAAACCTATTTATACTAGTCTAGAGAATAATCTAGAATCACACAAACCTTAGCAAAATGCTGAAAAACACCATTACATAAAACATGGAACCTTGTTTTGGGGAAAGAATTAATTGGTGGAAAACACCATTACCTAAAACATGGAACCTTGTTTTGGGGAAGGAATTAATTGGTGGGAAAACACCATTACTTAGAACATGGAACCCTGTTTTGGGGAAGAAATATCGAATTCCAAGAAAAGTCAAAATCTGACAAAGTGGATACAGGGGGTTCCCGTCGGGGCGGGAAAATTGCACTGTAATTTCTCGTCGGGGCGAGATCGGCGCCAGGGCACCAATTTTGGCTTGGAAATTCTCACCGGGGTGGGGAAAATGCGCCTTATGAGCTCGCCGGGGCAGGGATTCCTGTAACAAACAAAAATGATTTCTTTTGATTTTCTGATCCGTTACTTTTGTTTGCAACATGTTCATAGTACACACACTTGGAATTCATCTTCATATCCTCTATACTCGAACCAATATGGATCCAAGCTCGTTGAATCAAAACCCATGATGAACGCCTTGTTGTGTAGCTTGAACTCTTTTCTGCCATTTCATACATTGCATGATAGTTTGGCTTGCGTCGAGTTGGTTTTACTAAATAGATAGCAACTAATAATCCCAAATCGCATGATCGATCCTAATGCTCCATTCCAAGCGTCCTAAGCACCATTCCAAGCATCATTAAGTTGAATTCATTCCATTCACATACGATCATTTGTTGATTCCTCGATACTTGAGTCAAATGAATGTCATAAAATTCTGACCCCCTTATGCTTATATCATCCCCCTCCTCTTCACAAGGATTTGTCCTCAAATCTAGCATTTCTCCCTCTCGGAAAAGATTGATCCACAAATTAAATTCTACATCAAAACAAACTAAGTTAACAACTGAAATACAACTTACGAAAACACATGCATATGTAATAAAACAAACACAAATAAAAATCTGAAAAGTTATATCTCCTCCCGGATCAAATATCATCATATCGATCTCTCTTTGAAGCATATACTTCCATCTACAAATTCCTAGATCAAAAGGCTTTCTTGTGATCTCGATCATTCATACTAACGCCCATTTCATTGCTCTTGGGTCAAATACCCATCTTTGTAAACTTGCACATCGTATGTTCAAATACACACGAATTCCTGGATTAGACACAAATGATACCAAATGATAGTCTCCTCCTGGATCTAGTATCAGCACATAGTACCCTTCATGTTTCATCAATTTATATTTATGTATCCCTGGATCAAAAATCAACTTAAGGATCTTGTGCATTTGTAAATACATCATTTTCAACGATCCTGGATCAAATATTAATTGCTAAAACTCATTACATTGTTCACGTAAACATTCTTGAATTCTTGGATTAAACACAAAATAAAACCAAGGAATATGAATCTTTTGTATAATCATGGAAAACTCAAGAGACTCAAACTTATATGTATAGCCTACAAAATCAAAATTCGAATTACTTTCTTGTAGACTTCCAATGCAAGGTTCAAATAGACCTATCCAACTTTCCATGCTTTTGGAGAGTGAGATCTTATCTTGAATCTTAAAAACACAAACAATCTTTTTCTTTCCATTGATAATAGCAAATTCAAAATCAATTAATGATATCAACCGAATTGACAGATCACAACTAATATCACCAAACAAAAATTCACTAGCATACATACGATGATCATAATCAATCCCAACAAGTGCTAAGGAATTTTTACAAATGTCGACAAAGCTAGGAATATCATCAAATGATAGTTTGTCATGCAATAAAGTTTGCTTTGGTGAAATAATACCAAATGATGGTAGCTTATGCAATGATGATTGTTCTAACGACAAATCAAGAAAAAACTGACTAGCATGAAAATCTAACTCGACATATGGATAAGAAAGCTTAAAACTAATTTCATGAGGAGAAATATCATGATCATAAACTAACTCAACAAAGTTCAAATATCCTTCATAATTTATGATAAAGACGATTCTACCATCAAAATAGATAATCACAAATTTACCAATGGAAGCATGCAAAACATGTTTTAAATAACTCATGAACATATTAGATGTCTAACAGAGATAACTATCCATCTCTACAAGTTACATGTTAACACAATTTTCCCTTTTTCACAACCTATCTTCCTAATTTGATTAGGCATTGTCATCACATGATTATTATTAAATATAGATAAAATTTAAGTATTATGCAATTTATCAAACATATTATCTAAGTACAGAAAATAACAACGATACTTGTTTATCAATTCAAAATCGACAAACATGCTCGACGTTTCATCCTACTTAGGTATTATGATCTCATCAATAGCACTTGTACTCACGACCTCATCCACTATATCTTCCTCTATCAACTCACCAACCTGCCTCGGTGACTCCTTTGTCTCCTCAAGAACACCAATAACTGACGGATATGGAATGATAGTGCTAGGTATATAATCCTTCACCTGTATAAGAGAAACAACAGAACTGGACAAAACAGAGTTATTTCGGTTAGTATCCAAAAGTGTCGTCTTGTACGAATATACAGTCATTGGCTTTTCAAAATACAACTTACTTTCAATCTCACTCTCTTTTTCATAACCACTTATTTTTCTCTCTTTTTCTTTTTGCTCATTCTCTCGTTTGTTTTTCTCTCGAGTATTTTCTCTCTCATGATTACAATCTTTTTGTAAAATTATTAAATCTTCATGAACTTCATCATGTTCATTGGAACCTAACAATTCTCATTGGACTGCATACTCGATTCCCTCGTCTTCCTCTTTCAGCTGATCTTACTCTTTTTGTGCCTTAAGAGTGACTTGTTGTTGTTTTAAACGATCATTCTTTAACTCATTATATTTCTCATTATGTCCTCGAATGATATTGGTTTCACATATGCTCTAGGAGTTTCGCGTGGTTGTTTCCGATGCGATTCCTCGTGCCTTTGAACCCTCTTTTCATCCTCCCAAGTGGATCGCCTCGAAGGTTTCTCTTTATGCCTTGGAGATACATATTCATTCCTCTTGATAGGTTGTATTGGAGCATACCGCTTTCTCATCACGGTTTTTAACTCTTTCCATGTATTGATCGGAGGTTCTCCATATTTTCTCCTATCACATTCAAATTGAGCCCACCATGTACGTGCATCAACGGACAAATCTAGGACTGCAAGTTTGAACTTCTTTTGTTCGGAGTATTCATGAAAGTTAAACTCTTGTTCCTTTCCCTTCTCCCAACTTAAATAAGCTTGGGGATCCGCTTTACCTTGAAAGGATCTCTTTTGCCACTCATAAGTATTTTTACAATTATATCGATACATGATTGCTACAAAACAAAGGTTAGTACATAAAGAAATATTTCCTCACACACTCCCTCACGTGTTTCGCTCAAACAATGTTATAAAACGCTCGTTTATCGCTCAAATGGCTTTTTCCTTTTAATAATCTCACCACTCTTGCCTTTTTTTTCCGCTCGTATTCTCTCTAATAGGTTCTTTTTGAATTCACACAAATATTACCTCAATTTTCCAATTACAATCCAATAAGAACTTATCAAGATACAATATAGAAGGTATGACTCTCGAAATACCAACAAGATTTCATAATTGCCAAATATGATTTTCCATATGAAATCCCAATAATAGTAATAATAACAATAATTTTCTGCAATATATTTTTCTGCAGTTTTTTTTACTATAATTTAATAATAAAAGTAAAGATAAGTAACTTGATAGGAAACTTAGCTTTGATACCAAATGATGGACTCCACGGCACACTTGCGTGAGGTGGTCGTCGCCCGAATCGTTTCCAACAAGTTGATAGGATAGATAGCTTGCAACACCTTAACCCCTCGCCTATATGTAGATGGTAATCTTGGTACAATTTCTTGCTTGGGAATTTTGCATAGGATGAGCACCAACGACACCTCGACCCCTCGCTTATATGGAAGCGGTAATCTTGGCACAATCGACAATTGATGCAGTAGAAGGTGCAACACACAACTATGAATGGTTATATGATAAGTCAATTATGAATCTCTAAAGAGAACTAAGGAACACTTAGGAATTCTTCAAAGAACCATAAGTAGAGAAACAAACTCACAATAATAAAGATAATCTGAAAATTGATATATGATAGATGATGTCTTATAAATGAAACCTATTTATACTAGTATAGAGAATAATCTAGAATCACACAAACCCTAGCAAAATGCTAAAAAGAACCATTACATAAAACATGGGACCTTGTTTTGGGGAAAGAATTAATTGGTGGAAAATACCGTTACCTAAAACATGGAACCTTGTTTTGGGGAAGGAATTAATTGGTGGGAAAACACCATTGCTTAAAACATGGAACCCTGTTTTGGGGAAGAAATCTCGAATTCCAAGAAAAGTCAAAATCTGACAAAGTGGATACAGGGGGTTCCCGCCGGGGCGGAAAAATTGCACTGTAATTTCTCGCCGGGGCGAGATCGACGCCGGGGCGCTAATTTTGGCTTGGAAATTCTTGCCGGAGCAGGCTCGCCCCAGGGCGGGGAAAATGAGCCTTATGAGCTCGCCAGGGCGGGGTTTCCTGTAACAAACAAAAATGATTTCCTTTGATTTTCTGATCCATTACTTTTGTTTGCAACATGTTCATACTATACACACACTTGGAATTTATCCTCATATCCTCTATACTCGAACCAATATGGATCCAAGCTCGTTGAATCAAAACCCATGATGAACGCTCTGTTGTGTTACTTGAACTCTTTTCCGCCATTTCATACATTGCATGATGGTTTGGCTTGCATCGAGTTGGTTTTACTAAATAGATAACAACTAATAATCCCAAATCGCATGATCGATCCTCATGCTCCATTCCAAGCGTCTTAGGCACCATTCCAAGCATCATTGAGTTGAATTCATTCCATTCACATACGATTATTCATTGATTCCTCGATGCTTGAGTCGAATGAATGTCATAAAATAGTGAACCCCTTATGCTTATATCATTATCCATTGAAAGGTTCTTTTATGATTAATGTTGAAATCTATATTATCTGGAAAAAGTCGTTAATCGCTAAGGGGGCCTATCCTTATTGTAGAATATATGTTATTTATTTAAATGAAGTAAATAAGTTTAATATGCTTATTTAAATAAGATTAGAATTGTTCTAATTGATTTGTTCACAATCGGTTTAATAAGGAAAACCTAAAGGGTCACACCGCAAAAGGAAAATATTTATTTAAGAAGTAAATGGCATAATTGTAATAATAAGTTAAGTGTATTTAATTTAGTCTATGGAGATAGAATAAAATAAATAGGTTAATATTTATTATTTAATATTTTGGAAATATTAAATATATATTAATAAGAGGAGTCTTATTATTACTATTAATATTATTATTATTTAATTCCTAAAAGGGTTTGAGAATTAATTAATAAAAGTACTCTCATAAATTCCTAATTGGATTAAGAGTTTAATTAAAACAAATAACCTAATCCTAAATAGTTTAGGAGGGTTACCTATATCTATAAATAAGAGGGATCTTGTTATGGATTAGGATTACACACTCTTGCATTAGAATAGTGGAGAGTACTTACAATTTTTAAAGAGATAGAAACTAGGGTTTTGCTAACACCCATCTTCTTAAGTACGTATTATTCCTTGATGGATCACCTCTACAGGCCAAACACTTGGGTGGCTAACGTTGATTAAAGGAAAGAATTTAATCGATGGAATTTAAGGAGAACGCGAAGGAATTGGAGTTGAACTTGTACTTGAGGAAGCTAAAATTCTACAAGGGTATAATTCTTATTCTCCATCTTTTTCGTTTAATTGCTAATTGAACACAAGGAAAGATCATGGTAATGGTTTGTATGAAAAATTTTAAAATCTATTTTCTCGCGCTTCCGCTTTATTTATGTAATTTGATTGCATGCTTGCGTAATATACAAACCTAACATAAATTGTAACAGCAGATCAGGCAAGTTTGTGATCTTAAATCTCTTACATATTGCAAGTTCCCTAACTTGTATTTTGTGCAAGTTTCCAAGTTGTGATTATACAAATTGATTATACTATGCAAGCTTCTTATCTTACACAACTTTGAATATTGTGCAAGTCCCTCATTTTGGGCATACCAATTTTTATCCTATGCTAGTCTTCAGACATATTGCAATACCTTTTTTATGCATACTGTCATTGCTGGTGCAGTTACCAAAATGTTGTATTGTATAACTTGTGTTGAATATACTGGGTTATATATACTCTCCTGAGAATCCTTTCAATTATTATCGACATTGGAAGTTAAGCTACATATGGAATTATTTTGAAAAGTGGGTTTAAGCCAATTGATTCGGCTAGGCTAATAAGTAGATATATTGGTCATCAATCCAATTCTTTGAGTACGCTATCCAAACCAATTTCTTGGTGCAAACTTCGATATTGTGCTGAGATGAACAACCCTCACCATAGGGGTATTTTATTTACGTCGGGGAACAGACACGCACGCTATGTTTGAGCGTTATGCATAATGTGGGTGCTACGGGGCTGATCACCTCAAGTGCTTGTTTCGGAGGTTCTGCAGTAGAACAATTGCTTATCCTTCTATGTGTTCTTGGTCCTTTATGACCACTCAGTAAGAAAAGTGTTGTGAATTAAGCTATGATAATCATTGTCCTTATACTCTGTAGCTTATTCAAAATCTGTTATCGAATTGATTTACTTTCGTTATCATCGAACCTTGAGTATATCTATCTATTATTGGTATTATACTTGCTGAGCAAACTCATTGCTCATTCTTGCCTCCTATAAATTTTACAGTAAAGGCTGAGTAGGGCAGTGGCTCTGGAAAGGATAAGGGAAAGGGCATGGCCATGGATTAAACTTCGTCCTTATCCTATTCCCCTCCACAACTTTACCGCAATGCCTCTGAAGATAGATTGAATGTGTTTATAGAGGTAGGGTTTCAAATTGAGGGAGATGGAACTCAAGGTTTTAGAGAGAGAGAAAGGTTGATTTTGATCGTGGGGGAATGGATATGGTGGTTCGACAGAGGTAGTGGGGTGAGGATGTCGTGGGTTTTGGTAGTGAGAATGTGTGGGAGGTTTGGAATAGAAGATTGAGAGAATGAGGGTCAGTGTCTGATAGGAATAGGAGAGTGAGAGAGTTTGAAACCAAGAGGGAAAAGGAAATAAGGAAAAGGAATGGGTCGGGTTGCTGAAGAGTTGTTTTTAACAAACTAGGTTTTGATCGCGGCACGACCGCGCTGGAAAATAGCCTTAATTGGGCGCGACCACGCTTCACTGGCAGCCAAGCTATTTTTAGATCTAACATCGGGTGCGGCCGCGCTGCTTTCTCATACAAATTGGGCATGGCCACGCTGCACTGGCAGCGAAGCAATTTAAAGTTTTGACGCTAGGCCCGATCGCGCTTCTTTCCCATATAAATTGGGCACGGCCGCGCTGCACTGTATCCTTGGAAATTTGTTTTCTTATTCCTTCCTAAATGGACCATATGACTGCAGCAACTGAGTGTAACCTATAGAAACATGAAATAACAAATTAGTACTTCTAAAATTAACTTAAATAACTACATGATTATAAAAATTACTAAAAATTAAAATTAATAGAAATAAATGTATAGGTTGTCTCCCATCAAGCGCTTGATTTAGAGTCTTTTTGCCTGACTACTTCCTATTTCAAGCATGATTGGAGAGAATTATTGAGGACTTCTGGCGATCAAAATCACCACCCGAATAATTCTTTAAGCGTTGTCCGTTGACATTGAACGATTCATCCTGATTACGACCAAATACTTCAACGGCGCTGATGAGTGGGTTTTATACCTACGAATTAGTTATCCTTTGAACTCAATTCTTTGCTATCCTTAGGTGTTTATAGTATCTATTTACTTGTTTTATGCTTTTGTTGTGTAGAAAACAGTTGTGGACGATCGTGGCGGTTTTTAGCAAGTCCAGGGGCAAAAGTGTAATTTCAGCATGACAGAAGGCCTCGCCGCGGCGAGCTCCCCAGGCCATTTTCCTCGCCGGGGCGAGCTCTCGCCGGGGCGTGCCTCCAAGGCCAAAAAGTTCGCCGGGGCGAGCCCTCGCCGGGGCGAGCTCCCCAGGCTGTTTTTCTCGCCGGGGCGAGAGCGCGATTTCTGGAGCGGCTTGCTTTGTCTGTTCTGCTATTGTGGCGCACTAGAGGAGGAATTTCAGGAACGGAAAAATGAGGAGAGAGGGAAGAATTATCAGGCATCCAGGGAGTTGGTATTGCATAATTCAAGCTTGGTTACACATATTGAGAAAACTAGGCTTTGGAGCTAAAAAGGGAAGAACAAAGGAGCTAAAAGGAAGATTATCAGAATATCATCAACCAAGAAGGCTAGGAGCACGAAATAGGAGAGCAAGGATTAGAGAAGAAGAATTACACCACATCAATTGGAGTTTCTTATCACAAAAAGGGTGTATCTTCATATGTTTTAGTTCTTCTTTCTTATTTTGTAACTTCAACCATGTACTATAATCAGATTATGATGTTATTGAGATTTAATATGAGCTAAACTCTTCATTCTAAGATTGCAATGGAACCCAACTTGTAGTTTAAATTGAATGCCCTCTCTTGAATGGTAATTAGGCATTTTGTGAATTGAAGTTTATAACCTTTGATTAAGGATTAATTGTTTGGCCCGTAATTACTTTGGTAACTTATATGGAATTGAGAGAGGAAGTATAAGTTGAGACCTAGTTATGAATTCATGTGAAAATTAGATGTTCTTTATGGATAATGTATGAGATTATGTGACGTGAGTCTTATGTATTATTCTTGAGGGTTGATAATTTGATTGTATTTAGGATAGACATATACCTAAATACCACATGTATCCAATTGAGAATCCGTGTTTAATGATTTCTTTTGTGAAAGTTGGTAATTGATAGAATGGTTAATGGGATTTTACGTGACATGTGTCTTATTAATTGTTCTTGATATGAGATTCTTGTTTGTGTGTAGAATAGAAATATATCTACACACCACAATAGGAAATACGTATTCGACCATCGAGAGAGGCTTATATATACTTGTGATTTCTCGGATAGCAATTCTTATGTTCTAATTTACCAAACAAGAGAGAGTATGATATTTAAATGAAGAGTTGGGGGATATTGTAATCTTAGACCTTTTTATCTTGAACTTTATCCGTATTAGAAAACCTTGCTTGCTTAATTGTCTTTATTTTAGTTATAATCAACGCCAAACACAAATCATATTGTCATTGTTTAATTTAGATTGATTTTACATGCGATTGATATTTGGTAATTATTCAACATAATTCCTCGTGGGTTCGACACTTTACTTATCTTATATTACTTGTGGACCGCGTATACTTGCGCGTGTTTTATTGATTGCGAAATCGACCAACACGTTTTTGGCGCCATTGCTGGGGAATTATTTTACAATAATTTTACCAATATTGATTATAGTTGAATTGATCTTAATTTAGACTTGTTTTTAATTTTTATTTAATTGATTGTGTAGGTACCCTTGATTTGTATGCGCCGATCACAAAGTCTTGAGTTATTTCCTTACGATCCCGAGATCGAGAGAAATACCCGAAGACTAAGAAGAGAAAGAATCAGGGATTCTAACAATCAAGAAACTATGGCGGCAGAGGAACAAAAAGCATTGAGAGACTATGTAACGCCGCAGATAAGTGATTTACAATCTAGTATCACAAGACCGGCAATAACTGCAAATGCCTTTGAAATTAGACCAGGGACAATACAAATGGTGCAAAATTCGTTACAGTTTGGGGGTTTGGCTAATGACAACCCTAATGAGCATTTGTTGAGCTTCATTGAGATATGTGATACTTTCAAATTTGTTGGAGTGACGGATGATGCTTTGAGACTTAGACTTTTTCCGTTCACTTTGACAGATAAAGCTAAGAGTTGGCTTCACTCATTGCCACCGGGATCCATCACTACATGGTCAGACTTAGCACAGAAAGTTTTGGCAAAGTTCTTCCCTCCTGCAAAGTCTGCTAGATTGAGAAATGAAATTGCTACCTTTGAACAACACCATGGAGAATCATTGTATGAAGCTTGGGAAAGATTTAGAGATTTGCTTCGGAGATGCCCACATCATGGATTCCTTCCATGGATGCAGTTGAATACCTTCTACAATGGATTGGGATCTCACAATCGGTCTAGTTTAGATGCAGCTGCGGGAGGATCTTTTATGGCTAAAAATTATGGGGAAGCACTTGATTTATTGGAGGTTATGGCTGCAAATAACTACCAATGGCCTACTGCTAGGATGAGTCAACCAAAGGTAGCCGGTGTATTAGAGGTGGATGCCATCACAGCCTTAGCAGCTCAGATGGCAGCAATGTCAAAGAAACTTGATTCCTTGACTGATTCAAAAGTGCAACAGGTGGCTATTGTTTGTGAAGTTTGTGCAGGGACACATGCCAATGACCAATGCCCATTTGACCACGAGGCAGTTCAGTTTGTAAGTAGCTACCAGAGACCGCCAAATCAGTACCAAAGCACTTACAATGCTGGGAATAGGAACCATCTTAACTTTTCATGGAGCAACAATCAAAATTTTCAGCAAGCTCCTAAGCCACATCATCCACCAGGGTTCCAAAATCAGCCTCAACAACATCATACAGCTCAAACCTCACAACCACAACCAGAGAGAAAATCAGATTTTGAGGAGTTGATATTGAAACACATGGCTAACCAAGATATCTTGATTAAAAACCAAGCAGCAGCACTTAAGGCTTTGGAAAATCAAATTGGGCAGATGGCTAGTTCCATGTCAAATAGACCTCAGGGATCTCTTCCTAGTAACACAGAGACTAATCCAAGAAGAGATGGGAAAGAGGAATGTCAGGCAGTAACTCTTAGAAGTGGTAAACAAACTTTACAGGAGCCCGAATTGCAAAAGGGGGCAGCCCACTCAAGCTCTCCTCCGGACTTGGACAAGGCTGATTTTTCTAAGGAAGTGGACAGCAGTGTACCACCTGAGTCAGAGCAGAGAGATACCACAGATAAACCTAGTGTTGAGCCTACTCCAAAAGTGTATCCACCAGTACCTTTCCCTCAGAGATTGCAAAAACAGAAGTTAGATAAACAGTTTGCCAAATTCCTGGAGGTCTTCAAGAAGCTACAAATTAATATTCCTTTTGCAGAGGCCTTAGAACAGATGCCTAGCTATGCCAAATTTATGAAAGGAATCCTATCTAGGAAGAAAAGGCTAAATGACTTTGAGACAGTGGCTTTGATAGAAGAATGTAGTGCCGTGCTGCAAAGAAAGCTACCTCCCAAGTTGAAAGATCCATGCAGCTTCACTATACCGTGTACTATTGGTAACCTTTCTTTCAACAAATGTTTGTGTGACTTGGGTGCTAGTATTAATCTCATGCCATTATTCGTGTATACTCAGTTGGGATTGCCTGCACCAAAGCCTACAAACATTTCTCTTCAGCTTGCCGATAGGTCGGTTACATACCCAAGGGGAATTGTTGAAGACATTCTTGTTAAGGTGGATAAATTCATCTTCCCGGCTGATTTTATCATCTTAGATTTTGAGGAAGATAAAAACATTCCTATTATTCTGGGGAGACCATTTTTAGCCACTGGAAGAACTTTAATTGATGTGCAAAAGGGAGAGCTCACTATGAGGGTTCAGGATCAAGAAGTGACCTTCAATGTATTTAAGGCCATGAAATTCCCTTCGGATGAGGAAGAATGTTTTCATGTGGATGTTATCGAGCAAGCTGTGAATGACGAGTTTTTGAATGTGTTAAACAATGATCCATTAGAAACTGCACTTCTGGGAGAGTTTGACATAGAAGATCCAGATTTGGTTGAATATCTACAGATTTTGGATACAGTGCCATGGGGAAGCAAGTTTCAAATCCCGTTTGAATCTCTTGAACATGCTGAGAATGCTACAGATCGGTTGAAACCATCCCTTGAGACACCTCCATCACTTGAGCTAAAACCCTTGCCTAACCATCTCAGGTATGCATATTTAGGTGATTCAGCTACTTTACCTGTTATTATTGCATCTGTGCTTAACGAGTTTTAGGAAAGCAAGCTGTTGCGGGTTCTTAGGGAGTACAAATCTGCTATTGGATGGACCATCGCCGACATCAAGGGAATAAGCCCATCTTACTGTATGCACAAAATCTTGATGGAAGATGATAGTAAGCCCACTGTGGAACATCAGAGGAGACTCAACCCAATCATGAAGGAGGTGGTAAAGAAAGAGATTTTGAAATGGTTAGATGCTGGAATAATTTATCCTATCTCTGAGAGTGCGTGGGTGAGCCCAGTTTAGTGTGTACCCAAGAAAGGAGGCATGACAGTTGTAGCCAATGAGAATAATGAATTGATTCCAACAAGAACAGTAATTGGTTGGAGGGTGTGCATGGATTACAGGAGACTTAACAAAGCAACTCAAAAGGATCACTTCCCATTACCCTTCATCGATCAAATGTTGGATAGACTGGCTGGACATGAGTACTATTGCTTGTTGGATGGATATTCGGGATATAATCAGATTTCTATTGCTCTAGAAGATCAAGAAAAGACTACCTTCACATGCCCATTCGGTACTTTTGCTTTTAGAAGGGTCTCATTCGGATTGTGTAATGCACCCGCCACTTTTCAAAGGTGCATGATGGCTATTTTCTCAGATTTGGTAGAACGCAATGTTGAAGTTTTCATGGATGACTTCTCAGTGTTTGGTGATTCATTTGACAAATGCTTGGAAAATCTAGTTCTAATACTGAAGAGATGTGTGGAAACTAATCTAGTACTAAACTGGGAAAAATGTCACTTCATGGTGCAAGAAGGGATAATACTTGGGCATAAAGTGTCATCAAAGGGTCTTGAAGTAGATAGAGCAAAACTTGAAACAATTGAAAATTTACCCCCACCAACCTCAGTGAAGGGCATTCGCAGTTTTCTGGGACATGCGGGGTTTTACCGAAGATTCATTAAGGATTTTTCTAAGATCACAAAGCCTTTGTGCAGTCTATTAGAGAAAGATGTGCCATTCAAGTTTGATAAAGAGTGCTTGATCGCTTTTGAACTTTTAAAGAAGAAGTTAACCACTGCACCAGTGATCATTGCTCCGGATTGGTCAAAACCCTTCGAATTGATGTGTGATGCCAGTGATTATGCGGTTGGGGCTGTTTTGGGACAGCGCAAGGAGAAGGTTTTTCATGTTATTTACTACGCCAGCAAAACCTTAACTGATGCACAGCTCAATTACACCACTACCGAGAAGGAGTTGCTTGCAGTAGTTTATGCATTTGACAAGTTTCGATCTTACTTGATTGGAACAAGGGTGGTTGTATTTACGGATCATTCAGCTATTCGGTATCTCATTGCAAAGAAAGATGCTAAACCGAGATTGATTCGATAGATCTTATTGCTGCAGGAGTTTGACTTGGAGATTCGGGACAGAAAGGGAACTGATAACCAAGTAGCAGACCATCTATCTAGGTTGGAGAATCCGGGTCTTGATAAGGAAGACAAAGTTCTAATAAATGAATCTTTTCCGGATGAACAACTGTTTGTGGTTCAAGGCGAAATACCTTGGTATGCTGATTTTGCTAACTACTTGGTTAGTAACACACTCCCACCGGACTTGTCGTGGCAGCAAAAGAAAAAGTTTCTTCATGACGTTAATAGGTATATGTGGGATGAGTCATATTTGTTCAAGCATTGTGTGGATCAAATGATTCGAAGGTGTGTTCCACAGAGCGAGGTTGAGAGCATTCTTCATCACTGTCATGATTCGTTATATGGGGGACACTACGGAGGTGAGAAAACAACCACTAAGGTGTTTCAAGCAGGGTTCTTTTGGCCAACTCTGTTTAAAGATGCTCATCAGTTTGTGCTAAGATGCGATAGATGTTAACGGATGGGGAATATTTCTAAAAGGCATGAAATGCCTTTAAACATGATCCTGGAGGTTGAAGTCTTTGATGTTTGGGGTATAGACTTTATGGGGCCATTCCCACCCTCTTTCAACAATCTATACATTCTCTTGGCAGTAGATTATGTATCTAAATGGGTGGAGGCAGCCGCATTTCCCACTAATGATTCCAAGGTAGTGCTGAAATTCCTTCAAAAGAATATCTTCACAAGATTCGGTACTCCGAGGGCTATGATCAGTGATGAAGGAAGTCACTTCTGCAATAAGCACTTTGCTGCCCTTTTGGGAAAATACGGGGTCACTCATAGAATTGCTACTGCTTATCACCCCCAGACCAATGGACAGGCGGAGGTTTCCAACAGAGAAGTGAAGAAAATTCTGGAAAAGATCGTCAATCCCACAAGAAAAGACTGGTCAACAAAGCAGGATGATGCATTGTGGGCGTACAGAACGGCTTTTAAAACACCCATTGGTATGTCACCATACCAGCTTGTTTATGGCAAGGCATGCCATCTTCCGGTTGAGCTTGAGCACAAGGCATTTTGGGCCATTAGAAAGTTGAATTTTGACCTCACAGCTGCAGGTGAGAAAAGGCTTCTTCAGCTCAATGAACTTGATGAGTTCCGACTGCAAGCTTATGAAAATGCAAAATTGTTCAAGGAAAAGGTAAAGAGGTGGCATGATAAGAAGATTGTTGACAGAAAATTCGAGCCTGGCCAAGCGGTATTGCTGTACAACTCTAGATTGAGGCTTTTTCCCGGAAAGCTCAAATCGCGTTGGTCGGGTCCTTTCACTGTCAAGCACGCATTTCCACATGGAGCTATTGAAGTCTATGGTGATAATCCGGAAGTGACGTTCAAAGTCAACGGGCAACGCCTTAAGCATTATTGGGGTGGCGGCTTCGCTCGCCAGAAGACCTCAATCACTTTAGCCGATTAGCCTTGAATGGATGTGAAGTCAGGCCGAGGACTTTAAACCACGCGCTCGGGGGGAGGCAACCCACCGTTTTCCGTATCCTTTTATGATTCGGTAGTGTATCTTATTTATTGCATTTTCATGGTTGTTAGTTTTTAAGTTTTTCATATTTAGTGTATTGTGTGTTAGTTTTGGATTTTTTAGCACTAAGTCGCTTTGGAGGGTCATTTTTGGCCTATTGTTTCTAATGGATGTTTTGTAGGTTGCTGGGATACATGGAGTAAGTATCAAACATGGCCCCTGTATTCATTTCTCAAAACTCAAAATTTTGCTTCAGCAGGGGGGCTCGCCGCGACGAGGTTTTTATGCTTGGAATCTCTCGCCCCGGCGAGAGCTCGCCCCGGCGAGAAAAACATAAGGTAATTCTCTCGCCCCGACGAGAGTCGCGGAACAACAGAACTTAAAATCCCTTCCCGTTCGAACCTGCTCCATTCTCCCTCATTCCCATTCTTCTGCAACCCAAAACCCTACCTCCAAATCGTTCCAAACCAGTCGAATTGCACCAGTAGCACACAAGCCACTTTCAATTACAATTGAATTGAGGTTCTTGTACCCCTTTTCCATACAAAACCATCTCCAATTTGGGTTTCTCTCAATTCCAACCGTGACAATCACCACCATTGTTGCTGCTCGAACTTGGACATTCAGTTTGAGGAATTGGGGCTGGGATTCAGTATCATTGCATCTCAGTAAGGATTCAAGTCACAATTTTGTGAATTCAAGCAGGAAATTCATCCTTCCTCATACAAGCAGGAAATTCATCCTTTCCCGTGCCTATGCCACTGCCACCTTTCCCACCATCAGATTCTGACGTCGAGGAGACGGAAGATCACCCCGCCGAGTGATATCATAGGGAAGTCCTCAGTTCTTCATGTCTTTATCTTTTCTACAATGAGGACATTGTTATTTCCAAGTTTGGGGGTGTTTTAGAGTTTTTAGTTTTAAGTTATAGTATTTTAGTATGCTGCATTTAGTTGTAGTTTTGCATTCACGTAGTATGTTTCGAACTTATGTTATAATTAAGCATTTATAATATCATCAAAATGACTTTTCTTGCTTTTAATGATTATTTCTGTTCTTGTCATTTGTGTGATGATTATTGTACATATTCATCGTCTGTTTAAAAAAAAAATTGCATTTAGAAAGCTTTTGAGCAGCGCACTTAAGGAAAGCCGATGATGACATGGTGATAATTGTTTTTATGATATTCAACACTTTGGATCCGAATTGCTATATTAGAAATGTTAACTCGTGCCTAATTTTCTTAAATTTTTAACCCTTTGAGTTACAAATGCACATATCAGTGTTGTTGAGTACGTGAGATTATATGTTCAAATCTTTGAAACTGTTGTTGCTCATTAAAAGATAGGATAGTGAAAAAAAAATAAAAAATAAAAATAAAAATTTATATAATATTCTATGCTTATTTACTGCTTCGATGTCTGTCTTGAATGCTGGTTACAATTGAAAAAATGAAATATAGACAGATATGAGCAAATCTAGACTAGTTTATCTTTGTGGCATGTGTCATTCGAACAAGTAAGCCCTTTGGAGTGTTTTTACACTTGATGCCCTAAAACCATCTGGCTTGGGAGTCATCGGTGGAAAGTTTGCTACATGGGTGACATTGAAAAGCCTAATGAAGATAAACATTGCACAGATCTAGATGTAAATAAACCTATCATCGAGATGGAGCGTAAAACGCACTCGGTGATTGTTATAGAATATTTCTAAATATAGTGTGAAAATAAAAGCTAGTGAGCATGTGAGATACTAGTTGTGGTTCTTGACTATTTTATCTTCTTTTGAGCACTATAGTTCTTAGATCGAATTGTGATCATTGCGTACTCTGTCTTTCTGACCACACACACACATAAGGGTTAATCATTTGGCGAAATTTGGTGCGTGTCTCATTTCTGATAATCCTACAGTTGTGATGTTGTTGTTTATTTGTTTCTGATTGTTGAGGCTTGATTTCCTTATCTTGGCTGCTCTAGGCTTATAGTTCATGCATTTGCATTCATTTAATTAGTTGCATTGTGTATTTTTTTTTATCTCCGTTGTTTTTGCTTGAGTACAAGCAAAGTCTTAAGTTTGGGGGTATTTGATGAGTGGGTTTTATACCTACGAATTAGTTATCCTTTGAACTCAATTCTTTGCTATCCTTAGGTGTTTATAGTATCTATTTACTTGTTTTATGCTTTTGTTGTGTAGAAAACAGTTGTGGACGATCGTGGCGGTTTTTAGCAAGTCCAGGGGCAAAAGTGTAATTTCAGCATGACAGAAGGCCTCGCCGCGGCGAGCTCCCCAGGCCATTTTCCTCGCCGGGGCGAGCTCTCGCCGGGGCGAGCTCTCGCCGGGGCGAGCCTCCAAGGCCAAAAAGTTCGCCGGGGCGAGCTCCCCAGGCTGTTTTTCTCGCCGGGGCGAGAGCGCGATTTCTGGAGCGGCTTGCTTTGTCTGTTCAGCTATTGTGGCGCACTAGAGGAGGAATTTCAGGAACGGGAAAATGAGGAGAGAGGGAAGAATTATCAGGCATCCAGGGAGTTGGTATTGCATAATTCAAGCTTGGTTACACATATTGAGAAAACTAGGGTTTGGAGCTAAAAAGGGAAGAACAAAGGAGCTAAAAGGAAGATTATCAGAATATCATCAACCAAGAAGGCTAGGAGCACGAAATAGGAGAGCAAGGATTAGAGAAGAAGAATTACACCACATCAATTGGAGTTTCTTATCACAAAAAGGGTGTATCTTCATATGTTTTAGTTCTTCTTTCTTATTTTGTAACTTCAACCATGTACTATAATCAGATTATGATGTTATTGAGATTTAATATGAGCTAAACTCTTCATTCTAAGATTGCAATGGAACCCAACTTGTAGTTTAAATTGAATGCCCTCTCTTGAATGGTAATTAGGCATTTTGTGAATTGAAGTTTATAACCTTTGATTAAGGATTAATTGCTTGGCCCGTAATTACTTTGGTAACTTATATGGAATTGAGAGAGGAAGTATAAGTTGAGACCTAGTTATGAATTCATGTGAAAATTAGATGTTCTTTATGGATAATGTATGAGATTATGTGACGTGAGTCTTATGTATTATTCTTGAGGGTTGATAATTTGATTGTATTTAGGATAGACATATACCTAAATACCACATGTATCCAATTGAGAATCCGTGTTTAATGATTTCTTTTGTGAAAGTTGGTAATTGATAGAATGGTTAATGGGATTTTACGTGACATGTGTCTTATTAATTGTTCTTGATATGAGATTCTTGTTTGTGTGTAGAATAGAAATATATCTACACACCACAATAGGAAATACGTATTCGACCATCGAGAGAGGCTTATATATACTTGTGATTTCTCGGATAGCAATTCTTATGTTCTAATTTACCAAACAAGAGAGAGTATGATATTTAAATGAAGAGTTGGGGGATATTGTAATCTTAGACCTTTTTATCTTGAACTTTATCCGTATTAGAAAACCTTGCTTGCTTAATTGTCTTTATTTTAGTTATAATCAACGCCAAACACAAATCATATTGTCATTGTTTAATTTAGATTGATTTTACATGCGATTGATATTTGGTAATTATTCAACATAATTCCTCGTGGGTTCGACACTTTACTTATCTTATATTACTTGTGGACCGCGTATACTTGCGCGTGTTTTATTGATTGCGAAATCGACCAACAATTCTTTAAGCGCTGTCCGTTGCCTGACTACTTCCTATCAAGCGCTTGATTTAGAGTCTTTTTGCCTGACTACTTCCTATTTCAAGCTTGATTGGAGAGAATTATTGAGGACTTCTGGCGATCAAAATCACCACCCCAATAATTCTTTAAGCGCTGTCCGTTGACATTGAACGATTCATCCTGATTACGACCAAATACTTCAACGGCGCCATGAGGGAATGCTTATTTGACAGTGCAGGGTCCGGACCACCGGGATTTGAGTTTTTCTGGAAAAAGTTTCAACCGAGAATTGTATAGGAGCACTACTTGACCTAGTTTGAACTTCTTCTCTATAATCTTCTTATCATGCGATCGTTTGACCTTCTCTTTATAAAGCTTTGCACTATCATATGCTTGCAAGCGGAATTCGTCCAATTCATTGAGTTGCAGCAGTCTCTTTTCCCCTGCAACTATTAGATCAAAGTTCAATGTTCGGATAGCCTAATAAGCATTGTATTCGAGTTCGACTAGCAGGTGATATACCTTCCCATACACAAGCTTGTACGGTGACATCCCAATCAGAGTCTTGTGAGCAGTACAGTAAGCCCAAAGAGCATCATCTAACTTCAAAGACCAATCCTTCCGATTCGGATTCACTATCTTTTCTAAAATTCTCTTCACTTCTCGATTAGACACCTCAGCCTGGCCACTTCTCTGAGGGTGATATGCGGTGGCAATTCTTTGGGTCACCCCATACTTAGCTAGGAGAGCTGTAAAAGCTTTGTTGCAGAAATGGCTCCCTTCATCACTAAAAATTGCCCTAGGTGTGCCAAAGCTTGTAAAGATGTTCTTCTGCAGAAATTTCAGTACTCCCTTAGCATCATTCGTAAGCAATGCAACTGTTTCTACCCATTTAGACACATACTCTACTGCCAATAATATTTATGCATTATTGAAGGATGTCGAAAACGGTCCCATAAAATTGATACCCCATACGTCAAAGATCTCAACTTCCAATATTGTATTAAGTGGCATCTCATGGCGCTTCGAGATATTCCCAACCCGTTAACAATGATCGCATCTAAACACGAATTGGTGGGCATCCTTAAACAATGTAGGCCAATAAACCCTACTTGTAGAACCTTTGCAACTGTTCTTTCACCTCCATAGTGTCCTCTATACAATAAGTCGTGGCACTGATGTAGGATACTCTCTACTTCACTCTGCAGAACACACCTTCTTATCATCTAATCTGGATACTATTTGAACAAGAACGGTTCATCCCACATATACCTCCGTACATTATGCAAAAACTTTTTCTTTTGCTAGTTTATCAAGTCTGGTGGGAGTACGTTGCTAACCAAATAATTGACAAAATCTGCATACCACGAAACTTCTGCTTTGATCACTAACAACTGCTTGTTCAGGAAAAACTTATCAATCACAATTTTGTCTTCCTTTGCGTGCTTATTGTTTTCCAACCTCGATAGATGGTCTGCCACTTGATTTTCTGTACCCTTCCTATCCCGGATTTCCAAGTCGAATTCCTGGAGTAGAAGTATCCATCTAATTAGCCTCGGCTTCGCATCTTTCTTCGAAATCAGATATCTTATCGCTGAATGGTCCGTGAACACCATCACTTTAGTTTCGATTAGGTACAAACGAAATTTGTCAAATGTATACACCACCGTAAGTAACTCCTTCCCAATAGTCATAATTGAGTTGAGCATCAGACAATGTTTTGCTAGCATAATAAATGGCATGGAAAACTTTGTCCTTGGGTTGGCCTAAGACTGTACCAATCGCGTAGTCACTAGCATCACACATTAATTCAAACAGCATCGTCCAATCCGGTGCCACTATTACAGGTGTTGTTATCAATTTCTTCTTGACCTGTTCAAACGCTTCCAAAAAATCCTTGTCAAACTTAAGTGACACGTCATTCTCCAACAAATTGCACAACGGTTTAGTGATCTTGGAGAAATCCTTGATGAATCTTCTATAAAACCCAGCATGACCAAGGAAACTTCGGATTCCCTTAATAGAAGTCAGTGGCGATAGATTCTTAATTGCCTCGATTCTAGCTTTATCTACCTCTAACCCCCTTGCTGACACCTTATGCCTGAGGATGATCCCTTCTTGAACCATAAAATGGCACTTTTACCAGTTGAGCACCAAGTTGGTCTCCACGCACCTTTTCAATACCATGACAAGATTCTCCAAGCAACTGTCAAAAGAATCCCCAAAGACTGAAAAATCATCCATGTAAACCTCCACATTACGTTCCACCATATTTGAGAAAATCGCCATCATACACCTTTAGAAAGTCGCTGGTGCATTACACAATTCGAAAGACATCCTCCTAAAAGCAAAAGTACCATATGGACAGGTGAACGTCGTCTTTTCCTAATCTTCCAGAGTAATAACAATCTGATTATACCCCGAATATCCGTCTAAGAGACAGTAGTACATGTGTCCAGCTAATCTATCTAACATCTGATCAATAAATGGTAAGGGGAAGTGATCTTTTCAGGTTGCTTTATTGAGTTTTTGATAATCCATACAAACCCTCTAGCCAGTCACTGTCCTCGTCGGTATCAACTCATTGTTTTCGTTTGTTACTACCATTATACCACCCTTCTTAGGGACACTATACTAGGCTCACCCATGTGCTGTCAGAGATAGGATATATAATTTCAGTGTCGGGCCATTTCAGTATTTCCTTTTTCACTGCTTCATTCATGATTGGATTTAGCCTCCGCTGTTGTTCTATTGTCGGTTTCGCATCATCTTCCAAGAGGATCTTATGTATACAGAATGACGGACTTATCCCCTTGATGTCCGCGATGGTCCATCCGATTACAGTTTTATATTCGCGAAGGACTCGTAACAACTTACTTTCCTACAATTCGTTAAGTGCAGATGAAATAATAACAGGCAAAGTGGAAGAATTACCCAAATACGCAAACCTGAGGTGGTTAGGTTAGGGTTTCAACTCCAATGTAGGAGGCTCCTCTAAAGACGATTTCATCCGAACTGTTGCTTTCTCTGCATAATCCAACGGCTCAAAAGAACTTCTGAATTTGCTCACCCTTGGTAATGCATCAAATATCTGTAAATGCTCCAACAATTCTGGATCATCTGAATCGGTGTCCCCCAACAAAATGGTTTCTAAAGGATTAGAATTCATCACTAACAGCTCATTATCCACCACATCTTTAATCATGTCCACACGATAACACTCCTCTTCGTCTTTAGGAAATTTCATAGCTTTAAAAACATTGAATGTTACTTATTGGTCTTGAACCCTCATAGTAAGTTCACCTTTTTACACGTCGATGAGTGTTCTACCCGTAGCCAAGAATGGTCTTCCAAGTATGATCGGAATGTCGCGGTCCTCCCCATAATCCAACATAATGAAGTTGGTTGGAAATATGAATTTATCCACTTTAATCAAAATATCCTCCACATTCCCCCTCGGATATGTCAATGATCGGTCTGCTAGCTGCAATGTAACATTAGTAGGTACTTCCTCCTTTAACCCAAGTTGCTGATAGACCGGCAATGGCATAGATTTCTACTTACACCCAGATCACACAAACACCGGTTGAACAATTGGCTTCCTATAGTGGACGGAATAGTAAAGCTACCCGGATCTTTTAGCTTTGGAGGTAGCTTCTTTTGCAATATGGCGTTACACTCTTCCGTTAAAGCCATTATTTCAAAGTCACCTAGCTTCTTCTTTCTAGACAAGATATCTTTCATAAACTTCGCGTAGCTAGGCATTTGCTCCAATGCATCTGCAAACGGGATGTTGATCTATAACTTCTTAAACACCTTGAGGAATTTGGAGAACTGCTTATCTAACTTCTGTTTTTGGAACCGTTGTGAAAATAGCACTGCTGGAATAATTGCTACTGGTTTTTCTGCCTTCTCCCTTGCCTTTGCTTTATCTTCCACTTTCTTCTCCTTATCTTTGTTTTCATTTGATTTCTCCTCTTTTTCTGGCATCTTCTTCGGACTATCTGCGTTTTGCTCATTCAACTGTTTCCCACCACGAAGTGTCACCGCTTTACATTGCTCTTTCCCATCATTCCTCGGATTGACTTCTGTGTTACTCGGTAATGTTTCTTGAGGACGATTGTTCAAAGCAGCTGCCAACTGTCTTATCTGATTCTCTAGATTTCTTATGGCCACATCATGACTATTTTTCCACGTTTCGTTATCCTTGATGTATTTTGTCACGAGTTCCTCAAGATCTGATTTCCTTTCCTGTTGTGGGGGTTATTGTTGTTGACGAGCCTAAAAACTAGGTGGTTGCACTGGTTATAGCGCTTGTGATTGAGCTTGATTGTCTCGCCGCGAGAAATTCGGATGATTCCTCCACCCCGGATTATAACTATTTGAATTGCCGCCAAACTGCTATTGTCGCTGCATATTAAAATCCCCATAAATTGCACTACTTCAAGATTAATCATACATTTCTCAATCGGATGTGCTCCTGCACACAATTCGCACACTACTGCTACTTGTTGCATGTTTGTTCCTCCAAGTGCATCCATTTTCTTTGAAAGTGCTGAAATTTGAGGTGCAAGTGTTGTTACTGCATCTACTTCTAACACTCCGACTACCTTAGGCTGTGTCATCCTTGTAGTAGGCCACTGATAATTGTTGGTGGCCATTGTCTCTAGTAAATCAAAAGCCTCATCCAAACTCTTAGCCATGAGTGCTCCTCCCGCAGCTGCATCTATGCTCGTCCGAGTATTAGTACTTTACCCATTATAAAATGTCTGAACCTGTAACCACTTGGGTAGCCCATGATGTGGACATCTTCTCAATAGTTCTTTAAACCTCTCTTAAGCCTCATACAATAACTCTGCATGTTGTTGTTCAAACGTAGTAATGTCGTTTCTTATCTTAGCAGTCTTAGCTGGCGGAAAGAACTTCGCTAAAAATTTCTGGGTCGGGTCATCCCAAGTAGTGATGGATCCCGGTGGAAGCGAATGCAACCAATTTTTTGCTTTATCCTTTAGTGTGAATGGAAACAGACGTAGTCTCACCTCATCATCCGTAACATTGTGGTATTTGAATGTGTCGCAAATCTAAAGGAAGCTCACTAAGTGTTCATTCGAATCATCATTAGCCAATCTCCCAAACTGTACCGAGTTCTGGATCATCTGAATCTGTGACACCCCCAAATCCGGGTTTTCTAACCTCGAATTTGGTGTTCACGATACTCAACAACAAACATACTTTCTAACTAATGCGGAATAATAAACATACATTGTTTATCGAAATAGTAATAAAGTCTTACAATCAATGTCCCAAGGTTCTTTAACCTTAACTTAAAACATACCCTCAATACAATAAGAGTTCACATAGCCAAATAACATTTAAGATAAACTAGTACATAAGCCATATCAGGTAACTACTCTTGCACCTTCCCTTTTCCTTTGTCCCCTTTAGACGTTTCTGCCTTAGCTGAAATAAAGATCATGATATAGCAAGGGTAAGCAACTAGTTTGCTTAGCAAGTTTATACACAAGGGAGATATATCATGAATAGAAGGAAATTTTGCTTTCAATGTTCAACAACAGTATAAAATTGTGAAGAAACATGAATTAATAGGCAACAGTTGGATATTCGAATAATTGAATTGCGATTACTGAGTGGTTGGAAATAACCATAGACATTTGTCAAGGTTCTCAGCATTTAAACTGGACCTCTTAAAAGTTTTGGTAATCAAGGGGATCAACCTTTCATACCCCGTGATTTATGCATAAACACTTAATAAACCAGCATTGATATCATGCCTTAATCAAATTTATCCTTTTCTCAGCCAAGAGTTCTTACCATAGCAATTTAATAAGAACAACTTTTAAAATACCTTTGACTTAAAAAATTTAGACATGCTTAATCTAGCTGATACGAATAGCATAGATCTATCTCATAAACAGTTCATGCCTGAAAGAACTTTACTTTAATTTACAGTTTAATCATGATAGAATAGGAATTCAATTGCACAAGGTGCGAATCTCAATAATCAGTATAGATGTGAATAATCAACAATAATTATTCACTAACATGCTTCGAAAATAATAACTCGAGTTTGAGTTAGGGAACTTGTCTGTCTGCTCAGCTACAAGTAATTCTAGCTTTAACTAATTGGCCTTGAAGAACCTAACATTGATAACGTCGATCTACCAATTAGTACTGCGTAGTTGTATATCGATACGCTTACTTATGCTATTTATTTAACAACTAAGCACATCACATAGCACACATAAGTTAATAAACTATCGTAAATCATATAAGACACTTAATATTATCAATCCTGATAATATTTAATTCACCTCTTGGTATTATTAGTCCACTAATAACACTTTTATTCGTTTACTAATGTTATTAACATCTTAATAATATTTTAATCATCCAATAATACTTTAATCTAATATTCTTAATCTCTTAATAATATTTTAATTCTCATATCATTAATAATATTTTAATCTAATATTACTAGCCATTTTAATAATATCTTAATCATTTATTAATGCTTAAAACAAATATTATTACCCATTCAATAATATTTTCATGAAGTTTTAATCTTAATATTTCTTTATTTACTTAAAAATATCGAATTCTTATATTACAAATATCATAGTAATATTTTAATAAGTTATTAGGCGAATAAATTTATTCTAATTGTTTTACCCTTTATTAAACAACTCCTTTACTACCCATAAAAGGTCATAAATATTATTTCTCATTAAATATTACTAAAATACCCCTCAATAGTCAGAATATATAATATTAGGAGTATCCAAGCTTAAAAATCACATTTTCCTTATTTATGACATCATCTAACCATTTATTTTCTTTCAACCATAACTATAACATTATTATGAAAAATAGCAAATAGGTTCTGAAAATTATTATCCTCTGGATCTGGATAGTATATGATCCAAAAATGATCCACCAATTTTCTTGGAATTTTAGAAAGTGATTTACTATATTTAAAGTACTCAAAACCTCCGAATCTTGTTACATTTTGCATAAATTCAGTTTCACTCAGAAAATTCTGAAAGTTTCAGTGTACACTCTCATAATGTATATAAATATACTGTAAAAATTTCATATTGTTTCAAGGTACACACAGTGAGTAATCCGGGTAAGAATATTTAGGAGTCCTTCACAGTAAAAGCCATTACACAAAAACCACACATCGAAACGTGTTCGTTCTTTTTCCTACTTGTAGATAACTTCTTAAGGTACCTCTGTGATTTTTTACCAGATTTTTAGAAGACACATAACTGGCCGAAACAACCTTTGAAAAAACGAGGACAGAAAGCTTTTAGGGTTTTAAAGCTTTAAGTTTTATAACTGGACTGTTTTGGGAAAATAGCCCCCAAGGCTTCAAAAATTATTGGATTTGTGTTCTATCACTTGAGTTTACTAGCTAACTCATGTATCTAGCATCCCCCTTTGACGGATCATAAATCCAAGTTGTAGATCTCAAGTTATGGGTGATCCAAGTGAAGAAAAGCTAGGGTTTTTACCCTTTAAGAACATAAGTTCCTTTTATTCCTTTGAATCTCCATTCTAACACTCAAGAGGATTAGATCTATACATGAAGCATGAAGATCTAATGATTTTTGAGTCTTAGAACAAAATCTCTCAAAAACTATGAAAATAAAACAAAGTAAGAAAGAAGGAAATGGTTTAGGGTTTCACCTTGATCTTGTAGCTACTCTCCTTGATCTACCAAAGTATGTGATGAACTTGGGATGCATGAACTATGCTAATCTCACTCCCTTCTCCTCTTTAAGCTCTTACTCTATGTTATTGCTTGGGAGAAATGAAAGAAGGAGATGAAAAGAAGAAATGAACTTGAAATGAAATGAAAGGATAGAATACATCTTTCTTGCCCCTTGGATATAAGAGTTCACCTTATCCCTTCCATTTAGCCTTAATCTTATCTTTAAGTGTGCTAATTAGATTTTTCACCAATGGGAGCTTGACATCCTTGTCCTTTGTGTAAGAGTTACTAATATCCCTCATATCTTTGTTGTCCCTTGGATAAAGGCTTACTAATTGGATAATTGTAAGAAACCTCTACCTTTTGTCATAATGAAGCTAGTGAAAGACTTGTGTCACTATGGTGGCTAGTTGACATCTTAGGAAGCTATAACACATCATAGGTAGCTACTTGACATTATAGGAAGCTATGATGTCAAGTTTACCATTTCAACTTCCCACACAAGCTAGCTACTTAATTAAAATAAAGTTTGAAATCAACTTACTCCTCCTTTCTCCTAAGTGCACGACAATTGGGATTTTCGTCCCAAATAGCTTTAAATAAATAAACAATTGTTACACATTTAATAAATCAAGTGGCTAGGTTTTGGACCACACATTAAATACCATTGGCTTCCAATTTAAATGATTAGGCTAATAAAATCTAAATCTATTTAATGCAATATTGGGTCATTTAATTTAGCCCCATAATAGCTCTTTTAGTAAGCCACACAATTAATACCCAAATCTATGATTAATATAAATGATTGGACTAGGTTCATTAATTAAGTAACTTAGTCAATTAGTAAATAAATTACTAACTTAACTATTAATTATTATTATCCAATTTGGACCATATCTCATTAACAACTACTTTCATTAATTAACCCACACACTTTATTTACTAACTATATTCAATTTACTTGAATACTTAATTTAGTAAATACCTTGTCAACTTTATGGATATAAAGCCTTAGGGTTTACTCACTAGTTTAAATATACTATTAGTGATTCCCTTAACACAAATTTATATCAGTAAATCACATAGTCACATAATCCACCAATACCCCAAAGGTTTAAATAAGAACACAAAGTTAACTCATTAAAATTAAAATTATATTTAATTAATAATGACGTTCAAAATTCACGGGCATTACAGAATCGTACCTAGTTTAATCTCAAAAGCATTAGCAGTGATGGTTGGCCTCGTGATGCTTGACTTGATTTCATCAATCTTAGGCATGACATAGTCCCTTAATGATTTATGTTCTTCGTTGGCCATTTTCTCTTTTTCGAGTGTCTCTTGGCAGAACTATCTCAACTGTCGAAACTTTTTCTCAATATCATCCTCGCACTGCACAAGTTCCGATTATTTTGATCGTGTTTGCATAAACGAACAAAAATCACCTGAAAGAGGAAATAAAAAGAAAAACAAAAAAGGTTAACTAAAACCAAATTAATTAAATTGATATTGAAAGTTAAAAGCACAAATAGTTCCCCGGCAACGGCGCTAAAATTTGTTTGCCTAAATCTATGCTAGCACAACACGCAAGTATACATGATCAAATATATAGTATAGAGCAAGCAATGTGTCGATCCCACGGAGAAAAACTATATTTTATACTAACTACTACCAATTTCATATTAACTCGATTTTGTTAAACAACTGATTTGTAATTTGTGAATTTTATGAAAATAAGAAATTAATTAACTAATGCTAATTACCACAAGATTAAAAACAGATATGAAGACTTAAGATTACAACTTCACTTATTGCTTCACTTAGATTAATATACTTCGTGTTAAGTTATACTAACTATTCTGGATTGTTAATCGAGAACTCATCAATATTTATGACCATCTCTCGATGTACCATAAACAAATCAAATTAAATCCACAGATGATAGAATTAAGATAAACACCCTAGTTAACTAATTCACTCTATCTCTATGTGAATTACAATTAAAAAGGATTTAAAGCACATGTTCTCTTTCAGATTACATGCGGCGTATAGGTATATCTCTATCCTAGACACAAATTATGAATTCCATCATATGCGGAAAACACAATCACATGCTATTATGATCAGGTCTAAACCTATAATTCATCTCTCGAGTTCATATAGATTATCACGGTAATTACTGGCCAGGTAATTAAATAATTATGTGCAAATTATAATAGACAATCCGGTAATGATCAAGAATAATTAACAAGAAGCATATCAAAGAAAGCTATGTAATAAGATCCATTGTAATCTTAAAAAGAATAGTTCATAATTAAATTAAAATCTATCATCCACAATTGATAAAACATTCAGATTACACAATAGAAGATTAAGGAAGAGAATAAAATCTGTAATGCAAGCCTTAAGTCTCTCCTTCAGCTCCTATGATGAATCCTTCGTGCTCTTAAAATTGCTTTTGGCCTTCAAGTCTATGTCTCCAAAACTAGGGGTTTTACTAATCAAACTCAATGTATATCAAAAACTGACTTAAAACGGCTATATATAACTTCTGACATAAATCCTAATTTAATTAGAAGTTTGGAAATAAATTACACATCAATTGCCCAACTTAAATAAAAAGTCAACTTTGGTCAACCCCCGAAGTGGCGCGGTCGCCCTTGAAATAAGCTGGAATGGGGCGCGACCGCGCTACTATGGCAGACAAAACAAAATTGGCTCTGAAGTGTGGCACGGCTGCGCTGCTCTCTAGTTCAAATTGGGCGCGACCGCGCTGGTCCATCTTCTGCACTTTTTGATTCTTTTGCTGCTTCCCTCCGACTGTCGCCAATTCAACTCCCAATGCATGTATCCTACATAAACACATAAAATGCATAAAAAGTAACTAAAACCCATAGAAGTCGACAATAATCCACATCAATTGGTACCCGATTCGTAGGTATGAAACCTACTCATCACAGATCGCTGAGATAACCAGTCTATTAAAAGAACAGTGTAAGACGACTAAAGATCAACCTGAATCCTCCGCTCAGGGAGGCAGTTAAATCCCTAGCAAGACTACATACACGTAGATTTATACCCCTATGTTCCAATTCGGCAGCAAGAGTAACAAGGTTTCCGCAGATCAGACAAAAGAAATAATCAATGTCAAGGATGATAAAGAAGATGGAGGGATCAAAAAGAAGGCGAAACAAATAGAAAACGCCATAAGATCTATAAAAGGGATAGAAAATTACGGGAGTGTTCAATTCCAGGAGCCAGATATCCCGACAAGTTCTAAGTGCCAGATTTCGAGAAGTATAATGGATTGGGAGACCCTTACACTCATTTGAAAGTATACATAGGGGAACTCGGATCTTATGCCGAAAATGAGAGCCTTAGAATGTAACTTTTTTGGAAGAGTTTAACTAGTAAAGCAAGAACCTGGTATGCTCGACTTGACAACTAAAAAATTCACAGCTGGGAAGAATTAGCCCATGCCTTTCTGAACTAATATAGCTTTCAGTCTCAAATGGCTCCGGATAGATATCAAATGACCAAGATCAAAAAGAAACCCAATGAGTCATTTCGAGATTATGCCCAAAGATGGAGGCGGATGGCTGCCCAAGTAAGCCCACTTATGGAAGAGAACGAAATGGTAATGACCTTTATCGACATTCAAGAAGCTCCATACTACAAGAGGGTGTTAGCCGGCATAGGCAAGCCATTCTCTGAAATGATAAAGCACGGAGAAATGGCAGAAATAAGTTTAAAAGCCGAAAGAAATCAAGGACCTTACTACATTAGAAGCCGTAGCAGAGCATATCCAGTCTGGTAATTATGGGAATGCGCCCAAAAGGAGCCACAAGAAGAAGAAAGAGGATGTTTCCCTAGTGCTACAAGGGCAATCCTGAAGGAATAGCAATGCTCTGCCCATTCGAATACAGGGCAACCATCCTAGCCGCAACAGCCGAGGTTCCGTCAAAATCAAACCCAACAATAAATCGTTGAAAATAGGCATAGTCGTGAATTCACTCCTCTTAGTGACTCCCTTGAAAATGTATTGGCTTTGTTGTTAGCTCAGAAGAAGATTACCGAACTTGCTCTACCAGCTGATCCCAAGGGCAAGAGGTATGATCCCAGCAAAAGATGTGCCTACCATTCGGGATCCCCTAGTCATAATACTTAAGAATACTGGTCTTTGAAGCATAAGATTCAAAGCCTGATACAAAGTGGTGACGCCACCAGAACAACCTAATGTTCACACTAACCCTCTCCCTCAGCATAATACGGAAGGGGTTAACATGATTAGCTCCGGGAAGGTTAAAAACCACAAATATTTGAGGAAAGTTGAAGAATATCTTTCATGATCCAAGATAAATACTCTAAGAGGGGAGTATTCAGAAAACAGGCATGCTGTGGAACAAGAATTAGCAATGGTCAATATGTAGTTGGGTTAACTAGCCGAATTAATCGTATATCAACATCAACTCACGCGACAAATGATTAGCCAAGTTTCAAAGGCCAAATCAACCGCAGTTCTTCCCAAAGTCATCCCCCTCACTAAAGAGGATCGGGCCAGGCTCCAAGAGCAAGAAAGTTGGGCAGATAAGATAGTCAGAGAGGCTAGGCTATTGAACAAGGAAAAAATGAATCATGAATCAGCTATGAATCAAAAATTTACTCCTTTGGGGCAATCCAAGGAGGAAACATTGCACTTGTTGATAAGTAAAGGAAAGGTCACAGAACTGCTGCCACCCATAAGCCCTCGATCGAAGAGATATGATCCTATAAAGATTTGCTTGTATCATTCAAATTCATCAGGTCATGCCACAGAAGAATGTTGGGCCCTCCAGCACAAGATTCAAAACTTCATTGAAGCTGGGGAGTTAAAAATGGCAAGCAATATCGAGGTTTTTACTGTTGCAGAAAATACCATGGAAATGAAGGGTTTGTCGTACCCATCAGAAATAAAAAATTCAGATAAACTTGTGGTCGTAATCACTTATTTGGAAGGTGTAAAAACCAGACCCCTTGTAGTTCGAGGAGCAACAAGTAAAACGGAGATGGTGAAAGTAGTATGCACACAAGGCAATCATATTTGATTTAATGTAGCATATACTTTGTAATCTTATTCATTTATTAATAAAAGAATTGATTTTCTTAAAAGACATTTTATATTATCTACATAGTGTTGTTTTATTAAATGTGATAAACCCATAGTTTTGAGAAATGCTTTTAGAATCATGATGGTGATCATGCTAATGAGATCTAAATTCAAGATAACTCACAAACTAAAATTATTCCTAATCGTTGGATTACTAAAAAAGGGATTAGTGAATCCGGATAGATTAGTACATACGTTGTTTGCTCTTAAGAAGAGGATGATTGATCTCATAATCATTTGTGTGGAGACACTAAAGCAAGTATGTAGGTGCTTATTGGAGAATAAGTTCAGTGAACGTGGCTCGCTAAGGAATACCTAATGGAGTTTTACTCGCCTGTCAATAGGAATTTCTATAGTGATAGTAGTACAAGTGATCCTTGGACTTGAGATCATCATAGTATCTTGTGTATGATGAGTTATACTTTGACATGTCCCTTAAGACCTTTAGGGTATATCAAAGGGTATGATTGAGTATAATAAGTTGTACATGGAGATAGGTGAATGATCAACAAAGAATCTACCACGTCTAGTAAAAGATGTGAATGTCCTATGCGATTTGATAAATGATAACTTAGTAGTCCTTGGCCAAGGCAGAATGAAATTAGAAAGGAGTTTCTAATTTGCATTATTTAGAGTTGTGCATTTGGGAATCGAAATACATATAATTAAATAAAATAAGACTTGACAGTAAATCCATGTCTTATATTTAATTGGGACATTGTATGGTAGAAGGATTGAATTGTACGGTAACTATGCACTGAAATGTTTTTTTGTGATTAATGTTGAAATCTATATTATCTGGAAAGTCGTTGATCGCTAAGGGGGCTTACCCTTATTGTAGAATATATATTATTTATTTAAATTAATTAAATAGTTTAATTTATTTATTTAAATAAGATTAGAATTGTTCTAATTGATTTATTCACAACCGGTTTAATATGGAGAACCTAAAGGGTCACACAGCAAAAGAAAAATATTTATTTAAGAAGTAAATGACATAATTGTAATAATAAATTAAGTGTATTTAATTTAATCTATGGAGATAGAATAAATTAAATAGCTTAATATTTATTATTTAATATTTTGGAAATATTAAATATAAATTAATAAGAGGAGTCTTATTATTATTATTACTATTACTATTATTTAATTCCTAATAGGGATTGGGAATTAATTAATAGAAGTACTCTCCCATGAATTCCTAATTGGATTAGGAGCATAATTAATTAAAAGAGTTTAATTATAATAGAAACTCTAATCCTAAATAGTTTAGGGAAGGGTTATTCCTACATCTATAAATAAGAGGAGTCTTATCATAGATTAGGGTTACACACTCTTGCATTAGATTGTGGAGAGTACTAACAATTTCTATAGAGATAGAAACTAGGGTTTTGCCAATACCCAACTTCTTGAATACCTATTCTTCCTTGGTGGATCACCTCTAGAGGCCAAACACTTGGGTGGCTAACGTTGATCAAGAAAAGGAATTTAATCGGTGGAATTCGAGGAGAACACGAAGGACTAGGAGTTGAACTTGTACCCGAGGAAGCTTTGTTCTATGATGGTATAATTCTTATTCTCTTTCTCTTTCGTTTATATCGTTAATTGAGCACATAGATTGATCATGGTGATGGTTTGTATTAAAATTTTAAAAAACCGTTTTTATTACGCTTCCGCCCTATTTATGTAATTTGATTGCATGCTTGCGTTATATACAAACCTAACAGTGGTATCAGAGCCTAATCTTGTGCTAATTATCGATTTTGATGATTCCATATGTGTATAGTATGCGATTGGATCAAAATTTTTGGGCAGAATCAATTTTTCTGGATCAGTGACGCGGCGCAGCTGCGCCAACTCCAGTTCATTCTGGAGCGCAGCTGTGCCGTTTCCCAGTTCATTCTGGGCGCAGCTGCGCCTGCTAGCAGAATCCGAAATTTTTTTTTTCCTTCAATTGAAATAAATGGTTTATTTAATTGATATAAGTTTAAAATAAAGATGTTTATTTTATCTGAAATAGGATTTCAAATTGCTAAAATTTAAAGAGTTTAATTTGGATTTGGTTTTTGATTAAAATAAAAGAGTTTATTTTGTTTCAAAACTAAATATTAGCAAAACTTTTGCCCATTAATTGATATCAATGCATATATGGAATGGTTTTATTATTAATGAGATGAATGTTATTTATTGATACATATAGAGATATGTATGATAATAAATAGGGATTGATTATGGACTATTGACCAATATGTGATTGGATTTATTTTAGTGGATGCTTGAATGTATGGGTTTTTATAAATGGGGTCTGCGTACCTCGTCTTCTCTAATTTTTCTTAATGTAAATTCTATCTCCCTCCTATGTACTTCCCCTTGACTGCTGATCAAGGTTTCTATTTATTGTAAATAGTTTATGTAATAAGAACAGTTAGAATTAATTTTGAAGAATTGGAGACAAAGGAGCAAGGAGCGCTTAAAGACCCATTTATATTGGAGCCCGGGTTTAAATGTAATAGTTATATTTAAATTTATTCTTGCACCCTAGGTTTGACCTTTTGGTTCACTTGGTGGCTCTAGTGAACCAAACTAGAATAAAAGTCCATAATCAATCCGGGTAGAATATAGTATTCTATATGTGCATGATTACTATATATATTATATATTATCCAACATGCTTCGCATGTAAAATAATATGACGCGTATTTTATATATATATATATATATATGCATGCGCGCTAAACAAGATGAGACTAATAATAACAAACCCTCGAAGAAATTATATTAAGTCCTAAGCGTTCAAAGATATTTGGAATATCGAACGTCGCCTTCTAGCATGGTAAAGCGATAGAGTATTAAATATTTAATATGAGTTTGTTGTGTCACACAAAGCAAGTATTAAATATTTAAGATGTTGCTTTATCACATTTGATGCTTATACATAGACTGAACGATGCTGTTTTGTTGTGTCACACAAGGACGGTGTTTTTCTTTCGAATATATGGAAGTGCTAGGTTGGACTTAACTTGGATAATTTTGATTCGGATGTGTCACACTTGATCAAAATAATCTACGAGGCAAAATACAAGGAGTTACATAGTGATGTAATTGACAATAGTTGTCTACCTAATTATTTATATATCGTTTGTTGTGTCACACAAGGCTATATACATTTAAAATGGGATCCTTTTTCTCACTAGCAAACCTTTAATTAGATTTGTCGAACTATATAAGTTGAGGGTAATATAGTTTGATGAAAAAGTGAGAGATACCAATTTAAAATAAAGACCTAATTTATTTTGGTAATTAATTAAATGAATGTATGCTAAAATGTTGTCTATTTCACATTCAGAATTTAAAAATGTCAAACTCAGTATCACTGCGTAGCATACTTGATGCTAACAAACTGACCGGACCGAATTACACGGACTGGTTAAGGAATCTGAGAATTGTTCTCACTGCTGAAAAGATTTCTTATGTCCTAAATTTGCCAGTCCTTGCAAGTGTTGCAGAAACAGCCTCTGAGGAAGAGATTACTACTTTCAGAAAGTGCAAGATGATGCAATCTTGGCTCAATGCATCATGCTCGCATCCATGAGTAACGAGCTTCAACGTCGGCATGAAACTATGGATGCTCCTACTATATTGCTGCACCTCAAAGAGTTGTATGGTGAGCAAAGTAGGACTGCTAGATATCAGATATCTAAGGAGCTCTTCCGATCTCGTATGACCGAGGGCACTGCTGTTGAGACTCATGTCCTCAAGATGATCAATTTGATTGAACAACTTGGACAGCTTGGGTTCGTAATGGATGGGGAGTTAAGCCAAGATTTGGTCTTGCAGTCACTCCCGGACACCTTCTCATAATTTGTTGTGAATTTCCACATGAATAAGTTGGACGTTAGCTTGCCTGAGCTACTTAACATGCTGAAAACTGCTGAAGGTCACTTCTCATCCAACAAGAACCAAGTCTTACTAGTGGATGATTCTTCCAAGAAAAGGAAGAGGCCCAAGGTATCTTCTGAAAAGAAGAAAAACAAGAAGGCTAAGGGCAAGGCGAAGAGAAAGGATAAAAAGAAACCTGATCCAGATAGCAAAGGAATTTGCTACCATTGTAATAAGCCAGGACACTGGAAGAGGAACTGCAAGCAGTATCTTGCGGACCAGAAGAAGCTTGGAGAAGCTTCAACTTCCGATATAGGTTTGTTCATGATTGAGATTAATTTTTCTGAAAGTCAAAATTCTACTTGGGTATTGGATACCGGCTGTAGTTCTCACATATGTAATAATATGCAGGGACTAAGTAGAAGTAGAAAGCTGAACAACGATGAAGTCGTCCTACGAGTGGGAAATGGAGCAAAGGTTGCTGCATTAGCTGTAGAGACTTATTGTTTAGCACTGCCTTCGGGCAAGTCCATTAGTTTAAATAATTGTTATTATGTTCCAACACTCATTAGAAACATTATTTCAATTTCTGTATTGGATATGGATGGTTTTGATATTATAATAAAGAACAACAGTTGTTTTATTTATAATAAAAATATTTTATATGGTGTTGGCAATCTGCTGAATGGACTTTACATACTTGACTTGCATGAAAATATACTTCAAATTGAACAAACTAAGAAAAGAAAAAGAGATGATGTTAATTATACCTTTATGTGGCACTGTAGACTCGGTCATATCAATGAAACAAGATTATCCAAGTTGCATAAAGATGGGCTTTTAGAGCTATCTGATTACGAATCATATCCAACTTGTGAATCTTGTCTCATGGGTAAGATGACTAAATCTCCTTTTAGTGGAAAAGGAGAAAGAGTTACAGAGTTGTTAGCGTTGATACACACAGACGTATGTGGACCTATGACAACGAATGCACGAGGAGGGTATTCTTATTTTATTACTTTCACTGATGATCATTCTTGATTTGGATATGTGTATTTAATGAAATACAAATCTGAATCGTTTGAAAAATTCAAAGAATTCAGAAGTGAAGTAGAGAAGCAAACTGGTAAGAGTATTAAGATTCTTTGATCGGATCGAGGAGGGGAATACTTAACCAATGAGTTTCTCAATTGTCTCAAAGAAAATGGTATAATCTCACAATGGACTCTACCTGGAATGCCACAGTTGAATGGTGTATCTGAAAGGAGAAATCGAACATTGTTGGACATGGTTCGTTCCATGATGAGTTTTACCGACCTTCCAGTATCCTTCTGGGGTTATGCCCTAGAATCGGCTACATACCTACTTAACAAGGTACCTACCAAATCTGTCCCAAAGAGCCCATATGAGATATGGACAGGGAGGAAACCAAATCTTAAGTATGTTAAGGCTTGGGGTGGTTGTCTAGCTTATGTCAAAAGGTTTGAGCATGACAAGCTGTAGGGTATTATTTCTATCATCCTACTGATCAAAAGGTGTTTGTTGCGAAACACGCTGCCTTCTTGGAAAAGGAGTTTATCCTCGAAGGGGTCAGTGGGAGTAAGATATATCTTGAAGAAGTTCAAGAACCACAAAGTACTCCGGATCAAAGTCAGGTACCTGATCAAGTAGAAGAACCTACTATACCACAACCTATTCGTAAATCTAGAAGAGTACCGAAGATACCTGAGAGGTATGGATTCATCATAGAGGATGATGATGAGGTACGCATCATAGATGATGATGATCCATTGACTTACGAAGAGGCTATGAGTAGTGAAGACTCAGAGAAATGGCTAGAAGCCATGAAATTCGAGATGGACTCCATGTATGAAAACCAAGTATGGACTTTGGTTTCACCACCTGAGGGCATTAAGCCTATTGGGTGTAAATGGGTCTTTAAGAGAAAGACTGGAGCAGATGGCAAGGTAGAGACCTATAAGGCCCAACTGGTTGCAAAAGGTTTCAAACAAAGACAAGGAGTTGACTATGATGAAACCTTCTCACCAGTAGCTATGCTCAAGTCCATTCGGATTTTGCTTGCAATTGCAGCTTATTATGACTACGAGATCTAGCAAATGGACGTGAAAACGGCCTTCCTCAATGGAGAGCTTGAGGAGAATGTATATATGATACAGCCAAAGGGTTTTGTTTCAACGGTTGGAACAAACCAAGTCTGTAAGCTACAACGATCCATTTATGGATTGAAGCAAGCTTCTCGAAGGTGGAACATCCGTTTTGATGAAATAATCAAAAGGTTTGATTTTATCAAGAACGAGGATGAACCATGTGTGTACAAGAAGGTTAGTGGGAGCGCTGTATCATTCCTTGTATTATATGTTGATGATATATTACTGATAGGAAATGATGTTCCTATGCTACTGTCGATCAAAATTTGGTTATCTAAACACTTCTCCATGAAGGACTTGGGTGAGGCATCCTATATTTTGGGGATAAAGATCTATAGAGATAGATCTAAAAGGATGTTGGGCTTGACCCAAGGAAAGTACATTGACTCGATGTTAAAGAAGTTTAGCATGGAAGATTCCAAGAGACATGGAATACATCTCTCCAAGAAACAGGCCCCAAAGACACCTGAGGAGAGAGACCGGATGAGTAAGATTCCTTATGCTTCCATAATAGGATCTATCATGTACGGTATGATATGTACTAGACCAGATGTCGCTCATGCACTTAGTGTAACGAGCAGATATCAGTCGAATCCAGGAGAAGAGCACTGGAAGGCAGTGAAAAACATCCTAAAGTACTTGAGAAGAACTAAGGATGTATTTCTTGTCTACGGTGGGTCTGAATTGAAACTAGAGGGCTATACAGACTTAAGTTTTCAAACGGACCAAGATGACAGTAAATCCGTTTCGGGGTATGTGTTTACCTTAAACGGTGGCGCGGTAAGTTGGTGTTTGTCGATTTAGCAATCAATAAATACGTGCAAGTGTACACGGTCAACAAGTAATAAAGTGTTAAGAGAGTGTCGAACCCACAGGGAATTATTTAATAATAATTACCAAATACTAACTCATAATCAAATTAATTTTATTTAAACAATTCGATAAAATAATTTGAATTTTGAAAATAAAGTACTAAACTAACTAATTACTAACTACCAAGAATTGAATTCAGATAAAAAGGCTTAAGATTACAATTTCCCTTAATGTTTCACTTGAATTAATACGCTTCCTGTTAAGTTGTATTAATTATTCCAGATTGTTAATCAAGAACTCATCAATATTTATAACTATTTCTCGATGTATCATAAACGAATCAACTTAAATCCACAAAAGATATGATTAAGATGAACACCCTAGTTAACTACTTCACTATATCTCTATGTGAATTACAATTAAAAAGGATTTAAGATCAGGTTCTATTTCAGATTACATGCGGCGTATAGGTATATCTCTATCCTAAACACAAATCATGAATTCCATCGACAGCAGAATACACAATCACATGCTACTATGATTAGGTCTAAATCTATAATCCATCTCTCGAGTTCATATAGATTACCACGGTAATTGTTGATCAAACAATTAAGCAATTAATCACAAATCATAATAGACAATCCGACAATAATCAACAATAATTAACAAGGAAGCATATCTATAAAAGCTACGCAATAAGTTCCATTGTAATCTTAGAAAGAAATTAGTTCAGAATTGAATTAAAATTCATAATCCACAATTGATAAAGCATTCAAGAATACAAAATAACAGATAGAGAAGAGAATAGAATCTATAGACGCAATCCTTGAGTCTCTCCTTCAACTCCTTAATTGTATCCTTTGTGCTCTTGCAATTGCTTCAAGCCTCCATCTCTTTCTCCCAAACTAGGGTTAGCAAAAAATAGCAAGATCTCCCCTATTCTATGCCTCACATCATGTATTTATATGTTCTAGTTAAAGTCCTAAACCAATTAGAAGTTACAATCCTTGTTTCATTCAATTTGGGTCAAAAATAAGCTTTTCAACAACCCGACGCAGCACGGTCGCACCCATATTTGGCCTAGGAAGCAGCGCGGCCGCGCCCAAGTGCCAGAAATTAAGTTTTTTCTTCTGCAGACCAGCGCGGCTGCGCCCAAAATACACTTGGAACCGGCGCGGCCGCGCCCGACCAAATTCTGCTCGGACATCTGTTGGTAAAATGGTCATAACCTTTGATCTGAGAGGAGTTACGGGGCCTGCCACCTATCAAATCGAAGCTCTCGACGAGATCTACAACTTTCATTCTTTGAGAATTGAGAGATTCGGGCTGGAGAATGGTTGAAATTGAGCTTCAAGTGACTGCTATGTAAATGACAACTCCAAACCTTGATCTCTGTTGATAAAAATGTCATAACTCTCGCATCCAAACTCCGATTGGGGTGATTCAAGATGTTCCAGAAAGCTAAGAAGTAAATATATAATACAATCCAAGTTCCAAACCACGAACATGCATCCATTTTAATGTTAAAAGCCCTGCAATCTTCCCTTCTCGCATTTGCTCGCATATTGTACTCCAAAAGATGTTCGGATCGCGTTTCCTTGTTTCTTCCTACAAAATAACATAAAAACACTATAAATATCTAATACTAACTTAAAATACTTAAGAAATAACAAATTATCAAGTCAAACGTACTCAATTCATAGATGTAAAACCCACTCATTAAATACCCCCAAACTTAAATCTTTGCTTGTCCTCAAGCAAACACTAAGAACAACAACTATAACAACTAATTCTAAATAACAACTCACACAACTCGAGCAATGAATCAATACAAATTTGCATAATAACCTCAAAGATTTCCTTTAATGATAACTCAAGAAAATTTTTTCGAAAACATGCAAAGTCAAAAATTTCAACCTAATCATCAGTTTCACAACTACTCATGATTCTTTAAGTGCATGTGTGTGTATCCAAATGTTCAACCAGCCATAACTCACACTAGATCATATAATCAAATACTCAAAAAAGATTTTCAAGTCAACTCTAAAAACCTTTTTATCACATCAATCTCCGCTAATAAAGGCAAAACATAAAATTTAGAGGATCAAAAAGATATTTCATACATTTAAGCACATTTGAACCCTTCATCAGTTGGATGTAAAACCCACTCATCAGTTGGAAGAGTTCCAAGCAGCAAACAGTTACTGATTTAGTGACAGAGGCAGAGTACATAGCTGCAAGTGAAGCTGCAAAGGAAGCTGTTTGGATGAAGAAGTTCATAATTGAACTTGGAGTGGTTCCTAGCATTAGAGGAGCCGTACCTTTATTCTTTGACAATAACGGAGCTGTTGCACAGGCTAAGGAACCTAGGTCTCATCAGAAATCCAAACACGTATTGCGGCGGTTTCATTTGATTAGAGAGATCATTGAAAGAGGAGATGTCACCCTGGAGCGTGTGGACTCTTAAGACAACATTGCAGATCCATTTACTAAAGCTTTAACTCAACAAAAGTTTGATCGTCACTTAGAAAAGATGGGTATTAGATACCATGACGATTGACTTTAGTGCAAGTGGGAGATTGAAAGTAGTATGCACACAAGCCAATCATATTTGATATGATGTAGCATATACTTTGTAATCTTATTCATTTATTAATAAAAGAATTGATTTTCTTAAAAGGCATTTTATATTATCTACATAGTGTTGTTTTATTAAATGTGATAAACCAATAGTTTTGAGCAATGCTTTTAGAATCATGATGGTGATCATGCTAATGAGATCTAAATTCAAGATAGCTCACAAACTAAAATTGTTCCTAATCGTTGGATTACTAAAAAGGGGATTAGTGAATCCGGATAGATTAGTACATACGTTGCTTGCTCTTAAGAAGAGGATGATTGATCTCATAATCATTTATGTGGAGACACTAAAGCAAGTATGTAGGTGCTTATTGGAGAATAAGTTCACTGAACATGGCTCGCTAAGGAATACCTAATGGAGTTTTACTCGCCTGTCAATAGGAATTCCTATAGTGATAGTAGTACAAGTGATCCTTGGACTTGAGATCATCATAGTATCTTGTGTATGATGAGTTATACTTTGACATGTCCCTTAAGACCTTTTGGGTATATCAAAGGGTATGGTTGGGTATAATTAGTTGTACATAGAGATAGGTGAATGATCAATAAAGAATCTACCTCGTCTAGTAAAAGATGAAATGTCCTATGTGATTCGATAAATGACAACTCAGTAGTCCTTGGCCAAAGTAGAATGAAATTAGAAAGGAGTTTCTAATTTGTATTATCAAAGTTGTGCATTTGGGAATCGAAATACATATAATTAAATAAAATAAGACTTGACAGTAAGTCCATGTCTTATATTTAATTGGGACGTTGTATGTGACGCCCCCAAATTCGGGTCTCTAACTACCCGGATTTGGTCATCACGATCTAATACAAACATTCACCTCTAACAACATATGGTATCTAAAATGCGGAATATAATAAACATATGTTGTTCATTACAAAGGTGTTACTAGTCCCAAGATACAATAACCTTAAATACTTAACACAAATCCGTACCCCAAATAAATATCAGGGTTTAAATTACATTAATAAAAATTTACTACACTTAAGGCATAATCAGCTACATGAAGTCTATCACTTCATCTTTTCCTTCCCTTTGTTCTTCCCTGATGTCTCGGGTTTAGCTGCAATGGAGTCATGATATAGCAAGGGTGAGCAACGAGTTTGCTCAGCAAGTTTAAAGTACAACAATAAGGATATATCATGATGAAGGGAATATAGAAAGAGAATTCAGCAATTATTCGAAGCAAGAACATTAATTACTTTTAGAACAGAGATAGTCAAGTAGACTTTGAACAATAACTTCCAAAGGAGTCAATAGCTAGTTGACCCTCTAGTTACTGGCTACAGAATAAGTACTTGAGGGGATCAGCCTCGCGTACGCTATGTGTATGCATAACATTTAACTCTGTTGTTTGTACCTTATATACGGTACCTGGGGTACTCCCCTATAATAAAAGGGGTGTCCATTTAGTCTAAGAATCCTTACCATCGATTGGTTCGGATAGCTTTTATAAATTCTCACATACTTACCTGACCGAACAAGGGTTCAGACTTAATCATGAATAGTTCGTAAATTTCGGAACTTTAATAAATGTACGAATTCAAATGCATCGAATGCGATTGTCAATAATATCATAGATGTGGAATAACTGTAAATTAATTAAACCACTTAAGCATTCTTAGAATAAAATTTCAAACTACAATACGATAGTAGCCTGCTCGAATGAAAAAAAACTTGCAACAGTTAAAGTTTCGATATAAAGGACTTGCTCAATGTAAAAGTTGAGTAAGATGAACTTGCCTGTTTGCTCAGCTACAGGTAAAATTTAGCTTTAATTAATTGATCTTAGATAACCTATCAGTTGATAAAGTCGGTTTATCCATTAGCATTGCATAACTGTATATCGATACACTCACTTATGCTATCTATTTAGCAGGTAAACAATTTACTATATATATTTAATTACCATATAATCATTAGCTAAACAGAAATTAATTTAATGGCCTCTAGCTATTATTTAAAAATAAATAATAGTTAATCATGGTTACCTATCATTTGAGTACTCAACTATTACCCTTATTTGTCTCTAAATGTGGGTTAATAATTCTTATTTATTATTTATAAAATAAATAATAAATTTATCATGGTTTAATAGCAACTAAATAATAGTTGATCACTTATTAAATTTTGTTGCGCTTAATTACTATTTACCTTAGGGGTAATTGAGTAATTATTAGCATTGTTCCTTATTCAACATTAATTAAATACTTAATGCATTAATTCTACACACACTTTAATTATTATTTAATATTAATTAAATAATCCTTAAGTATTTATTATCTTTATTTATTAAGACCAAAAGTAAATAATCAATCTTATTAATCTCACTCATACTTAATCATTATTTCATTAATGATTAAGTAGTTGTTATCCTTATAGCTTATTCATACCCAATTATTATTAATATTGATTAGATAATAATTAGATATTTATTATCTTTGTTTATTAGGTAATGTTACACAATAAATAATTATTAAATACTCGTTATCCTTATCTATTATTATTAAATAATAATAATTATTTTATTACTTCATTCATACTTAATTATTACTTAATATTAATTAAATATTTATTTATTATTTAGTGATAAATAATAAATAATTAATTTACCAATTTATTCATATTTAATTAGTATTTATTAATCAAATAAAAATTAAATATTTATTATCTTTATTTATTATTTATTGATAAATAATAAATAATTACTTATTAATTTTATTTATTAGTTAGCATAACTAGTAAATTTTCAAGAGCATTATTAACTCAAATTAATTAACCAATAATCAAGCCAATATTAATCATTTGATTTTTTTTTTGTTAAACAATAGTGGTTTAACAACCATTTACCCCCAATGAGTTGCACAACCCACTTTGGATATTAACACCATTACTGTATAACACTACTGGAATCATGTGTTTATCCTTGCCACAATCAAACCAATTTCCTACAATTTTATTCTAAACTAACCAAAATTATTACCCAACACAGTAGACAATAATTTCTAAACACTGATTATCATCCCCAAAAGAAAAACAAAGTTTAATTTAGGCATAATACCAACACAATAGTTCCTTTACTCCTGTACATCTCTATGGAGGGAGTTCCTTTATTCCTGTACATCTCTATCAATCCCAATGCCATGGGATGCATACTAGGACAGAAAGACGATAGGGGCAAAGAAAGAACCATATATTATCTTAGCAAAAGGTTCAGTAGTTGTGAATAAAACTATATATTGATTGAGAAAACCTGTTGTGCATTAGCATGGGCAGCCATGAGACTGTAGCATTACTTGCATGGCCACACTACATATCTGATTTCTCGCATGGATCCTTTAAAATACATATTCAACCTACCTATGCTAAATTACTGATTGTTAAGATGGCAGTTAATCCTCCAGTAATTCGAGATCATCTACGTGACCCAGAAATCTATCAAAGGTCAAGGAATTACAGATCAACTGTCCGAAGCACCCTCAGGAGGGTTCAAACCGTTGGAAGCATATTTTCCCGACGAAGGTGTGATGACCGTCTAACCAACGAGGAGCAATGACGAAGGCTAATTTTAGAGATTATATTTTGACGGTACTATGAATATGGAAGGGGTTGGAGCTGGGGCAGTTCTCGTATCCATTACATGAGAACAATACCCCGCGACAACAAAATTACAGTTCGGTAACTCCAATAACACAACCGAATACGAGGGGTGTATTTTGGGATTAGAAATGGCCCGAAGAATGGGAGTCAAGGGATTAGTCATTTTTGGAGATTCAAAATTGGTCATCCAGCAGTCTGTGAGAGCATATAGCACTAAGGAACTTCACTTACTCCCTTATCATTGACACGTTATCAAGATGGTGAAGGAATTTGAGGACATTGCCTTCAAGCATATTCCACATAATAGAAACGATTTTTCAGATGCATTGGCCACATTGGCTGCATTAATCTATATGTCTAAAAGGAAGGAGGCACCTGTTATCAAATTTATAATACGACATAACCTCGCCTATCAGCATTGTGTCAGGGAGGTTTCAGACAAGATACCTCAATCCGACCAATCATGGTATCACAACATTAAGGAATATCTATGCGATGGATCTATCCCTGTTAGGACAAATCGAGCCCAGAGACGGCGGATCCAAAAGATGGCGTTGAAATTTTATCTAAGCGGAGATACCCTATATAAGAGAGACATCGACATGGGACTCCTGAGATGTTTAGACAAAGATCAAGCCCAAAGGCTAATGGACGAGATACACGGAGGAATGTGTGGCCCGTGTATGAGTGGCCCACTTCTTGCCAAAAAGATCCTAAGAACGGGGCATTATTAGTTATCACTTAAAGCAGACTGTGATAATCATGTCACGCGATGTCATCAATGCTAGATATATGCTAATATCAGCCATGTACTGCCCAACGATCTACATTACATGATTTCTCCTTGGCCATTCTCTATGCAGGGGATGGATGTGATTGGCCCAATTGAGCCCAAAGCAAGCAACGAGCATCGATTTATATTCACCATGATCGATTATTTTACCAAGTGGATCGAAGCAGCGTCCTTTCCCAAAGTAACAAAAGAGGTTATTATCAGTTTCATCCAGAACAGCATTATATGCCGATATGTGCAATCGAAAATTCTAATATCAGACAATGCCAAGAACTTGAACAATGCGATGATAAAAGAGCTATGCGACAGGTTTAAAATCAAACATCTTAATTCTGTCATTTATAGACCAAATATGAACAGGGCTGTAGAAGCTGCCAAAGAGAATATCAAGAAAATTATGGAGAAAATGGCTACTAACCATCGAAGATGGCCAGATTTATTACCTCTTACTTTACTAGCTTACCGAACGTCGATACGCACGTCGACTGGGGCAACTCCCTACTCTTTAGTATACGACACAGAGGCCATATTACCAGTTAAAGTCGAAATGGCATCTCTCAGAACATTGCTGGATGCCCAAATTGAAGAAACTCAATAGATACAAGATCGATACGACTAGTTGGCTTTGATAGATGAGAAGAGAATGACCGCCGTCTTCCATGGACAGTTATATCAGCAACGTATCTCCTGATCCTATAATAAAAAGGTATGATCATGGGAGTTTAAAGAAAATAACTTGGTATTGAAGAAGATCATTCCTTGCCAAGACAAAGCCAAAGGGAAATTTGCTCCGAACTAGGAAGGACCGTTCGTTGTGAAAACAATATTATTAAAAGGAGCTTTGATACTTCAAGAAATGAATGGTGAGGTATTTCCATAACCCCTCAATGCAGACTCTGTGAAACGATACTATGCGTAAGAAATCATGTAAGTTTCAAAAAAAAAATTAAAAAAGGAAGTTTTCTTATACTCGGCCTGAACTACGTAAGACCTGATCTCCCCGTTGTTATAGGAGTATGTAGGCAGCTGTTATCGGTCTTGTATAATTCTTAAAATCCCTTTGATGATCTGTCAATCGTGAAGCCTTACCAATGGACCGTCTGATGTATCTAGCGACCAACAAAATAGTTATCTAGACACAATTTCGACCAAGATACAAACTGTGACACCCCCAAATCCAGGTACTTAATTCCCACAGATTTGGTGTTCACTATCTCATTCAATCGCATCTAATTACCCAATATTAAGAACAATAAAATAAACTTAAAGAAACATCTTCCCAAAATAGGTTACATCACCAACTATTAAACAATCAAATCCCAGGTTATCTTAACCTAATACATCAAATGCGGAATAAAACATAATTTTAAACAAGTCTTTGATACAAATAAACATCAAGTGGATGATAAATCTCTTGCTACTTTAGCATCTTGCCCTTGCCTTTACTCGTGGACGGTTCGTCCTGCTTTTCTGGCTTAGCTGCAATGATTAATGCAAGAGTGAGCAAACAATTGCTCATAAGTACGATAACAATAATATTTAAATGAAATGGATTTCAACTGAGGAATAATAGTTTTCTGAATCTCAGTCAATAAATGATCAAAGTCTAAAAGCTCGTTAGAATGCTTGATTCCAAGGAAAATAGAATTCAAGATTTAGAAATTATATTTGAGGGTCACAAGACCTCGAACTATGTCCTAGGTTAACAGGTATTTCTACTGCAACCTTTAACAGTCATATAGACTATGGACCAACATCTCGTACTCAGGGGGATCAGCCCTTTGTACAATGTATTGTGCACAAACATTTTAACGTTGTCGCGTAAGTAATCCCTTATATTAGGGTTGTTCATCTCAGTTTATCGTCTGGATCCATACCAAAAGGAACTTGGCTTGGAATAAGTTTAAAATATTCTAAGTCTTTGAAACGCTCATCAACTAAGGACTAGCTGAATCAATAAGGGTTTGCTAGTCTAGTTCATCAATAGAGTTTGTTCAATAGAAACTATACTCGAAATTTGAATAACAACAATGATTGGAATAAAGCTTAAGTACGTAACATGATAGTAACCTTGCTTGAATATCAATAAGCTAAGGTCATAAGCTTGCTCAATATAAATAAACTTGCATTGAATAAATTAACAAGTTAAAAGGAAAGATTAACATGCTATAAATAATTTTCAAGTTTAAGGGAGGAAAACTTGCTCAACGTAAAAGTAATAGATTGAGATAAGGAACTTGCCTCAAGCGTAGATTACAAATTTAAGTAATTCACGATCCTTAAACAACCTATACGTTAATTATAAAATGGTAATATAATTAGTTACAGAATAATATACACTTTAGGCTTGCTCTTATCTTATTTTATTATAACACTTCGGTTATCACTCAATAATGCTAGCTTAATAACCATCATGATCACTCATTGGTCATTTATAAATTTTAAAACTTGTTTATAACATCATAGAAAAATTATAAAGAAATAAAAATTAAAATAAAAATAAAAATTTTAGTTACTGTTTCCCTCGCCGGGGCGGCAAAATCCTTAACAAAATCTCGTCGGGGCGAGAGGCTCGCCGGGGCTAAGATTTTCTTAACAAAACTCTCGCCGGGACGAGAGGCTCGCCGGGGCGAGAGGCTCGCCGGGGCGAAGAAAATCAGTTCATTTCTCTCGCCGGGGCGAGAGACTCGACTATCGTTTCCTACATTCGCGAACAAGTGAAAACTTAGGCCAAATTTGGCCAAAATTTTCCGAATTCTACCATCCAGTACACAATTTAAACAAACCAAGACATCATATATGATACAAAACATTTACCCAACATGTTTTCTAAACATTTAAATCATTCCAACACAAAAACAACCAATTTAAATCAAAAATTCTCTGTTAAAACCAAATATTCAAGTTTTAACCGTTCTCATGAAATTAAACTCTGTAAATTCATTTTTCAACCAATTAAAACCATTCTTCTTGCATTATTCTTGTTTTTCATCACATAATCGTAAACATTTATTAAATCACCGATTAATAACCAAATTGAATCATCAATTTTCATACAAATATGCCATACATGAAATAAAGCTCTGTAAAACAAAGAACTCAATTCTAAAGCATGTTTTCATGAATTAATTCTTCAAACTAGTTTATAATCATCACATAATCTCTAATACATGCTTAATAACAATTATAACCAAGTAATTCATGTATTTAGCTTATAAATTTATATACAGTGAAATAAAAATCATATATAGAGAAGTAAAATAATAAGAATATAATGAAAAACAAAACTAATAAGAATTATACCTTCAAGCTATGTATATAATTCCTTAGCTTAGCACTTTCCTTCCTTCTCTTTCTCAATTCACAAACCTCTCAATTCTCTCTTCTCACAACTCTCAAGCTCTCTCTTGTTTTCTCTGTATTTTCTTTTCTCTTTGAACTCTGTTCTTTCTCTTCTTTCTTTTCTTTTCTTAACTGACGTACTTTAAAAAAATAAAACTGATGAAAATAAAAACAAATAAAAATTGATACTTAATATAATAATAACGTATAATCTAAATTTAATCCATCAGTTATAAAATTTCAAAAGCCATAAGGCTTGTTTGGTAAACTAATTTAAAAATAACCCATTATTCTAACTAAAGGTCATAAGGCCTTGTTTGGTAAAACACAAATAAAATAACCCATTATTTCCAAACAAAGATCATAGGGCCTTGTTTGGTAAAACTGAATTAAACACTTTCTCATTTATTTTGATAAACCATTATAACATATAATTTAAAATGTCACACTTCTAATTTAATTGAACTTATTAATAAATAAATTCAATTAAACCTTACTAACTAAATTAATAATTTCATTTAACAAATAACAATAACACCAAATAAATTCTCTTATTCAAATAAATTATTTATTCAAATAAACCTTTTCATCATCTAATTTAATCATTAAATTAAATTAGAATAAACATAACAAACCACATTCAAATAACATTTAACATTATTAAACTTAACATATACCCATTCCACAAAAACTTAATAAATTATTTATTTAGCTCAATAAATTAATAAAAATATTTATATACTCAATAAATATTTTTATTCAATCATAAAAATTGTATTTGTTACATCTTTCCCTGCTTAAAGGGATTCTGTCCCCAGAATCACAACGCAATTAAATCATCCGTTACATTCTCCCCTCCTTACAAAGATTATGTCCCCAGAATCGCAATATAAAGATTAAACAAATAATTGAGGAAAATTTTGCATCATTATCTCTTCGAGTTCCCACGTTGCTTCTTCAGCACTGTGGTTCCTCCAGATTACCTTAACAGAAGGTATCACTTTATTTCTAAGTACTTGCTCCTTCCTGTCCACTATCTGAACAGGTATCTCTTCATAAGACAAATCTTTCTCAAAATGTATCGGTTCATATTCTATTACATGTTTATAATCGGGCTTATACTGTCGTAGCACCGATATATAGAAGACATTGTGAATGTGACCTAACTCAGGAGGTAAAGCTACCTTATAAGCCACCTCGCCTATTCGTTTCAGCACTTCGAAGGGTCCAATAAATCGCGGACTGAGTTTACCCTTTTTACCAAATCTGACCTTTCCCTTCCAAGGAGATACTTTGAGGAACACAAAGCTCCCGACTTCAAATTCGTGATTTTGTCGGTGTTGATCAGCATACTTCTTCTGTCTGTCTTGAGCGGCTATCAGTCTGGTTCTTATCACCTTGACATTTTCAGCAGTTTGTTGTACCAACTCGGGTCCCAATAGTCATCGTTCACCCACCTCATCCCAGCATAATGGAGTTCTGCATTTCCTTCCGTACAATGCTTCGTAGGGCGGCATGCCGATACTAGCGTGATGACTATTGTTGTAAGCAAACTCGACCAGAGGTAAATGATCATCCCAGTTGCCTTTAAAATCCATGACGCACGCCCGAAACATATCCTCCAACGTCTGAATTGTTCTTTTGCTCTGGCCATCGGTTTGAGGATGATAGGTTGTACTCATTCTCAACTGTGTCCCCAAACAAGCTTGTAGACTCCTCCAAAACTTTGATGTAAACCGTGGATCTCGATCTGATACTATTGATACTGGAACTCTATGCCTTGAGATAATCTCTTTGACATATAAATTTGCCAGCTGATCCATAGTGAATCGGATTTTGATAGGCAAGAAATGCGCTGATTTTGTCAATCTGTCAACTATGACCCATATTGCGTCATACCCCTTCTGAGTAGTTGGAAGTCCTACCACAAAATCCATTGTGATATGCTCCCACTTCCATTATGGTATCTCCAAGGGCTGTAACAAACCACTTGGTCGTTGATGCTCCACTTTAACTCTCTGACATGTTAAACACTTCGCAACACACTCGGCAACCCTTCTTTTCATGTTTGGCCACCAAAAATGTTGTCAAAGATCCTGGTACATTTTTGTACTCCCCGGCTGTATTGAAAATCTTAAACTGTGAGCTTCGTTCAAAATCTCCTCTCTGATTGCCAATACTGACGGTACCCAGATTCTGCCTTCAAATCTCAACAACCCTTCGGTATCGATTTTATATTTGAGCTCTTCACCTTCAAGCACTCTTTTCCGTATGTTAACACATTCCTCATCCTGAAGTTGTGCTTCCTTGACTTTTTCTACCAAAGTTGGTTGAGTTTCCATCTGGAACAATTTTTCATTAGGCTCTGCCAAACCCTCCACCTCTAACTCCAATTTAGCCATTTCCGCTACAAGCTTCTCCTGAGCAGTTAACAAAAATAGTTTCTCCCGACCTTTTCTACTCAAAGCGTCGGCAACCACGTTAGCCTTCCCTGGATGGTATAGAATTTCACAGTCATAATCTTTGATCAATTCTATCCATCTCCTCTGCCGCATATTCAAATCCTTCTGCGTGAAAATATACTTCAGACTTTTATGGTTTGTATATATTTCACACTTCTCCCCATAGAGATAGTGCCTCCAGATTTTTAAAGCAAACACTATGGCTGCTAACTCCAAATCATGGGTCGGATACCCTTTTTCATAGTCTTTTAGTTGGCGCGATGCATATGCAATAACCTTACCATTCTGCATCAACACACAACCAAGTCCTTTATGTGATGTGTCACTGTACACCACAAAATTTCCTGTATTATCTGGTAAAGACAACACAGGTGCCGAACTTAGTCTCTTCTTTAGTTCTTGGAAACTCTCTTCGCACTTCTCCGTCCAAACAAACTTCACTTATTTTCTTGTTAAATTTGTTAACGGAGTGGCAATCCTGGAGAAATCTTGAATAAAACGTCTGTAGTATCCTGCCAAACCTAGGAAACTCCTCACTTCTGCCGGTGTCTTCGGCTGATCCCAGTTCATGACTGCTTTGACTTTCGCTGGATCCACCGAAATCTCGTCTTTATCAATAACATGCCCAAGGAATTGAACACGCTCCAACCAAAATTCGCACTTAGAGAATTTCGCATACAATTTCTCTTTCCTTAACGCCTCCAATGTCACCTTCAAGTGCTCCACGTGTTCTTCCTGAGTTTTGGAGTAAACCAAAATGTCGTCTATGAATACTACTATGAATTTATCCAGAATTGGTTTGAACACCCTATTCAATAAATCCATAAACGCTGCAGGCGCATTCGTTAAACCAAATGACATAACCAAAAACTCATAGTGACCATATCTAGTTCGAAATGCCGTCTTTGGTATGTCCTCTTTTCTCACCTTCAACTGATGGTACCCACTTCGTAAATCTATCTTTGAAAAATATCGCCCTCCCTTCAGTTGGTCAAACAGGTCATCGATCCTTGGTAACGGATACTTATTTTTAATCGTGACCTTATTCAACTCTCAATAGTCAATGCAAAGACGCATGGATCCATCCTTCTTTTTGACGAATAATACTGGTGCTCCTCACGGTGAAATGCTCGGTTGAATATACTTCTTATCTAGCAGCTCTTGCAATTGCACCATCAACTCCTTCATTTCTACCGGAGCCATTCGGTACGGGGCTTTCGATATAGGGGCCGTTCCCAGTGCTAAATCAATCACAAACTCGATGTCCCTATCTGGCGGTAATCCTGGTAAATCATCAGGAAACACGTCCGCAAAATCCCTAACTACCGGTATCTCCTCTAGTTTTGCACCCACCTTTCGGGTATCGACTATGTAGGCTAGATATCCTACACATCCTTGTCTCAACATCTTTCTGGCCGGCATCATCGTCAGACAACTCGTTTATCTAGGCGACTTGCTGCCATAAAATATAACCTTCGACGGAGTCATAAGGTTTACACACTTCTTTTGACAGTCAATAACTGCCCCATGATTGAACAACCAATCCATACCCAAAATAACGTCAAACTCCCCAAGACGAATTGGGATTAGGTTGATCGTCATCACATGACCCTTAATATCTACCTGACAGTTCTTGTGGACAAATCTAACAGGAATCACCTCCCTATTCGCAATTTCTATATTCATGGGGTAATCTAATTCTTCCTGGGGTAACTCTAATTTCTTAGCAAAATCATCGGATATAAATGAGCAAGTAGCACCCGAGTCAAACAATACATAAGCATTAACATTATTGACTGGAATGATACCTGACACTACATCCTTTGACTGCACAGCATCCTCCACCGTCATATTGAATGTTCGAGCGGTAGGTCGGTTGGGCTGCGTGGGTCCTGTGATAGTCAGATTGCCTCCACCACCGCTATTTCCCTTTCCTGAACTGGCTCCACCTGTAGTTGCTTTCTTAGGGCAATCCCGAGCAAAGTGATCCTTCGACCCGCAGTTAAAACATGAACCCTTCTTTGGATTAGGGCAATTCGGCGCGATATGCCCCTCCTGCCCGCAGTTGAAGCACACCCTCTTACCTTTCAAACAAGCACCCATATGGCTCTTTCCACAATTGCTGCACACCTCCATCTTCTTCTTCTGATTACCCTGCTGACTTCCTGCAGAGTTACTATCATTCCATTTCCTTTTCTGGCCACTTCCCCCGTGACTACCACTTGCCTTATTTTCACTCTCATTCTTCTTCTTCCTCTGCTCCTGATTATACTTGGACAGAGCATCACTGCCTCCTTCAGCGATAATTGCCTTCTCTAGCACCGCCGTAAACGAGTTTAGTTGAAACATTGAAACTCGGCTATACAACCAGGGCTTCAATCCCTGCTCAAACCTTCTGGCCTTCCGCTCATCCGTGTTAACCTGATAAGGCGCAAACCTCGCCAACTCGTTGAATCTTGCAGCATACTCAGATACCGACATAGTACCTTGCTTCAATTCCAGAAATTGCACCTCCATCTGATTCTGTGCGCTTACTGGAAAATAGGTCTCGAAAAATATTTCCTTAAATCGCTCCCATGGAATAATCCCTTGGCCACCTCGAGTCTTATTTGCTCGCCACCAGTAGCTAGCTTCTGACTTGAGCATGAATGTTGCAAATGTCGTCTTCTGGTCCTCATTGACTCTATCGACATCAAACACCTTCTCCATCTCCATGACCCACGTTTGTGCCTCGATCGGATTCATAGAACCGTGATATTCCGGAGGTCCGACAGCTTTGAAGTCTTTAAAAGTTGTAGCCTGAGCTTGGGGTTGATTAGCAAATGCTCCCATTAGCAGATTCACCAGCTGCTGCATCGAATTAGCGTTGGCTTCTTCGTTGTTTGTAGATCCCTCAGGAGTTTGTTGACGGGTTGGTTGTCTTCTTGGCGGCATCTTACTGTTAAGAATTCGCGCTATTAGATTATTGCTCAATTACCTAAACATTTAAGTCTTAACTTAAACATTTATAAACAATACTTAAACACATAACACATCTGATAAACTTTCACATTTTATTCATTTACTGCTTCAAAACATAATAGAAATAGCATCGTGGTTATTTACATCAAATCATCTATCCTGACATCACAAAGTTCCAAGATTACATCATTATTCTATCCCATTATATAAACTGGGATTAACAACTTATTAATCTTCATAAATTACATAATAACATATCTAATCATAATCTACGATGACATCCCACGGCGCACAGCTTCCTGGCGTTCCTGCTCCATAATACGAGTCACCATCCTTCGATCCAGCATATCTGGATGACGATGAACTCGATCCAGAGCTCTATCCACTGTGGTGTGAAAAATATACTCCATATCATCAATATTGGCCTTCTTTGACCGCACCTCACATTCAACACGATCTGCGCGGTTAGCCTCCCTCAACCAAGCAGTCTCAGCTCTCGCCCGCTTAGCTGACTCCTCTTTCAACTCATCTCGTACAATTTCATTTCTGGCCATCAGCTGTCCTCGTCGATACTCAGACTGTGCTAGCCTCTGCTCAGCCTCTGCAAGAAGTGATGAAAGGTCTTGAATCTCAGCATCCTTCTGCTCTAAAGTGGCTTGACGTTCCGCAACCTGTTCTTCTAACTCCTCCTTTTCACTCTCTACATGAACCAGCTTCCACTCCACATCCCCAAGACGTATGTCTAGCTCCTCAATCTCACTGTTCTTCTGCTCCAAAGCAGCCTGTCGCTCAGCCAGCTGCCCCTCTAACTCCTCCACTCTGTCCTGCAACTCTATGTTGCGATCATACACCTGCTCGTACATTTGAACACCCAAAGTAGATAGTGGTATCTCTTCAGGGTCCTCCTCCTCCTCAGGATCCTCCTCAGGGTCCTCCTCAGGATCAGTCTCAGGCTCATACTCGTGGCCTGTAACTGTAATCAATGGGGATGGCTCCCTCTGCACTAGCCGCTCATGAACTACGTGAATATCTCGGGGCTCCTCCTCCCTAGCATGGCTGGGCTCTCCTCTATCAGTCATCCTGACAACAAAATTTTAAGTTTTAATTACTAGTCGATAATACTCGCGAGCACATAAGTTTATTATCAAATAAGCACATAGCACATAATCGTTTTATTGTCTTTTATGAATTTCCGTAATTCATTCCTTAGAACTCGATAAGAGTTTATCACCTCTATATTCTCTATCTTCTAAAAGGCTACTACCCTAAGGTTTTCCCCACCTAAAGGTTCATAACCTACAGCTCTGATACTAACCTGTGACACCCCCAAATCCAGGTACTTAATTCCCACAGATTTGGTGTTCACTATCTCATTCAATCACATCTAATTACCCAATATTAAGAACAATAAAATAAACTTAAAGAAACATCTTCCCAAAATGGGTTACATCACCAACTATTAAACAATCAAATCCCAGGTTATCTTAACCTAATACATCAAATGCGGAATAAAACATAATTTTAAACAAGTCTTTGATACAAATAAATATCAAGTGGATGATAAATCTCTTGCTACTTTAGCATCTTGCCCTTGCCTTTACTCGTGGACGGTTCGTCCTGCTTTTCTGGCTTAGCTACAATGATTAATGCAAGAGTGAGCAAACAATTGCTCACAAGTACGATAACAATAATATTTAAATGAAATGGATTTCAACTGAGGAATAATAGTTTTCTGAATCTCAGTCAATAAATGATCAAAGTCTAAAAGCTCGTTAGAATGCTTGATTCCAAGGAAAATAGAATTCAAGATTTAGAAATTATATCTGAGGGTCACAAGACCTCGAACTATGTCCTAGGTTAACAGGTATTTCTACTGCAACCTTTAACAGTCATATAGACTATGGACCAACATCTCGTACTCAGGGGGATCAGCCCTTTGTACAATGTATTGTGCACAAACATTTTAACGCTGTCGCGTAAGTAATCTCCTATATTAGGGTTGTTCATCTCAGTTTATCGTCTGGATCCATACCAAAAGGAACTTGGCTTGGAATAAGTTTAAAATATTCTAAGTCTTTGAAACGCTCATCAACTAAGGACTAGCTGAATCAATAAGGGTTTGCTAGTCTAGTTCATCAATAGAGTTTGTTCAATAGAAACTATACTCGAAATTTGAATAACAACAATGATTGGAATAAAGCTTAAGTACGTAACATGATAGTAACCTTGCTTGAATATCAATAAGCTAAGGTCATAAGCTTGCTCAATATAAATAAACTTGCATTGAATAAATTAACAAGTTAAAAGGAAATATTAACTTGCTATAAATAATTTTCAAGTTTAAGGGAGGAAAACTTGCTCAACGTAAAAGTAATAGATTGAGATAAGAAACTTGCCTCAAGCGTAGATTACAAATTTAAGTAATTCACGATCCTTAAACAACCTATACATTAATTATAAAATGGTAACATAATTAGTTACAGAATAATATACACTTTAGGCTAGCTCTTATCTTATTTTATTATAACACTTCGGTTATCACTCAATAATGCTAGCTTAATAACCATCATGACCACTCATTGGTCATTTATAAATTTTAAAACTTGTTTATAACATCATAGAAGAATTATAAAGAAATAAAAATTAAAATAAAAATAAAAATTTTAGTTACTGTTTCCCTCGTCGGGGCGGCAAAATCCTTAACAAAATCTCGCCGGGGCGAAGATTTTCTTAACAAAACTCTCGCCGGGGCGAGAGGCTCGCCGGGGCGAAGAAAATCAGTTCATTTCTCTCGCCGGGGCGAGAGACTCGACTGTCGTCTCCTACAGTCGCGAACCAGTGAAAACTTAGGCCAAATTTGGCCAAAATTTTCCGAATTCTACCATCCAGTACACAATTTAAACAAACCAAGACATCATATATGATACAAAACATTTACCCAACATGTTTTCTAAACATTTAAATCATTCCAACACATAAACAACCAATTTAAATAAAAAATTCTCTGTTAAAACCAAATATTCAAGTTTTAACCATTCTCATGAAATTAAACTCTGTAAATTCATTTTTCAACCAATTAAAACCATTCTTCTTGCATTATTCTTGTTTTTCATCACATAATCATAAACATTTATTAAATCACCGATTAATAACCAAATTGAATCATCAATTTTCATAAAATATGTCATACATGAAATAAAGCTCTGTAAAACAAAGAACTCAATTCTAAAGCATGTTTTCATGAATTAATTCTTCAAACTAGTTTATAATCATCACATAATCTCTAATACATGCTTACTAACAATTATAACCAAGTAATTCATGTATTTAGCATATAAATTTATGTACAGTGAAATAAAAATCATATATAGAGAAGTAAAATAATAAGAATATAATGAAAAACAAAACTAATAAGAATTATACCTTCAAGCTATGTATATAATTCCTTAGCTTAGCACTTCCCTTCCTTCTCTTTCGCAATTCATAAACCTCTCAATTCTCTCTTCTCACAACTCTCAAGCTCTCTCTTGTTTTCTCTGTATTTTCTTTTCTCTTTGAACTCTGTTCTTTCTCTTCTTTCTTTTCTTTTCTTAACTGGCGTACTTTAAGAAAATAAAACTGATGAAAATAAAAACAAATAAAAACTGATACTTAATATAATAATAACGTATAATCTAAATTTAATCCATCAGTTATAAAATTTCAAAAGCCATTAGGCTTGTTTTGTAAACTAATTTAAAAATAACCCATTATTCTAACTAAAGGTCATAAGGCCTTGTTTGGTAAAACACAAATAAAATAACCCATTATTTCCAAACAAAGATCATAGGGCCTTGTTTGGTAAAACTGAATTAAACACTTTCTCATTTATTTTAATAAACCATTATAACATATAATTTAAAATGTCACACTTCTAATTTAATTGAACTTATTAATAAATAAATTCAATTAAACCTTACTAACTAAATTAATAATTTCATTTAACAAATAACAATAACACCAAATAAATTCTCTTATTCAAATAAATCATTTATTCAAATAAGCCTTTTCATCATCTAATTTAATCATTAAATTAAATTAGAATAAACATAACAAATCATATTCAAATAACATTTAACATTATTAAACTTAACATATACCCATTCCACAAAAAATTAATAAATTATTTATTTAGCTCAATAAATTAATAAAAATATTTATATACTCAATAAATATTTTTATTCAATCATAAAAATTACATTCGTTACACAAACCCCAAAACCAGACTTCCCCAAATAAACCAAACCATTATATCCCATTAACCTGGTCAACGACCCACTCTAATGAGATCAGACAGCATCTCGATGTCATCCATCAAATTCGACACAAGACCCTGAAATAGAGAATCAGTAATACACCGGGATAGTAGTCATCAAAAGGAAATGGAGATCAAATAAATGGGCAAAGATACATCAAAGAGGGAAGTTGACTAAAAATGTAAAACCTTTTTAAATTCGATTATTTTGATATACATTAAGTTTCTGTGATGAATGGCAAATGATATAGCCTCTGTAGTAAAATAAAGTACGATCTACAAATCTGAAGTTAAAGAAGCCATAAGCGAAAGACAGGCCACGATCTTTGGGGTCTCAGGAGCGGATAGAAGCTCCTGCTTTGCTGCCTCAACTCGTCTCAGTAAAATCAGCGCAATATGAACAGTCTCATCCTGGTCATCTAAAACTCGTCGAGTCTGGCCAACGACCTCCTCAGCGTAATCCCGATGAACATCTCTGTCGGCAAAAGTTGTGTCCTTATCCGCAAGAGCAACATCTCTCTCAGTATAGGCGGTGTCCCTACCAGCTAAAGCAGTCATCATCACAGCTCAGGCCTGATCCACTCAAAGGTGAGACTACGGATATGACTCTCCTAGATTACTCTCGGTGTATCCATAGGAGCAGAGGGAAGGGGTACATCTCCAGCCAATATCTCTGTCAAACCAGCAAACAACTCATCCTATAAAGGCTCTGTATGATTATCTTTTAGGTCCTCCAAAGATTCCTCCCCCGACTACCTACCACCAATATATGTGGTACCAATTAATAAATCGGCCTCTAGCCAAGTCGAGTACTCAGATGACTGACCTGGATGACTATCTCAGAACTCTGTTATCACATGATGAGCCCAAAACTCGTATACTCTGGCCAAATCAGTCTCAGTGGACGATAGAATGGGAAACTGATACTTAGCAGTGCCATCAAAGGAGTAGAGATCCTGCCTCTGATCAAACGTACCCATCATAGCTAAGGGGTGATAAGTAGTGATGCCCCTCAGACCAGCTAGGGGAATAAAGTCGAAGTCAACCACATGGGTGATAACACGGAAAGGCGAACAGTACCCAGAATACATCGATAGCGAAAACGGCTCCTCAATAGACTCAAGAAAGGTCATCCAAGACGCCGGATCTAAGTAAGAAGATGGATGGAAAGAATATCCCATGACAATATTATGTCCGAAATAGAAGCTACGTCGACAAAAATTTCTGATCGGCCTCAGATGGATCATGAACCAGACTTATAACAGAACCGAACTACCCCGGAACTTCCTATCTCCGAAGGTCTGACAATAGGAAGCAGATATGTATGTCTCGACTAAGATCAATAGCAAAATAGTTTGCTCATCTCGGAGGACCCTGACTACCATCGCGATGCCTGCATCCATATGATCCACATAAATCGGCATATATAAGAACAAAATTATGCACATCATCAGAACATCCACCTGAGCGGATCTCCATTTCTCCTCGAATATAGAAAAATTATCTCTAAAGGATGCAAAGCTCGTAGGAGTACCAAACCTATTAATCAAGAAATCCAAAGATACGATGTGTCTGTAATATCCAAAATTTTTTTAAGTTTTATCATTAATGAAATGGGGAATATTTTCTTATATATATATATATATTTGATTATGTGCATTAAGTGTATTATGTGATTATGAAGTTAGTCAATGAAGCTGCATTACAAATGGGCTTGAAGTGGGTGACAAACTTGAGTTATTAATTTACTAAGCTTGGTAGAATGAGCCATGTGTGGCATAACGATTCATGGTGAATCAATTGAATGTTATGAATAAATTATGTTACTTAAAAGATGATTAATTGAGTATTTAGTATAACTTATTTAATTGTTCTTTTATTTCATAAGTGGCAACCATGACAGAAGCTCAAGAATTTGTGGGATACCGAGTGGGCTGATTGAAGCATATACCAGCCCAATCAAATGCATCAGTTGTTTATACCCCAGGCCAACAAATCTTAGATCCATACTTGTAACTTTAAATTGACCATACCGGGTCGGTAAACCAAACAGGTTGACCCTGATTAAGAAGGGATAAGCTATTTAGAGTGTAATCCCAGATTTTCAGCTGCGGGTACAATCAGCCAACTAGAACCAATGGCCTAGTCCCTAGTTACATGTTAATAGGTGAAAAGCATGATTACTGAAAGTGTGGACTGAAATGGAGTTGGTAAGGACTTTCCACCAACTTCTTTATGCTCGGCGGTTAAAACGGTTAGAACTGGTCCTAAGAGTTGAGTAAGGACCAATGATTGGGTAAAGGTTTCTCTATAAATAGAGACCCTTAATTCTCTTATAGAGCTTGTTGAGTTACCGATTCAGATATAAGAGAGAGACATTGTGAGTGAGAAATAATAGTGATCTAGAGGAGGAGTCCTTGCCATTCGGAGTAGCAAACAGAATCTGAGAGCTAAGTTAGCGAACGGACCTTCGAAGAGGTAAGATCCTTTTATTTCAAGCATTTGTTGTCCACGTCCAGTTAGATTTCCTTCTAACTGAGTCAGTTGTTGCATGAGTCAAGCATAATAAGTTGCACTGTTAGTATGGTGTCAGACTCTATAAGTATAGAGCAGTTGCATAATGCTGTATAATGTATATGTTTAACTAAGGAACGACTTGAATCAAGTGATAATAATGACCATAGCTACCTTATCTAGATGATATCAAGAGTTAGACTTGTTGATAGATAAGTTCAGAGCCTTGTGCTTACCGTTGATGCGGACCATAAGTATTAGTGACTGGGTTATGACCAAGACATAAACAGAACCCATGTAAGGTGTAACTGCATTGCTAGTAGTAATTTTAACATCAAACCAGTCCTAGCCATCTGTCAGCTTGACAATGGTGCATTACCAATAACCAATATTACACCAGACACCAAATCATTGGTTCTGTAGTAGTGTGCCAGACCTGAGGTGTTTTCCTTGGCTGATTCCATATAACTTAACTAAATAGGCCAAGTAAGACTCAATCTATGTTTTGAACTTATTTGAAAGAAAGGACATGATCTTAGACTAATTAACCAAGACTTCTCTTGGGTTAAAATGTCACGTGTGCCTCAGCTAAGAATCGTAGAGCACCCTACGATCGTAGAGTAACTCTACAAATCGTAGAGCATCACTGGCTAGGCGCTGAGCAAACTAGTTGAGTATTGCACCAGTCGTAGAGTGGTCCTGACCAAGTCATAGAGCCGATCATAGAGTGAACTCGACGATAGTAGAGTAAACTCTGCCGGTCATAGAGCTTCACTAGTTAGTCGTAGAGTGAACTCGACGATCATGGAGTAAACTCTACTGATCGCAGAGCTTCACCCGTCAATTGTAGAGTGGTCCTGACCAAGTTATAGAGCCGATCGTAGAGTGAACTCGATGATCGTAGAGTAAACTCTTGAAAGTAGTATGCACACAAGCCAATCATATTTGATATGATGTAGCATATACTTTGTAATCTTAATCATTTATTAATAAAAGAATTAATTTTCTTAAAAGGCATTTTATATTATCTACATGGTGCTGTTATATTAAATGTGATAAACCCATAGTTTTGAGCAATGCTTTTAGAATCATGATGGTGATCATGCTAATGAGATCTAAATTCTAGATAGCTCACAAACTAAAATCGTTCCTAATCGTTGGATTATTAAAAAAGGGGATTAGTGAATCCAGATAGATTAGTACATACGTTGCTTGCTCTTAAGAAGAGGATGATTGGTCTCATAATCATTTGTGTGGAGACACTAAAGCAAGTATGTAGGTGCTTATTGGAGAATAAGTTCACTCAACGTGGCTCGCTAAGGAATACCTAATGGAGTTTTACTCGCCTGTCAATATGAATTCCTCTAGTGATAGTAGTACAAGTGATCATTGGACTTGAGATCATCATAGTATCTTGTGTATGATGAGTTATACTTTGACATGTCCCTTAAGACCTTTAGGGTATATCAAAGGGTATGATTGGGTATAATAAGTTGTACATGGAGATAGGTGAATGATCAACAAAGAATCTACCACGTCTAGTAAAAGATGTGAATGTCCTATGTGATTCGATAAATGACAACTCAGTAGTCCTTGGCCAAGGCAGGAATAAATTAGAAAGGTAATTTACATTATTTAGAGTTGTGCATTTGGGAATCGAAATATATATAATTAAATAAAATAAGACTTGACAGTAAATCCATGTCTTATATTTAATTGGGACATTGTATGGTAGAAGGATTGAATTGTACTGTAACTATACACTGAAAGGTTCTTTTGTAATTAATGTTGAAATCTATATTATTTGGAAAGTCGTTGATCGCTAAGGGAGCTTACCCTTACTGTAGAATAAATATTATTTATTTAAATGAATTAAATAGTTTAATTTATTTATTTAAATAAAATTAGAATTGTTATAATTGATTTATTCACAACCGGTTTAATATGGAGAACCTAAAGGGTAACACCGCAAAAAGAAAATATTTATTTAAGAAGTAAATGGCATAATTGTAATAATAAGTTAAGTGTATTTAATTTAATCTATGGGGATAGAATAAATTAAATAGCTTCATATTTATTATTTAATATTTCGGAAATATTAAATATAAATGAATAAGAGGAGTCTTATTATTATTATTATTATTATTATTACTATTATTTAATTCCTAATAGGGATTTGGAATTAATTAATAGAAGTACTCACACATGAATTCCTAATTGAATTAGGAGCATAATTAATTAAAGGAATTTAATTATAATAGAAACCCTAATCCTAAATAGTTTAGGGAATGGTTTTCCTACATCTATAAATAAGAGGAGTCTTATCATAGATTAGGATTATACACTCTTGCATTAGATTGTGGAGAGTATTTACAATTTCTATAGAGATAGAAACTAGGGTTTTGCCAATACCCAACTTCTTGAATAACTATTCTTCCTTGGTGGATCACCTCTAGAGGCCAAACACTTGGGTGGCTAACGTTGATCATGCAAAGGAATTTAGTCGGTGGAATTTAAGGAGAACGCGAAGGAATAGGAGGTGGACTTGTACCCGAGGAAGCACGGATCTACGAGGGTATAATTTTTATCTCTATTTCTTTCGTTTATATCGTTAATTGAGCACATAGATTGATCGTGGTGATAGTTTGTATAAATTTTTTAAAATCCGATTTTATCGCGCTTCCGCTTTATTTATATAATTTGATTACATGTTCGCGTCATATACAAAGCTAACAGTGGTATCAGAGCTTAATCTTGTGCTAATTATCGATTTTGATGATTCCATGTGTGTATGGTATGCGTTTGGATCGAAATTTTTGGGCAGAATCCGTTTTTTCTGAATCTGCTACGCGGCGCAGCTGCGCCGGCTCCAGTTCATTCTGGAGCGCAGTTGCGCCCAAACCCAGAAAGTCGTTTATGGGGTTCAGTGCAGTTGCGCCGTGTCCCAGTTCATTCTGGGCGCAGCTGCGCCGGACAGCAGAATCCAAAAAATAATTTTTTCTTTCAATTAAAATAAATGGTTTATTTAATTGATATAAGTTTAAAATAAATATGTTTATTTTATCTGGAATAGGATTTCAGATTGCTAAAATTAAAAGAGTTTAATTTGGATTTGGTTTTTTGATTAAAATAAAAGAGTTTATTTTGTTTCAAAACTAAATAGTAGCAAAACTTTTGCCCATTAATTGATATCAATGCATATATGGAATGGTTTTATTATTCATGAGATGAATGTTATTTATTGAGACATATAGAGATATGTATGATAATAAATAGAGATTGATTATGGACTATTGACCAATGTGTGATTGGATTTATTTTAGAGGATGCTTGAATGTATGAGTTTTTATAAATGGGGTATGCGTACCTCGTCTTCTCTAATTTTTCTTAATGTAAATTCAATCTCCCTCCTATGTACTTCCCCTTGACTGCTGATCAAGGTTTCTATTTATTGTAAATAGTTTATGTAATAGGACTAGTTAGAATTAATTTTGAAGAATTGGAGACAAAGGAGTAAGGAGCGCTTAAAGACCCGTTTGTAATGGAGCCCGGGTTTAAATATAATAGTTATATTTAAATTTAATTCTTGCACCCTAGGTTTGACCTTTTGGTTCACTTGGTGGCTCTAGTGAACCAAACTAGAATACAAGTCCATAATCAATCCGGGTAGAATATAGTATTCTATATGTGCATGCTTACTATATATATTATATATTATCCAACATGCTTCGCATGTAAAATAATATGACGCGTATTTTATATATATATGTGCATGCGCGCTAAACAAGATGAGACTAATAATAATAAACCCCTCAAAGAAATCATATTAAGTCCTAAGCGTTCAAAGATATTTGGAATATCGAATGTCGCCTTCTAGCATGGTAAAGCAATAGAGTATTAAATGTTTAATATGAGTTTGTTGTGTCACCACAAGGCAAGTATTAAATATTTAAGATGTTGCTTTATCACATTTGATGCTTATTAAGGAATTGAACATTACTGTTTTGTTGTGTCACCACAAGGACGGTATTTTTCTCTTCACATATATGGAAGTGCTAGGATGGACTTAACTTGGATAATTTTGATTCGGATGTGTCACCACTTGACCAAAATAATCTAAGAGGTAAAATACAAGGAGTTACATAGAGATGTAATTGACAATAGTTGTCTACCTATTTATTTATATATCGTTTGTTGTGTCACCACAAGGCTATATACATTTGAAATGGGATCCTTAGTCTCACTAGCAAATCTTTAATTAGAATTGTCGAACTATATAATGAGGGTAATATAGTTTGATGAAAATAGTGGGAGATACCAATTTAAATAAAGACCTAATTTATTTTGGTAATTAATTAAATGAATGTATGCTAAAATGTTGTCTATTTCACATGCAGAATTTAAAAATGTCAAACTCACTATCACTGCATAGCATACTTGATGCTAACAAACTGACCGGACCGAATTACACGGACTGGTTAAGGAATATGAGAATTGTTCTCACTAATGAAAAGATTTCTTATGTCCTAAATTCGCCAGTCCCTGCAAGTGTTGCAGAAACAGCCTCTGAGGAAGAGATTGCTACTTTCAAAAGTGGCAAGATGATGCAATCCTGGCTCAATGCATCATGCTCGCATCCATGAGTAACGAGCTTCAGCGTCAGCATGAAACAATGGATGCTCCTACTGTATGGCTGCACCTCAAACAGTTGTATGGTGAGCAAAGTAGCACTGCTAGATATCAGATATCTAAGGAGCTCTTCCGATCTCGTATGACTGAGGGCACTGCTGTTGAGACTCATGTCCTTAAGATGATCAATCTGATTGAACAACTTGGACAGCTTGGGCTCGTGATGGATGGGGAGTTAAGTCAAGATTTGATCTTGTAGTCACTCCCGGACACCTTCTCACAATTTGTTGTAAATTTTTCACATGAATAAGTTGGACATTAGCTTGCCTGAGTTACTTAACATGCTGAAAACTGCTGAAGGTCATTTCTCATCCAACAAGAACCAAGTCTTACTAGTGGATGATTCTTCCAAGAAAAGGAAGAGGCCCAAGATATCTTCTGAAAAGAAGAAAAACAAGAAGGCTAAGGGCAAGGCAAAGAGAAAGGATAAAAAGAAACCTGATCCAGATAGTAAAGGAATTTGTTACCATTGCAATAAGTCAGGACACTGGAAGAGGAACTACAAGGAGTATCTTGCGGACCAAAAGAAGCTTGGAGAAGCTTCTTCCGATCTAGGTTTGCTCATGATTGAAATTAATTTTTCTGAAAGTCAAAATTCTACTTGGGTATTGGATACCGCTTGTAGTTCTCACATATGTAATAATATGCAGGGACTAAGCAGAAGTAGAAAGCTGAACAAGGATGAAGTCGTCCTACAAGTGGGAAATGGAGCAAAGGTTGTTGCATTAGCTGTAGGGACTTATTGTTTAGCACTGCCTTCGGACAAGTTCATTAGTTTAAATAATTGTTATTATGTTTCGACACTCATTAGAAACATTATTTTAATTTCTATATTAGATATGGATGGTTTTGATATTATAATAAAGAACAACAGATGTTATATTTATAATAAAAATGTTTTATATGGTGCTGGAACCTACTGAATGGACTTTACATACTTGACTTGCATGAAAATATACTTCAAATTGAACAAACTAAGAAAAGAAAAAGAGATGATGTTAATTATACCTTTATGTGGCACTGTAGACTCGGTCATATCAATGAAACAAGATTATCCAAGTCGTATAAAGATGGGCTTTTAGAGCTATCTGATTACGAATCATATCCAACTTGTGAATCTTGTCTCATGGGTAAGATGACTAAATCTCCTTTTAGTGGAAAAGGAGAAAGAGTTACAGAGTTGTTAGCGCTGGTACACACAGACGTATGTGGACCTATGACAACGAATGCACAAGGAGGGTATTCTTATTTTATTACTTTCTCTAATGATCATTCTAGATTTGGATATGTGTATTTAATGAAATACAAATCTGAATCGTTTGAAAAGTTCAAATAATTCAGAAGTGAAGTAGAGAAACAAACTGGTAAGAGTATTAAGATAATTCGATCGGATCGAGGAGGTGAATACTTGACCAATGAGTTTCTAAGTTGTCTCAAAGAAAATGGTATAATCTCACAATGGACTCCACCAGGGACGCCACAGTTGAATGGTGTATCTGAAAGGAGAAATCGAACATTATTGGACACGGTTCGATCCATGATGAGTTTTATCGACCTTCTAGTATCCTTCTAGGGTTATGCCCTAGAATCGGCTGCATACCTACTTAACAAGGTACCTACCAAATCCGTCCCAAAGACCCCACATGAGATATGGACAGGGAGGAAACCAAATCTTAAGCATGTTAAGACTTGGGGTTATCCAGCTTATGTCAAAAGGTTTGAGCATGATAAGCTGAAGACTAGATCCGACAAATGTATTATTTCTATCATCCTACTGATCAAAAGGTATTTGTTGCGAAACACGCTGCCTTCTTGGAAAAAGGAGTTTATCCTTGAAGGGATCAGTGGGAGTAAGATATATCTTGAAGAAGTTCAAGAACCACAAAATACTCTGGATCAAAGTCAGGTACCTAACCAAGTAGAAGAACCTACTGTACCACAACCTATTCGTAAATCTGGAAGAGTACCGAAGATACCTGAAAAGTATGGATTCATCATAGAGGATGATGATGAGGTACGCATTATAGATGATGATGATCCATTGACTTACGAAGAGGCTATGAGTAGTGAAGACTCAGAGAAATGGCTAGAAGCCATGAAATCCGAGATGGACTCCATGTATGAAAACCAAGTATGGACTTTGGTTTCACCACCTAAGGGCATTAAGCCTATTGGGTGTAAATGGGTCTTTAAGAGAAAGACTGGAGCAGATGGTAAGGTAGAGACCTATAAGGCCCGACTGGTTGTAAAAGGTTTCAAATAAAGATAAGGAGTTAACTATAATGAAACCTTCTCACCAGTAGCTATGCTCAAGTCTATTCGGATTTTGCTTGCAATTGCAGCTTATTTTGACAACGAGATCTGGCAAATGGACGTGAAAACGGCCTTCCTCAATGGAGAGCTTGAGGAGAATGTATATATGATACAGCCAGAGGGTTTTGTTTCAACGGTTGGAACAAACCAAGTCTGTAAGCTACAACGATCCATTTATGGATTGAAGCAAGCTTCTCGAAGATGGAACATCCGTTTTGATGAGATAATCAAAAGGTTTGATTTTATCAAAAATGAGGATGAACCTTGTGTGTACAAGAAGGTTAGTGGGAGCGCTATTTCATTCCTTGTATTATATGTTAATGATATATTACTGATAGGGAATGATGTTCCTATGCTACAGTCGATCAAAATTTGGTTATCTAAACACTTCTCCATGAAGGACTTGGGTGAGGCATCCTATATTTTGGGGATAAAGATCTATAGAGATAGATCTAAAAGGATGTTGGGCTTGACCCAAGGAAAGTACATTGACTCGATACTAAAGAAGTTTAGCATGGAAGATTCCAAGAGAGGTCTCATGCCGATGAGCCATGGAATACATCTCTCCAAGAAACAAGCCCCAAAGACACCTGAGGAGAGAGACCGAATGAGTAAGATTCCTTATGCTTCTGCAATACGATCTATCATGTACGGTATGATATGTACTAGACCAGATGTCGCTCATGCACTTAGTGTAACGAGCAGATATCAGTCGAATCTAGGAGAAGAGCACTAGAAGGCAGTGAAAAACATCCTAAAGTACTTGAGAAGAACTAAGGATGTAACGAATGCGATTTTTGTGAATAATAAAAATATTTATTGAGTTATATAAATATTTTTGATAATTTATTTATTGAGTACAATAAATAATTTATAAAGTTATGGTGAAAGAATTTATGTTAAATGTTATTTAAATATGATTTGATGTGTTTATTCTAATTTAATTTAATAATTAAATTAGATGATTAAATGATTTATTTGAATAAGATAATTTATTTGGTGTTATTGTTATTGGTTAAATAGAATTATTGATTAAATTGGTAAGGTTTAATTGAATTTATTTAATAATAAGTTTAATTAAATTAAAAGTGTGACAATTAAAACTATATAGTAAATGAATTATTAAAATAAATGGAGAAAGGGTTTTATTTAGATAAACCAAACAAGGCCTTGTGACCCTTGGTTAGTAAAAAGAGTTATTTTTATTTGTAATTGCCAAACAAAGCCTTATGGCTTTTGAATTATGTAACTGATGATTTAAAATTAAAGTACGTGATTATATTTTATCAGTTTTTATTTGGAAGCTTCATCAGTTTAATTGTTAAGTATAGAAAAGAAAGAACAGAGCTTTTGAGAGAAAAAGAAAATTGAGAGTTGAGAGTTCTTTGAATTGAGAAGGAGAAGAGTGTGAATTGCTAAAGCTAAGGAGTTATATTTGTTTAGCTTGAAGGTGTGACACCCCCAAATTCAGGTACCAATACCTCGAATTTGGTGCTCACGATAAAATGCATTCATACACCTCCAAACAACATAAATCAACTAATGCGGAATAAAATAAACATATGTTGTTCATTACAAAAGGTTCACTATGGTCCCAAAGTCTACAACCTTAAATAAAACATCGCAGAATACATTAATAATACAAAACTATTCCGCGATTACACAACGGGATAGTATATATAACTATTCCTTAAGCTTTCCTTTGCCTTTGTCCGCTTTGGAACTCCCCGGCTTAACTGCAATAGGTTCATGATATAGCAAGGGTGAGCAACTACTTTGCTCAGCAAGTTTAAAAGCAAGAATGAAGATATATCATGAATGAATAAGAATAATAGCTGCATAGATCAACAATTTATGAACATTAATGAAATAGCTGAAATGACATAATCAAAGTCCAAATGAATCAATGAATAATGATTATTTACTGCTGAGTGGTCCAACCGACCATGAACTTTTGGCCAAAGAATCAATCATTCGACTAACTCTTTTAAAACCTGGCCCCGTCAGTTGTACTCGAGGGGATCAGCTTCTCGTACACCATGTATATGTATAACATTTAACTCTGACTGCATCGAATAACCGACACATTATAGTCCCCCAATAAGGGTTGCTCTCTCAGTCCAAGAATCCGCACTGACAATCGGTTTGGATAGCTTTTAAAATAATAACCTGTACATGTCTAGCCGAAACGAATGGCATAGACTATTTCCCTAAACAGTTCATGAATGAAGAACTTAAACGTTTCACAATCCAACAACAAATAATGAATTCAAATGCATAAGCTGCGAATATCAATAATTATCTTGGAGGTGGAGTAATTGACAATAATTAATCCACTAATATGATTCAAAAGTAATAACTCCATTTGAGTCATGAAACTTGCAACAATATACAACACCTGTATAAAATATGAAACCTGCCCGAATGTTAATTTGAGTTAGGGTAAGGAAGCTTGCATTCAATATATAAAAAGAATGAAGTTAGGGAACTTGCCCAACACAAGGGTTAGACAAGCGTTAGGAAACTTGCCTGAGGCGCTGCTACAATATTACAACACACGCTCCTTAATATCCTACACAATTAGGTACATATTCACATACAATTAGTCACATACGGAATACCAAATATTTGCTTACACAACTCTATAATGTCCCATTCAAATAAGAAACAAAATATTAAACAAGGTTATACCCACTAGTTACGGCGTTACGACGCTTGCACGTCTATACACCCAACTTGCCTATTCGAATGCCCAAGCGACACGTAATTGTGTACACCTAACATGCCCATTCGATTCATCTAATACTCATTGGTTAATGCTAAGTATCATTATAAATCATAAAAACCACATCATGAAAGTTAGAACATCACTTTACATTGTCGGGAGCATTACATGTGCTTACGTGCATGCCCGACACCTACCGTTTGCGCAATAGCCCTAAAAACGGTTAATTTCAAAATTGTTCCAGGTAATAAATTTCAATTCTAATTAATGGATATTGTAGGTCTATCTCTAAGCTTTCCGGATCATCTTGAATCGCCTAAATCCGAGTCCGTATGAGAAAGTTATGGCCATTTTCCCAACGGACGTCGAAGCTGAGTCGGGCAGCGCACACGCGGGCGGGCGGCACCAGGCGCACGGCGTGCGGCAGCGCGCGCGCGCGGGCGCGCGGGGCCTTGGTGCGGGCGCGCGGCTGGCCTGGTGGCCCATGTCAGACATCGCGGTTTTGACCCTCCTTCACTCCAATCCTCATAACTTCTTCTCTAGACCTTCAAATTGGTCCGTTCCGGACTCTATGGACTCCTAAGACATAGAGCTACAACATATCAAAAATTTAGAGCTATTTATTAAGATTAACATGTTGAAATCCGTGACCAAAGTATCAAATCATGTTTTATTTTCGTGTTCTTCGTGTTCTTTACAAAAATCATCACCAAATCTTTGTTTTAATCCCTTTTTACTCCATTCCAACTGGATTAAACTCATAACCCATGGAAGTACAATATCATAACAACAAACACATTAAACAAACACGAAATCATAGCTACAAGGTCCTCTAAATCGTCCAACAGTCCAAAGTCCATGTTTTGTCCATTGTTCTTGCTCCATTAAGCCAAGGTAAGGATTTCTTGCGTTTTTGTTCCACTTTGAGATTATTAATAGCTTACATAACCTCTTGACAACATTGACAAACAATCACAACAACACAAAAACACCAAGAATCGCCACAAATCCGACCCACAAGCTTAAGAGCTCAAAACTAAGAAAAACTTGAAAAACTCAACAAGAAATCGAATGGAAAGGATTTGGTTGGTGTTTACCTCTATAAATCCTTCCTAGATGATTAAGAAGCTTGGCTAGGATTGATTTTAAAGGTTCTCCTTGCTTGGTTCCTCTCCTCGTTCCTCCCGTGCCTTCTTCTTCCTTCTTCCTTTTTCCGGCGAACTTCCGGCGAACTTCCGGCGACCTCTTTCTCTTCCTTCTTGGCAGCTCTCACTCTCTTTCTCTCTCTCTATCAGCTGATGGGAAATGGGAGGAATGTGGAATGCAAGATAGAAATGGAATGGTTGCATTATTTGGGAGAAGTGGAGTAAATTAGGGGGAAGTGGAAGAAAAATGGGAAAGGTGGCCAATTTTCTATTGGCTAACAATTGTTTATTTGTTCCCACTTATTCAACATGCAATTCTACTCATTTGGCCTCTCCCTCACAATGTTACCCGCATACTCCCTCATTAAAACACCAAAATGCTGATTTTTGTGCCCATATCCCACATGGGTCAAGTCTTGGGTCATGGGTTGGGTCATGGGTTTGGGTCACCCTTAAAACCACTTGGGCTTCTAATTCAATTCCCATTGGGCTCCCATAGATCCTACACTTTGATTAATATCTCATTGCCTAAATGGGTTGACAATAATTAGGAAAATCGAAGTTATCCGAGAAGACGTCTCTAGATGAATATTCCCAACGTGAATACTAACTCGTGAATAGAGATTTAACGATGCTACGCGAAATTAAATATTCACTTAAACAAAATTATAACACGAAAAATTTCATGCATTCACATAATCCAGATTGTCACACAACCTTTAAACATGCAACACAAAATAATATTAATAAAATAATAAGTATTCAGAAATTCGAATTACAAGGCAAATTCCAGAATTCCCGGTCGTTACATCCTCCTCTCCTTATAAGAATTCTGTCCCCAGAATTTCAACCTAGGGGCGGAAAAAATCTTAACAGAGGTTCACTCAAAAAGATGCGGATAATTCTTCCTCATCTTCTCTTCTAGCTCCCACGTAGCTTCTTCAGCTGCGTGGTTCCTCCAAAGTACTTTGACCGAATGGATGACCTTATTTCTTAACGTCTGTTCTTTCCTATCTAATATCTGGACAGGAATCTCTTCATATGACAAATCTCGTTCAACTTGAATCGGTTAATAGGATATCACATGTTTGTAGTCGGGTTTATATGGCCGCAACACAGAAACGTGAAACACATTATGAATATGCTCCAGTTCAGGAGGTAAAGCTACCTCATACGCCACCTCACCTACCCTCTTTAAAACTTCAAAAGGTCCTACGAACCTGGGACTCAATTTTCCCTTCTTTCCAAATCTGATCTTCCCCTTCCAGGGAGATACCTTCAAAAACACAAAGCTGCCCACTTCAAAGTCTCGTTTCTGACGATGTAAATCGGCGTATTTCTTTTGTCGATCCTGAGCCGCTACCAATCGAGCTCTTATCACTTTGACGACATCCACAGTCTGTTGCACCAATTCAGGTCCCAACAGTTTCCGTTCACCGACTTCGTCCCAACACAGAGGTGTTCGACACTTCCTTCCGTATAATGCTTCGTATGGCGGCATGCCAATACTTGCATGATAACTGTTATTGTAGGCAAACTCCACCAGTGGTAGGTGATTGTCCCAACTGCCTTTAAAATCCATCATACATGCTCTAAGCATGTCCTCCAGCGTCTGAATCGTTCGTTCGCTTTGCCCATCCGTTTGAGGATGGTATGCCGTACTCAACCTCAACTGGGTTCCCAACCTTTCTTGTAAGCTCTTCCAGAAATTCGACGTGAAGCACGGATCTCTGTCAGATACAATAGATACCGGTACTCCATGTCATGACACAATCTCTTTCACATATAACTTTGCTAGCTGCTCCAAATTATACCTTATCTTGATCGGTAGAAAATGTGCAGATTTAGTTAAACGATCCACGATCACCCAGATCGCGTCGTAACCCTTCTGAGTTGGTGGAAGCCCCGTCACAAAATCCATCGTGATATGCTCCCACTTCCACTCCGGAATATCCAGTGGTTGTAGTAGTCCACCCGGTTTCTGATGTTCTGCTTTTACCCTTTGACATGTCAAACATCGTCCAACACATTCCACAACCTCCCTCTTCATGTTCGGCCACCACCAATGTTGACGCAAATCCTGATACATCTTGGTACTACCAGGGTGTATCGAATACTTTGTAGAATGAGCTTCCTGCAGAATCTCTTCTCTCAACTCCGGAACCATCGGTATCCAGATTCTCCCTTCAAACCTTAGTAGTCCCGTGCTATCAGACTTGTACTTTAATTCCTCTCCTTCTGAGATCCGCTTCTTTATGGCGATACATTCATCATCCATTTCTTGAGCCTCCTTTATCTTGTCTAATAAAGTCGGACTCGCCTCCACTGCAAATAGTTTCTCATCTGCATTCGTCGGATATTTGACTTCCAATTTCAGTCTTTCCATATCTTTGATCAGTTCCTCTTGAGTTGTCAACATCATTAACTTATCTCTGCCCTTCCTACTTAGCGCATCAGCTACTACATTGGCCTTACCGGGATGGTATAAAATTTCACAATCGTAGTCCTTGATCAACTCCAACCATCGTCGCTGCCTCATGTTTAGTTCCTTTTGAGTGAAAATATACTTCAAACTTTTATGGTCTGTGTATATTTCACACTTCTCCCCATACAGATAGTGCCTCCAAATCTTTAGACCAAACACTACTGCCGCTAGTTCCAGGTCATGAGTCGGATATCCCTTCTCATAATCCTTCAGCTACCGTGACGCGTATGCAATGACCTTCCCATGCTGCATCAATACGCACCCAAGACCTTTGTGTGACGCGTCACTGTACACCACAAACCCCCCTGTATTATCTGGCAATGATAACACAGGTGCTTCACTAAGTTTCTTCTTCAACTCCAAGAAACTCTCTTCGCACTTATCCGTCCACACAAACTTCACTGTCTTCCTTGTCAAATTTGTCAACGGTGTCGCTATCTTTGAAAAGTTCTGAATAAATCTCCGGTAGTAACCTGCTAATCCCAAGAAACTTCGAACTTCTGTCGGCGTCCTTGACTGCTCCCAGTTTATTACTGCTTCTACCTTCGCAGGATCCACCGATACACCATCCTTCTCAATTACGTGCCCCAAAAACTGCACCCTTTGTAGCCAAAATTCACACTTGGAAAACTTTGCATATAGCTTCTCCCTTCTTAGTGTTTCCAGGGCTATTCTCAAATGTTCGACGTGTTCCTCCTCCGTCTTCGAGTAGACAAGAATGTCATCTATGAAAACGATGAAAAATTTATCTAGGTATTGCTTGAACACTCTGTTCATCATGTCCATAAATGCTGCTGGTGCGTTCGTCAACCCAAATGACATCACCAAAAACTCAAAGTGTCCATATCGAGTTCTGAATGCTGTCTTTGGAATATCCTCTTGCCTCACTTTCAGTTGGTGATATCCCGTCCTCAAGTCAATCTTCGAAAAGTATTTCGCTCCCTTCAATTGATCGAACAAATCATCAATTCTGGGCAACGGGTACTTGTTCTTAATCGTGACTTTGTTCAGCTCCCGATAGTCAATACAAAGCCTAAGCGATCCATCTTTCTTCTTTACAAACAGTACCGGCGCTCCCCATGGAGAAACACTCGGACGAATATACCCCTTATCTAGTAACTCCTGTAGTTGGACCATCACTTCTTTCATTTCCACTGGTGTCATCCTGTACGGTGCCTTTGAGATCGGTGGGGTTCCCGGTACTAATTCGATCACAAATTCCACTTCTCTATCCGGCGGCAACCCCGGTATCTCATCTGGGAAAACATATGGGAATTCCCTTACTACAGGTATCTGACCCAGCTCACCCTCTACTCTTCGGGTATCAAACACGTGAGCCAGATAACCTATACAACCTTTCTTTAGCAATTTCTTCGCTTGCATTATCGTCAGACAACAAGATTGTCTCGGCAATTTACTACCGTAAAATACGACCTTCGACTTATTCGGAGTCTTCAGGTGTATACTTTTCTTCTGACAATCAATCATAGCCCCGTGACTAGACAACCAGTCCATCCCAAGAATTACATCAAATTCTCCTAGTCGTATTGGAATCAAATCCACGCTCAGTTTATACCCGTTTATCTCAGCACAACAATTTCTATGGATGTATTCCATAGGAATAACTTCTTTATTAGCTACTTCCACATTCATTGGATTCTCTAATTTCTCACGAGGTAAGTTTAGCCGTTTAGCAAATTCATCCGACACAAATGAGCAGGTAGCTCCCGAATCAAATAATACATATGCATTAATATTATTGATCGAAATAATACCTGACACCACATCCTTTGATTCCATCGCATCCTGCACTGTCATGTTGAAGGTACGTGTTACTGGTCTGTTCTGCTGTGTTGGTCCTCCGATAGTCAGCTTACTGTTGTTCCCTTGGTTAGCACCGCCTGCATCACTCTTTCTCTTTGGGCAATCCTTCTTCTGATGATCTGAAGCGCCACAAGAAAAACAACTTCCTGCCTTCGCCTTTGGGCATTGTGGGGCAATGTGCCCCGGTTGACCACAGTTGAAACAAACTCGTTTTCCTTTCATGCATTCTCGAAAGTGATTCCTTCCACATTTCTCGCATTTATTTCCCTTCTTTGCATCCCCTCCGGACTTGCTTCCTGTCGTCTGACTGTCGTTCCATTTTCTCTTATTTGGGTTACTTCCCCCGCTGCTACCTTCCTTATGCCCATCATGACTCTTTTTCTTTTTCTGATCTTGGTTGTGCCTGGCCAAAGCTTCGCTTCCTCCCTCAGCAATGATTGCTTTCTCAAGTAATGTAGAAAATGTGTTGATCTGCAAAACCGCAACCTTACTATACACCCAAGGTTTCAGTCCTTGTTCAAATCTCTTTGCTCACCTAGCTTCGGTGTCCACCTGATGTGGAGCAAACCTAGCTAATTCGTTAAATTTTGCAGCATACTCCGCAACTGACATGCTTCCTTGCTTTAGTTCCAGGAACTTTATCTCCATGCTTGCCTGCATACTTGCTGGAAAGTAATTTTCGAAAAACAGCTCCTTGAAACGAGCCCATGCAATCGTGCCTTCCCCAGCTCGACCTTTGTTCGCCTTCCACCAGTAATTTGCCTCACCTTTCATCATGAAAGTGGCAAACGATGTCATCTGTTCTTCGGCCACCCTTGCGACCTCAAAAACTTTCTCCATTTCTTCTACCCATGTCTGGGCTTCAATCGGATCCGTAGTCCCACGAAATTCTGGCGGTCCTACCAATTTGAAATCCTTAAAGTTCGCCATGTGACTTCCTGGCTGATCGACTACAGCGGCTTGTCTGCCCTGCATTGCTTCTGCTAATAAGTTAACAAAAGCCCTCATAGGGTCTGCCTGACCCCCTTCGTTATTCACCGACTCCTCAACCCTTTGGTTACGCGGTCGTCCTCTTGGCGCCATGATCTGCTAAAAGAAAACCATCGGCTATTACTAATAGATCTAGGCCTCATGCAACAAGTCATTTAAGTCAACAATTAAAAGTAAAAGCATCTATCAAACACGTTTGATTTAAATAAAACAACTGCATTTATAACCATATGTCATTGTCTCAACATGTGGCGTACTTCTATAAATGCTAAATGACATAGCCTGCCAACCATTAACTATCCCCTACAAACACAAGTGGGGAATAATAACCTTCCACCCCTATACTAGAAGCAAAATTGGGGTTCAACTACTATCCCACGCACGCTACAAGCAGAGGGATTTACAACATAAGTAAGCCCCTAATACAACAAAAGTGGGACCTACTGCAAACATAATGCTAAAAACAACACATCACCGCCTGCTGCGACAGAGTGTAACTCGGAGCTCCCGTCGAGCCAGCCTGTCGACCACTCGACGCCTAATCACGCGCCTGCTACTCCCCTCATCCCTGGGGTACCTCCTCACCCTGTCCCTCAGTCTGCCGATGGAAGTGGTTAAGCCTAAACGGAGGGAATCAATCTCTGCAGTCCGGGCTGCCAACTGCCCTATAGCCTCATCTCGCTCCAGACGAGTAGTCTCCAGCTGATCTTCTACCCGCTCTATCTGTCCTACCAACATCACATTCCTCTCTAAGAGGTCATAAACCATGACACCAAGTTGAACAGAAACCCCACGCCGACCGTGAGCCACTGCCTCTAGCTCGGCAATCCGCTGGTCCTTTTCCTGCTGCTTCTCGGTTAACTCATTCTTTTCTCCTAAAGTCTGATATGCCAATGACCTGTACTGCTCCTCTCGGTCCTGGTGATCCTGATTCTGCTCCTCTAAGTGTGCTACTCGATTCTCGAGCTCTTCGTTCTTATTTGTTAGCTCTTCTATGATGTCACTAGCAGTAGTGCCCATGCCATCTGCATACTCAGGCGGCTCCTCATCCTCCGTCACTGGGTCCTCCTCGGGGTCCTCCTCAGAACCATACTCGGCCTCAGACTCAGCCCTAGTGTCCATCATCTCTGGGTCACTCGGCTGTACCTCCACTAACTGCCCTGCGTCCACATGAATGTCTGTGAACTCTACCTCTCCAGCAGGACTGTACTCTCCCGTCTCAGACATCCTACAGCCACAAACAGAAACAAATAGACAGCAAGATGTCAGTGCTACAATAAAATATATTCATTGATAAAATGAAATGATATTTTATCATGCACAACTCGGCTCGATGGATTTTCACAATCCACCTCCAGACATGACCATCAAATGAATCTCCTCGATCCATCACCTAGCGTACTCAATACGAGTTTAATACTAAGGTTATAACCTAGGTTTCGCAAATCCTAAAGTTTATAACCTAAAGCTCTGATACCAACCTGTGACACCCCCAAATTCAGGTACCAATACCTCGAATTTGGTCCTCACGATAAAATGCATTTATACACCTCCAAACAACATAAATCAACTAATGCGGAATAAAATAAACATATGTTGTTCATTACAAAAGGTTCACTACGGTCCCAAGGTCTACAATCTTAAATAAATACATCGCAGAATACATTAATAATACAAAACTATTCCGCGATTACACAACAGGATAGTATATATAACTATTCCTTAAGCTTTCCTTTGCCTTTGTCCGCTTTGGAACTCCCCGGCTTAACTGCAATAGGTTCATGATATAGCAAGGGTGAGCAACTACTTTGCTCAGCAAGTTTAAAAGCAAGAATGAAGATATATCATGAATGAATAAGAATAATAGCTGCATAGATCAACAATTTATGAACATTAATGAAATAGCTGAAATGACATAATCAAAGTCCAAATGAATCAATGAATAATGATTATTTACTGCTGAGTGGTCCAACCGACCATGAACTTTTGGCCAAAGAGTCAATCATTCGACTAACTCTTTTAAAACCTGGCCCCGTCAGTTGTACTCGAGGGGATCAGCCTCTTGTACACCATGTATATGCATAACATTTAACTCTGACTGCATCGAATAACCGACACATTATAGTCCCCCAATAAGGGTTGCTCTCTCAGTCGAAGAATCCGCACCGACAATCGGTTTGGATAGCTTTTAAAATAATAACCTGTACATGTCTAGCCGAAACGAATGGCATAGACTATTTCCCTAAACAGTTCATGAATGAAGAACTTAAACGTTTCACAATCCAACAACAAATAATGAATTCAAATGCATAAGCTGCGAATATCAATAATTATCTTGGAGGTGGAGTAATTGACAATAATTAATCCACTAATATGATTCAAAAGTAATAACTCCATTTGAGTCATGAAACTTGCAACAATATACAACACCTGTATAAAATATGAAACCTGCCCGAATGTTAATTTGAGCTAGGGTAAGGAAGCTTGCATTCAATATATAAAAAGAATGAAGTTAGGGAACTTGCCCAACACAAGGGTTAGACAAGCGTTAGGAAACTTGCCTGAAGCGCTGCTACAATATTACAACACACGCTCCTTAATATCCTACACAATTAGGTACATATTCACATACAATTAGTCACATACGGAATACCAAATATTTGCTTACACAACTCTATAATGTCCCATTCAAATAAGAAACAAAATATTAAACAAGGTTATACCCACTAGTTACGGTGTTACGACACTTGCACGTCTATACGCCCAACTTGCCTATTCGAATGCCCAAGCGACACGTAATTGTGTACACCTAACACGCCCATTCGATTCATCTAATACTCATTGGTTAATGCTAAGTATCATTATAAATTATAAAAACCACATCATGAAAGTTAGAACATCACTTTACATTGTCGGGAGAATTACATGTGCTTACGTGCATGCCCGACACCTACCGTTTGCGCAATAGCCCTAAAAACGGTTAATTTCAAAATTTTTCCAGGTAATAAATTTCAATTCTAATTAATGGATATTGTAGGTCTATCTCTAAGCTTTCCGGATCATCTTGAATCGCCTAAATCCGAGTCCGTATGAGAAAGTTATAGCCATTTTCCCAACGGACGTCGAAGCTGAGTCGGGCAGCGCACACGCGGGCGGGCGGCACCAGGCGCACGGCGTGCGGCAGCGCTCGCGCGGGGCCTTGGTGCGGGCGCGCGGCTGGCCTGGTGGCCCATGTCAGACATCGCGGTTTTGACCCTCCTTCACTCCAATCCTCATAACTTCTTCTCTAGACCTTCAAATTGGTCCGTTCCGGACTCTATGGACTCCTAAGACATAGAGCTACAACATATCAAAAATTTAGAGCTATTCATTAACATTAACATGTTGAAATCCGTGACCAAAGTATCAAATCATGTTTTATTTTCGTGATTTTCGTGTTCTTTACAAAAATCATCACCAAATCTTTGTTTTAATCCCTTTTTACTCCATTCCAACTGGATTAAACTCATAACCCATGGAAGTACAATATCATAACAACAAACACATTAAACAAACACGAAATCATAGCTACAAGGTCCTCTAAATCGTCCAACAGTCCAAAGTCCATGTTTTGTCCATTGTTCTTGCTCCATTAAGCCAAGGTAAGGATTTCTTGCGTTTTTGTTCCACTTTGAGATTATTAATAGCTTACATAACCTCTTGAAAACATTGACAAACAATAATAACAAACAAAAACACCAAGAATCGCCACAAATTCGACCCACAAGCTTAAGAGCTCAAAACTAAGAAAAACTTGAAAAACTCAACAAGAAATCGAATGGAAAGGATTTGGTTGGTGTTTACCTCTGTAAATCCTTCCTAGATGATTAAGAAGCTTGGCTAGGATTGATTTTAAAGGTTCTCCTTGCTTGGTTCCTCTCCTCGTTCCTCCCGTGCCTTCTTCTTCCTTCTTCCTTTTTCCGGCGAACTTCCGGCGACCTCTTTCTCTTCCTTCTTGGCAGCTCTCACTCTCTTTCTCTCTCTCTATCAGCTGATGGGAAATAGGAGGAATGTGGAATGCAAGATCGAAATGGAATGGTTGCATTATTTGGGAGAAGTGGAGTAAATTAGGGGGAAGTGGAAGAAAAATGGGAAAGGTGGCCAATTTTCTATTGGCTAACAATTGTTTATTTGTTCCCACTTATTCAACATGCAATTCTACTCATTTGGACTTTCCCTCACCATGTTACCCGCATACTCCCTCATTAAAACACCAAAATGCTGATTTTTGTGCCCATATCCCACATGGGTCAAGTCTTGGGTCATGGGTTGGGTCATGGGTTTGGGTCATGGGTTTGGGTCACCCTTAAAACCACTTGGGCTTCTAATTTAATTCCCATTGGGCTCCCATAGATCCTACACTTGGATTAATATCTCATTGCCTAAATGGGTTGACAATAATTAGGAAAATCGAAGTTATCTGAGAAGACGTCTCTAGATGAATATTCCCAATGTGAATACTAACTTGTGAATAGAGATTTAACGATGCTACGCGAAATTAAATATTCACTTAAACAAAACTATAACACGAAAAATTTCATGCATTCACATAATCCAGATTGTCACACAACCTTTAAACATGCAACATAAAATAATATTAATAAAATAATAAGTATTCAGAAATTCGAATTACAAGGCAAATTCCAGAATTCCCGGTCGTTACAGAAGGTATAATTTCTTTTAGATTTTGTTAGAAGTTTAATTCACTGTATATGGTTTTCACTTCTCTGAATGTAAATTTGTTAGCCCAATGCATGAATTATTTGATTATAATTGATTCTAAACATGTATTAGAGATTATGTGATGATTATAAATTAATTTGAATGAGTTAATCCATGAAAACATGTTTTAGAGTGAAGTTTTTGGTTTTACAGAGTTTTATTTCATGTACGGCATATATGTATGAAAATTGATGTTTAATTTGGTTATTAACCGGTGAATTGACATTTGATTATGATTATATGATGAAAAACGAAAAGAATGCAAGTAAAATAGATTAAAATGGTTGAGAGATGAATTTATAGTGGTTGATTTCATTGAAATGGCCAAAATATGAATATTTTGTATAAATAGTGAATTTTTGGGTTTTAATTGGTTGATTATGTGTTTATTATGGTTAGAATGTTTAGAAACATGTTGGGTAATTGTTTTACATCATGTTTGATGTCTGGGTATGTTTAATTATGTGTTGGATGGTAGAATTCAGAAAATTTTGGCCTAAGTTTCACTGGTTCGCGAATTGTAGAAGGTGTCAGTCGAGTCTACCGCCCCGGCAGTAGAAATGAGCTAGATTCCTCGCCCTGGCGGCAGCCTCGCCCCGGCGACGGTTTTGTATAGAAATCCACGGCCCCGGCGGTGGAACAGTAACTGAAAAAAAAAATTTATTTGTTTTGTGATATTCCTATGGTGCTATGTGCATGTTTAAAACTTATATTAAGGTATTAATTGATTAATGAGATACCACGATGGTTGTTAGAAAATATTTGTTGAATATCGAATGACATTTGATATGTTAAATGAAATAGGATAAGAACAAATCCTAAAATGCATATAACCCTGTAACTAATTGTTGTTACTGTTTTATAATCGAAATGTATAGGTTGATTAAGGAACATGAATTATTTAATCTGTAATCTATGCATGAGGCAAGTTTTCTTCCTTAAACTTGTTATTTCTTTTAAAGCAAGTTTACTTTCATTGAGCAAACTTAGTAACCTTAGCTTATTATTGTTCAAGCAAGGTAGTTATCATGGCAAGTGTTTATATTTACTTCAACCATTTATTGTTCGATCATTGATCGTTATTCAAACTTTGAACAGAATTTCTATTGTACAAACTTTATTGATGAATCAATTGTTTAGTGACTAGCAAACCCTAATTGATTCAGCTAGTCCTTAGTTGATGAGCGTTCTAAAGACTTAGAATATTTTAAAGCTGTTCCGAACCAAGTGCCTTTTGGTACAGATTCTGATGTTAAACTGAGATGAACAACCCTAATATAGGGGATTAATTACGCGACAACGTTAAAATGTTTATGCACAATACATTGTACAAAGGGCTGATCCCCCTGAGTACGAGATGGATGGTCCATAGTCTATAAGACTGTTAAAGGTTACGGTATAAATACTTGTTAACCTAGGACATAGTTTGAGGTCTTGAGACCCTCAGATACACTTTTATTCTTGAATCTATATTCAGTTCTTGAGCTAAGCATTCTATTGAGCTTTCAAATTTTTGATTTGTCATTGATTGACTTCAGAAAAACTATTACTCCTCAGTAAGATTTATCCCAATAATCATATAAATGTTACTATTTTCATACTTGTGGGCAATTATTTGCTCACTCTTGCATTAAAAACATTGCAGCTAAGACTGAGAAACCAGATGAGCCGTCCACTAGCAATGGCAAGGGCAAGATGAGCAAATGAAGATGTTTAGTCTATTTGTTTCAGTTCTTTGTAAAAGACTTATTTAAATTTTATGTTTTATTCCGCATTGATGTAATAGAGGTTAGATAACCTGGGATTTGCTTGATTAAGAGATTGGAGATGTAACCCCATTTTTGTGGGAAGATATTTCATTTAGTTTAATTATATTACCTTTTGTCATAGGTAGTTAGTCAAGAATGTATGGTATAGTGAACACCAAATCTGTGGAGTTGAAGTACCCGAATTTGGGGGTGTCACAGGTTGGTATCAGAGCTGATAGGTTATGAACCTAAGGGTGGGGAAAAACCTTAGGGTAGTAGCCTTTTAGAAGATAGAGAATATAGTGGTGATAAACTCTTATCGAGTTCTAAGGAATGGATTACGAAAATTCATAAAAGACAATAAAATGATTATGTGTTATGTGCTTATTTGATAACAAACTTATGTGATTACGAGTATTATCGAGTAGTAATTAAAACTTGAAATTTTGGTGGCAGGATGACTGATATAGGAGGACCCAATCAGGCTAGAGAGGAGGAGCCCCGGGATATTCATGTAGTTCGGGAGCAGCTAGTGCAGAGGGAGCAATCCCCATTGATCACAGTTGCAGGTCCCGAGTACGAGCCTGAGACTGATCCTGAGGAAGATCCGGAGGAGGTTGAGGAGGAGGAAGAAGACCCTGAGGAGATACCACTATCTTCCTTAGGTGTTTAGATGTACGAGCAGGTGTATGACCGCAACATAGAGTTGCAAGATAGAGTGGAGGAGTTAGAGGGGCAGCTGGCTGAGCGACAGACTGTCTTGGAGCAGAAGAACAGTGAGATGGAGGAGCTCGATATACGTCTTGGGGACCTGGAGTGGAAGCTGGTTCATGAAGAAAGCCAAAAGGAGGATTTAGAAAATCAAGTTGTGGAATGTCAAGCCGCTCTAGAGCATAAGGATGTCCATATCCAAGACCTTTCATCACGTCTTGCAGAGGTCGAGCAGAGACTAGCTCAGTCTGAGTACCAACGAGGCTGGTTATTGGCTAGAAATAAAATTGTACGAGATGAATTGAAAGAGGAGTCAGCTAAGCGGGTTAGAGCTGAAAACGCTTGGTTGAGAGAGGCTAACCGCGCAGATCGTGTTGAATATGAGGTGCGATCAAAGAAGGCCAAGATTAATGAGATGGAGTATATTTTTGACACCACAGTATATAGAGCTCAGAATCGAGTTCATCGTCATCCAGATATAATGGGTCAAAGGATGGTGACTCGTATTATGGAGCAGGAACGCGAGGAAGCTGTGCGCCGTGGGATGTCATCGTAGATTAGAATTGGAGGTGCTATTATGAAAATTTATGAAGTTAATAAGTTGTAAATCCCAGTTTTATATGATGGAATAGAATAATGATGTAATCCTGGAACTTTATGATTTCAGGATAGATGATATGATGTAAATAACTATGATGCTATTTTTATTATGTTTTGAGCAGTAAATGAATAAAAATGCGAAAGCTTATCAGATGTGCTATGTGTTAGGTGTTGTTTATAAATGTTTAAGTTAAGACTTAAATGTTTAAGTAATTGAATAATAATCTAATAGCGCGAATTCTTAACAGTAAAATGCCGCCAAGAAGACAAACCCGTCAACAGACCCCTGAGGGATCCACCAATAACAACGAAGAAGCCAACGCTAATCCAATGCAGCAGCTGGTAAACTTACTAACTGGAGCATTTACGAATCAACCCCAAGCCCAGGCCACACCTTTTAAAGATTTTGAGGCTGTTGGACCCCCAGAATTTCAAGGGTCTATGAATCCGATTGAGGCACAAACCTGGGTCATAGAGATGGAGAAAGTATTTGATGTTGCTAGGGTCAACGAGGACCAGAAGACTGCATTTGCAACATTTATGCTCAAATCATAAGCAAGTTACTGGTGGCAAGCTAATAAAACCCGAGGTGGGCAAGGGATAATACCGTGGGAGAGATTTAAGGAAATATTTTTCGAGACCTATTTTCCGGCAAGCGCGCATAATCAAATGGAGGTGCAGTTTCTAGAGTTCAAGTAAGGTACCATGACGGTACCTGAGTATGCTACAAAATTCAATGAGTTGGCGAGGTTTGCGCCATATCAGGTTAACACGGATGAGCGAAAGGATAGAAGGTTTGAGCAGGGACTGAAGCCCTGGCTGTATAGCCGAGTATCAATGTTTCAACTGAATTCGTTTGCGGCAGTGTTAGAAAAAGCGATTATCGCTGAAGGAGGGAGTGATACTCTGTCTAAATACAATAAAGAGCAGAAGAAAAAGAGGAGTGAAAATGATAACAAAGCAAGTGCTAGCCATGGGGGCAGCAATCAAAAGAGAAAGTGGAGTGATAGTAACTCTGGTGCCAGTCAGCAGGGAAGTCAGAAAAAGAAGGTGGAGGTATGCAGTAACTGCGGAAACAGCCATGTGGGTGTTTGCTTGAAGGGTAAGAGAGTATGCTTTAACTGCGGTCAAGAGGGTCATATCGCACCAAATTGCCCTAGTCCGAAGAAGGGCATATGTTTTATTTGTGGGTCGAAGGATCACTTTGCCCGGGATTGCCCTAAGAAAGCTACAGCTGGAGCTAGTGGAGGAAAGGGGAACAGCAGTGGTGGTAATCTGACTATCACAGGACCGACGCAGCCCAATCGACCTACCGCTTGAACATTCAACATGACAATGCAGGATGCTGTGCCGTCAAAGGATGTAGTGTCAGGTATCATTCCGATCAATAGTGTAAATGCTTACGTATTATTTGATTCGGGTGCTACTTGTTCATTTATATCTGATGATTTTGCTAAAAGATTAGGATTACCTCAGGAAGAATTAGATTACCCTATGAACATAGAAATTGCAAATAGGGAAGTGATTCCTGTTAGGTTTGTCCACAAGAACTGTCAGATAGATATTAATGGTCATGTGATGACAGTAAATTTAATCCCAATTCGTCTTGGGGAGTTTGACGTTATTTTGGGAATGGATTAGTTGTTCAACCATGGGGCAGTTATTGACTGTCAAAAGAAGTGTGTAAACCTTATGACTCCGTCAAAGGTAGTGTTTTATGGCAATAAGTCACCTAGACAAACGAGTTGTCTGACGGTGATACGGGCCAGAAAGATGTTGAGACAAGGATGTATGGGATATCTAGCCTACATAGTCGATACCCGAAAGGTGGGTGCAAAGCTGGAGGAGATACCGGTAGTTAGGGATTTTACGATCGTGTTTCCTGATGATTTACGAGGATTACCGCCCGATAGGGTAATTGAGTTTGTAATCGATTTAGCACCGGGTACAGCCCCTATATCAAAAGCCCCATATCGAATGGCTCCGGTAGAAATAAAGGAGTTGATGGTGCAATTGTAAGAGTTGCTGGATAAAAAGTATATTCAACCGAGCGTTTCGCCATGGGGAGCGCTGGTGTTATTCGTCAAGAAGAAGGACGGATCAATGCGTCTTTGCATTGATTATAGAGAGTTGAATAAGGTCACAATTAAAAACAAGTATCAGTTGCCAAGGATCGATGACCTGTTTGACCAATTGAAGGGAGCAAGATATTTTTCAAAGATAGATCTGCGAAGTGGGTACCATCAGTTAAAGGTGAGAAAGGAAGACATACCAAAGACGGCATTTCGAACTAGATATGGTCACTATGAGTTTTTGGTTATGTCATTTGGTTTAACGAATGCGCCTGCAACATTCATGGACTTAATGAATAGAGTGTTCAAACCATTTTTGGATAAGTTTGTTGTGGTATTCATAGACGACATTCTAGTCTACTCCAAAACTCAGGAGGAACACGTGGAGCATTTGAGGATGACACTGGAGGTGTTAAGGAAAGAGAAATTGTATGAAAAAATTTTAAAGTGCGAATTTTGGTTGGAGTGTGTTCAATTCCTTGGGCATGTTATCGATAAAGATGGGATTTCAGTGGATCCAGCTAAAGTGGAAGCTGTGATGAATTGGGATCAGCCGAAAACACCATCAGAAGTGAGGAGTTTCTTAGGTTTGGCAAGATATTACAGGCGTTTTATTCAAGATTTCTCTAGGATCGCCACTCCGTTGACAAATTTGATAAGAAAATCAGTGAAGTTCGTTTGGACGGAGAAGTGTGAAGAAAGTTTCTAAGAATTAAAGAAGAGATTAAGTACGACACCTGTGTTGTCTTTGCCAGATGACACAGGAAATTTTGTGGTGTATAGTGACGCATCGCATAAGGGACTTGGTTGTGTGCTTATGCAAAACGGTAAGGTTATTGCATATGCATCACGCCAATTAAAAGACTATGAAAAAGGGTATCCGACCCATGATTTGGAGTTAGCAGCCGTGGTATTTGCTTTGAAAAGTTGGAGGCACTATCTCTATGGGGAGAAGTGTGAGATATACACAGACCATAAAAGTCTGAAATATATTTTCACACAGAAGGATTTGAATATGCGTCAGAGGAGGTGGTTGGATCTTATCAAGGATTATGACTGTGAGATTCTTTATCATCCGGGTAAAGCTAACGTGGTTGTCGTCGCTTTGAGCAGGAAAGGCGGGAAAAGTTGTTTTTGTTAACTGCTCAGGAGAAGCTCATAGAGGAAATGGCAAAGTTGGAGTTAGAGGTGAAGTGTCTGGCGGAGCCGAATGAAAAATTGTTCCAGATAGAAACCCAACCAACTTTGGTGGAAAAGGTGAAGGAAGCGCAACTTCAGGATGTGGAATGTGTTAAGATACGAAAAAGAGTGCTTGAGGGAGAAGAGCTTAAATATAAAATTGATACTGAAGGGTTGCTTAGATTTGAAGGAAGAATCTGGGTTCCGTCAGTGCTGGAGATCAGAGAGGAGATTTGGAACGAAGCTCATAGTTCAAAATTTTCGATTCACCCGGGAAGTACAAAGATGTACCAGGATCTTCGCCAGCATTTCTGGTGGCCAAACATGAAGAGGGAAGTTGCTGAGTATGTTGCGAAGTGTTTAACTTGTCAGAAAGTCAAAGTAGAGCATCAACGACCAAGTGGTTTGTTACAGCCCTTGGAGATACCAGAATGGAAGTGGGAACATATCACAATGGACTTTGTGGTAGGGCTTCCAACTACTCAGAAGGGTTATGACGCAATATGGGTTATAGTGGACCGACTAACGAAATCAGCGCATTTCTTGCTAATCAAAATCAGATTCACTTTGGATCAGTTGACGAAGTTATACGTCAAAGAGATTATCTCAAGGCATGGAGTTCCAGTATCAATAGTGTTAGACAGAGATCCACGTTTCACATCAAAATTTTGGAGGAGTCTGCAAGCTTGTTTGGGGACACAGTTGAGAATGAGTACAACCTACCATCCTCAAACCGATGGCCAGAGCAAAAGTAATTCAAACGTTGGAGGATATGCTTCGGGCGTGCGTCATGGATTTTAAAGGCAACTGGGATGATCATTTACCTCTGGTCGAGTTTGCCTATAACAATAGTCATCACGCGAGTATTGGAATGCCGCCATATGAAGCGCTGTATGGAAGAAAGTGCAGAACTCCGTTATGTTGGGATGAGGTTGGTGAACGTTGCTTATTGGGACCCGAGCTGGTGCAACAAAGTGCTGGAATCGTCAACGTGATAAGAGCCAGATTATTAGCTGCTCAAGACAGGCAGAAAAAGTATGCTGATAAACACCGACAAAATCGAGAATTCGACGTCGGTAGTTTTGTGTTTCTCAAGTATCTCCCTGGAAAGGAAAAATCAGATTTGGTAAAAAGGGTAAGCTCAGTCCACGATTTATTGGACCCTTTGAGGTGCTAAAAAGAGTGGGTGAGGTAGCTTATGAGGTAGCTTTACCTCCCGAGTTAGACCACATTCATAATGTCTTTCACATATCGGTGTTACGACCGTATAAGCCTGATTATAAACATGTAATAGAATATGAACTAATACAGTTTGAGAAAGATTTATCCTATGGAGAGGTACCTGTACAGATAATAGACAGGAAAGAGCAGGTTCTCAGAAATAAAGTGATACCTTCTGTTAAGGTAATCTGGAGGAACCACAGTGCTGAAAAAGCTACGTGGGAACTCGAAGAGAAAATGATGCAGAGTTATCCTCAATTGTTTGTTTAATTTTTGTAACGCGATTTTGGGACAGAATCTTTGTAAGGAGGGGAGAATGTAACGAACGAATTAATTGCGTTGTGATTCTGGGGACAGAATACTTTTAAGGAGGGAAGGATGTAACGAATGCGATTTTTGTGAATAATAAAAATATTTATTGAGTTATATAAATATTTTTGATAACTTATTTATTGAGTACAATAAATAATTTATAAAGTTATGGTGAAAGAATTTATGTTAAATGTTATTTAAATATGATTTGATGTGTTTATTCTAATTTAATTTAATAATTAAATTAGATGATTAAATGATTTAGATGATTAAATGATTTAGATGATTAAATGATTTATTTGAATAAATGATTTATTTGAATAAGATAATTTATTTGGTGTTATTGTTATTGGTTAAATAGAATTATTGATTAAATTGGTAAGGTTTAATTGAATTTATTTAATAATAAGTTTAATTAAATTAAAAGTGTGACAATTAAAACTATATAGTAAATGAATTATTAAAATAAATGGAGAAAGGGTTTTATTTAGATAAACCAAACAAGGCCTTGTGACCCTTGGTTAGTAAAAAGAGTTATTTTTATTTGTACTTGCCAAACAAAGCCTTATGGCTTTTGAATTATGTAACTGATGATTTAAAATTAAAGTACGTGATTATATTTTATCAGTTTTTATTTGAAAGCTTCATCAGTTTAATTGTTAAGTATAGAAAAGAAAGAACAGAGCTTTTGAGAGAAAAAGAAAATTGAGAGTTGAGAGTTCTTTGAATTGAGAAGGAGAAGGAAGTGAATTGCTAAAGCAAAGGAGTTATATTTGTTTAGCTTGAAGGTATAATTTCTTTTAAATTTTGTTACAAGTTTAATTCACTGTATATGGTTTTCACTTCTCTGAATGTAAATTTGTTAGCCCAATGCATGAATTATTTGATTATAATTGATTCTAAACATGTATTAGAGATTATGTGATGGTTATAAATTAATTTGAATCAGTTAATCCATGAAAGCATGTTTTACAGTGAAGTTTTTGGTTTTACAGAGTCTTATTTCATGTATGGCATATATGTATGAAAATTGATGTTTAATTTGGTTATTAACCAGTGAATTGACATTTGATTATGATTATATGATGAAAAACGAAAAGAATGCAAGTAAAATAGATTAAAATGGTTGAGAGATGAATTTATAGTGGTTGATTTCATTGAAATGGCCAAAATATGAATATTTTTGGTTTTAATTGGTTGAATATGTGTTTATTATGGTTAGAATGTTTAGAAACATGTTGGGTAATTGTTTTACATCATGTTTGATGTCTAGGTATGTTTAATTATGTGTTGAATGGTAGAATTCGGAAAATTTTGGCCTAAGTTTTCACTGGTTCGTGAATTGTAGAAGGTGTCAGTCGAGTCTACCGCCCCGGCGGTAGAAATGAGCTAGATTCCTCGCCCCGGCGACGGTTTGTATAGAAATCCACCGCCCCGGCGATGGAACAGTAACTGAAAAAAAAATTTATTTGTTTTGTGATATTCCTATGGTGCTATATGCATGTTTAAAACTTATATTAAGGTATTAATTGATTAATGAGATACCACGATGGTTGTTAGAAAATATTTGTTGAATATCGAATGACATTTGATATGTTAAATGAAATAGGATAAGAACAAATCCTAAAATGCATATAACCATGTAACTAATTGTTGTTACCGTTTTATAATCGAAATGTATAGGTTGATTAAGAAACGTGAATTATTTAATCTGTAATATACGCATGAGGCAAGTTTTCTTCCTTAAACTTGTTATTTCCTTTAAAGCAAGTTTACTTTCATTGAGCAAGCTTAGTAACCTTAGCTTATTATTGTTCAAGCAAGGTAGTTATCATGGCAAGTGTTTATATTTACTTCAGCCATTTATTGTTCGATCATTGATCGTTATTCGAGCTTTGAACAGAATTTCTATTGTACAAACTTTATTGATGAATTAATTGTTTAGTGACTAGCAAACCCTAATTGATTCAGCTAGTCCTTAGTTGATGAACGTTCTAAAGACTTAGAATATTTTAAAGTTGTTCCGAACCAAGTTCCTTTTGGTACGAATTCTGATGTTAAACTAAGATGAACAACCCTAATATAGGGGATTAATTACACGACAGCGTTAAAATATTTGTGCACAATACATTGTACAAAGGGCTGATCCCCCTGAGTACGAGATGGATGGTCCATAGTCTATAAGACTGTTAAAGGTTACGGTAGAAATACTTGTTAACCTAGGACATAGTTCGAGGTCTTGAGACCCTCAGATACACTTTTATTCTTGAATCTATATTCAGTTCTTGAGCTAAGCATTCTATTGAGCTTTCAGATTTTTGATTTGTCATTGATTGACTTCAGAAAAACTATTACTCCTCAGTAAGATTTATCCCAATAATCATATAAATGTTATTGTTTTCATACTTATGGGCAATTATTTGCTCACTCTTGCATTAAAAACATTGCAGCTAAGACTGAGAAACCAGATGAGCCGTCCACTTGCAAAGGCAAGGGCAAGATGAGCAAATGAAGATGTTTAGTCTATTTGTTTCAGTTCTTTGTAAAAGACTTATTTAAATTTTATGTTTTATTCCACATTGATGTAATAGAGGTTAGATAACCTGGGATTTGCTTGATTAAGAGATTGGAGATGTAACCCCATTTTTGTGGGAAGATATTTCATTTAGTTTAATTATATTACCTTTTGTCATGGGTAGTTAGTCAAGAATGTATGGTATAGTGAACACCAAATTTGTTGAGTTGAAGTACCCGGATTTGGGGGTGTCACAAAGGATGTATTTCTTGTCTACGGTGGGTCTGAATTGAAACTAGAGGGCTGTACAGACTCAAGTTTTCAAATTGACCAAAATGACAGTAAATCCGTTTCAGGGTATGTGTTTACCTTAAACGGTGGCACGGTGAGTTAAAAAAGTTCCAAGCAGCAAACAGTTGCTGATTCAGTGACAGAGGCAGAGTACATAGCTGCAAGTGAAGCTGCAAAGGAAGCTGTTTGGATGAAGAAGTTCGTAACTGAACTTGGAGTGGTTCCTAGTATTAGAGGAACCGTACCTTTATTCTGTGACAACAACGGAGCTGTTGCGCAGGCTAAGGAACCCAGGTCTCATCAGAAATCCAAACACGTATTGCGGTGGTTTCATTTGATTAGAGAGATCATTGAAAGAGGAGATGTCACCCTGGAGCGTGTGGACTCTCAAGACAACATTGCAGATCCATTTACTAAAGTTTTAACTCAACAGCAGTTTGATCGTCACTTAGAGAAGATGGGTATTAGATACCAAGGTGATTGGCTTTAGTGCAAGTGGGAGATTGAAATTAGTATGCACACAAGCCAATCATATTTGATATGATGTAGCATATACTTTGTAATCTTAATCATTTATTAATAAAAGAATTAATTTTCTTAAAAGGTATTTTATATTATCTACATGGTGCTATTATATTAAATGTGATAAACCCGTAGTCTTGAGCAATGCTTTTAGAATCATGATGGTGATCATGCTAATGAGATCTAAATTCTAGATAGCTCACAAACTAAAATCGTTCATAATCGTTGGATTACTAAAAAGGGGGATTAGTGAATCCGAATAGATTAGTACATACATTGCTTGCTCTTAAGAAGAGGATGATTGATCTCATAATCATTTGTGTGGAGACACTAAAGCAAGTATGTAGGTGCTTATTGGAGAATAAGTTCTGAACGTGGCTCGCTAAGGAATACCTAATGGAGTTTTACTCGCCCGTCAATATGAATTCCTCTAGTGATAGTAGTACAAGTGATCCTTGGACTTGAGATCATCATAGTATCTTGTGTATGATGAGTTATACTTTGACATGTCCCTTAAGACCTTTAGGGTATATCAAAGGGTATGATTAGGCATAATAAGTTGTACATGGAGATAGGTGAATGATCAACAAAGAATCTACCACGTCTAGTAAAAGATGTGAATGTCCTATGTGATTCGATAAATGACAACTCAGTAGTCCTTGGCCAAGGCAGGATGAAATTAGAAAGGAGTTTCTAATTTGCATTATTTAGAGTTGTGCATTTGGAAATCGAAATACATATAATTAAATAAAATAAGACTTGACAGTAAATCCATATCTTATATTTAATTGGGACATTGTATGGTAGAAGGATTGAATTATACGGTAACTATGCACTGAAAGGTTCTTTTGTGATTAATGTTTAAATCTATATTATCTGGAAAGTCGTTGATCGCTAAGGGGGCTTACCCTTATTGTAGAATAAATATTATTTATTTAAATGAATTAAATAGTTTAATTTATTTATTTAAATAAAATTAGAATTGTTCTAATTGATTTATTCACATCCGGTTTAATATGGAGAACCTAAAGGGTCACACCGCAAAACGAAAATATTTATTTAAAAGTAAATGACATAATTGTAATAATAAGTTAAGTGTATTTAATTTAATCTATGGGGATAGAATAAATTAAATAGCTTAATATTTATTATTTAATATTTCGGAAATATTAAATATAAATGAATAAGAGGAGTCTTATTATTATTATTATTATTATTATTATTATTATTATTATTATTATTATTATTATTACTATTACTATTATTTAATTCATAATAGGGATTTAGAATTAATTAATAGAAGTACTCACACATGAATTCCTAATTGGATTAGGAGCATAATTAATTAAAAGAGTTTAATTATAATAGAAACCCTAATCCTAAATAGTTTAGGGAAGGGTTTTCCTACATCTATAAATAAGAGGAGTCTTATCATAGATTAGGGTTACACAATCTTGCATTAGATTGTGGAGAGTAGTTACAATTTCTATAGAGATAGAAACTAGGGTTTTGCCAATACCCAACTTCTTGAATAACTATTCTTCCTTAGTAGATCACCTCTAGAGGCCAAACACTTGGGTGGCTAACGTTGATCAAGCAAAGGAATTTAATCGGTGGAATTCAAGGAGAACGCGAAGGAATAGGAGGTGCACTTGTACCCGAGGAAGCACGGATCTACAAGGGTATAATTTTTATCTCTATCTCTTTCGTTTATATCGTTAATTGAGCACATAGATTGATCGTGGTGATGGTTTGTATAATATTTTTTAAAATCCGATTTTATCGCGCTTCCGCTTTATTTATGTAATTTGATTACATGTTCGCGTCATATACAAACCTAACAACTCTGCCAATCGTAGAGCTTCACTAGTCAGTCGTCGAGTGAACTCGACGATCGTAGAGCAAACTCTACTGATCGCAGACCTTTACCCGTAAATCGTAGAGTAGATCAGGCCAGCTTTCAAACCGATCGTAGATTACCTCTACCTAATCGTAGAGCTTTCCCAGTGATCGTAGAGTCACTGCAATACACGCTGAGTCAAGTTGGCTGATCGTAGTATAGTCTTATCATATCATAACTAGACCTTAGTGACCGTAGAGTCTCCCCATCAAGGGTAGAAGTAACCTCACTGATCACAGCATGACACCGTTAATTGTAGTAGAGTGACACCATTAGTTATGACAGTGACTTGTTAACCATAAGAGTGATCGTAATAAATCGTAGAGTGGGAAGAAGTGTCGTAGAACATACTGTATGTGTCCATTACGACAGTTGTATGGTGTTTATCAACGACTGATCATAAGAATGACTTATATTCACTGTAGGGTACTTGAGGAACAACATTTAGCGTTAAATAGTAGCAGCAATCTAGGCAAGTTCCATCTTACCCACTTTTATATTGAGCAAGATCCCTCACTTAAGTATGCTAGATTATTACAGTATCATTGTGAATATCTTTGTAAGATTCTTTGACCTTATTCAACATGCCAGTAATTCACATTGATACCACAATATTATAGTGAACAAGTTTCAAAATACTGTTGTAGACTTCTGATTGACTTTTATACTCGTACTAAGCAAGATTTCCTTAAATTCATTAAACTTTGAATATTGTGAAAGAGCTGGATTATCCATACCCGACTAGTACCCCTGTTAATCTTACACATAGTTGATCTTTAGAAGAATTCTTGAGCTATCCAAAATTATTGTTCAAAATTCTAAATTTTGAAAGCCATAATTATATATTCGAACGATTCTTGTACTTGTTGAGAACTCTAAAAACGTTAGAAAGAATGTCTATGCCATTTGAAATCGGCTAGACTGATGTTGATAAAGTGGAAAGCTGTTCAAATCCTATTAAATTGGTGCAGACTTTCTTTATAATCTGTTGAGATAAACAACCCTTATAGAAGGGGAAATAACTAAATGTCGGGGAACCGACACCCGCGCAAATAGTCAAAAGTTAGGTTTATGCATAATACTAGGGTACTTTAGGCTGATCACCTAAGGGTACTCGTTGTGGGTTATCAGATGAAATTTTGGTAATTCTAGTAGAGGTTCATAGCTATGGTGGCTACTCAGCGTTGGACATTCCTTTCATTCAGTCTGTAGTGACTTATAATCCTATATTGTGTTAAGCTTTAAAGTAAGATCATTGAATTTAAATCTCGTTCATAACTACTCCGGCTGATGAAGGAACTCTTAACCTTGTTACTCTCTTTTATGTTATATACTTGCTAAGCAAACTCGGTGCTCACTCTTGCTTCCCTAACATTTCAGTTAAGTCTGAAGGCGGCAGTGGCTCGAGGAAGGATAAGGGCAAGGGAAAGGTCACAGATTAGTCAATCATGTATCGATTAAGAAGTTGTTTAAGCTATGTATTAAGTATTAGACTGTTATGTTAGTTATGTAATATTTAATGGTTCCGAAACTTGGGACAGGAATGTTTATGTTACTAGAATATAAATATTCTTTTCAGATTTCCGCTGCAAGATGTGTTTAATTTGGATATACGTGTTTAGTTCGTGAAGCACCAAATTCGAGGTATAGGTACCTATATTTTGGGGGCATCACAGGTTGGTATCAAAACTTTAGGTTATAAGCCTTAGGAAAGAGAACTCCTTAGGATATAACCGTAAGAGATAAAAGGGGTAGAAGGAAAACGAACTCATATAGAGTTTACTAGGTGAACATAGAGTTAGTATGCCCTCGTTTTTAGTCAGTGAGTTGGTATTTTATCCAGATGGGTACTAATAGAGTTGTTGCTTGTGGCTGTATTTGTAAGAATGGCAAAAGTAGGCAAGCCAAGAAGGATCATGGAAGAGGAACCACGTGATATACATGTGGTGTCCGAGACGCTCTAACTAGTAGAGCCTATACCGGCAATTATTCCAGCCGAGGAGGAGCATGAGTTAGACTCAGATCCGGATGAAGACCTAGGAGAGGATCCGGAGGAGAATCCCATGGATAGTATGCCTTCAGATGAATCAGAAGAAGTGTCCCCTATTGACACCACATTCGAAGAAGACTTGATAGAAGAGTATGCCGATCGCATCCTCGAGCAGAGCGATAGGATTTAGGAATTGGAACAGGAGGTTCGAGATCAAAAGGAAGCCTCTGTCCAGTTAGGAGATTTAATACACCGCTTGTTAGCGAGGAATGTGGAATTAGTTGGCAAGTTAGAGCAGTTAGAACAGCGGGCAGAAGGTCTACGCATGGAAAAGGAAGCTTTACGAGCCCAATTGGAGGAAGAAGTAGCTGATCGAGTCCGAATAGAAGAACAAATGGATGATTCCATAGGACTCGCAGGTGATTTAGAACGAAAGGCGAGGAGAAAGATGAACAAGATGGGATACGCCTTCCGAACTACAATGGAAAGGTGGATGGATGGTGTGTATCATTATCTGGCAGAGCAAGGACAGACTCGATATACACTGAGTCGGGAACAGTTAGAGTAAGAGAGCACTGTGGAACGCAAAATGCTTGGGTAGAATGGTAGTTTGGGCGCCTTATATATATTGTAAATCCTAGCCTTTTGTGCAATGCTTGGGATAATAATTTTAGACTCCCCAACTTTTGTAGAGGGGTGGTAAGTCGGTAATCCCCATCTTTTGTTATAGTAGGGGATATATGGTGGCGTTTATAGTAGTATGCTATGGAGAGGTCATGTGCGATGTAATGATTGATGGCATATGAATATAAACGTTATTAGTATTGTGTTGTTAACATTGTGCCCAATATATATATATATATATGTATGTGTGTGTGTGTGTATAAATATTTACTTATGCATTGATACGTGTAGATAATAACAAGATAATATTAAATTTTTCGTTCCATATCAGAAAATGCCGCCAAGAAGGATGCCAGTACAACCAACCCTAGAAGAATCAGTCAACAATGAGAGGGAATGAGCGGACCCAATGCAGAGACTGGTGGATCTGCTAGAGATAGCCTTGGAAGGAAGAAACAACGGGCATGTGAACCCCAATCCTCCAACGATACCAGGAACGAGTTTTAAAGACTTTAGAAGCGTAGTACCCCCAGAATTTAGGGGCACGACCGATCTGAGTCGTGGGTCAAAGAAATAGAGAAGGCCTTCAACGTCGCACGGGTAGGAGAAGATTAAAGGACGACATTCGCCACCTATATGTTGAGGGGTGAAGCTAATTACTGGTGGGAAGCAAATCAACAACGGGCCAGAGAAGGGACTGTATCATGGGACAAATTTAAGGAGCTATTCTTCAAAAACTACTTTCTGAAGAGTATACAAAATAGAATGGAGGTGAATTTCTTGGAACTAAAGCAGGGAGAGATGACGGTGGCACAGTATATGGCAAGGTTTAACGAACTCGCGCATTTCGCTCCACATCAGGTGGACATAGAGGAATGAAGAGCTCGATGATTTGAACAAGGACTGAGGCCGTGGTTGTTCAGTAAAGTGTCTGTTATTCAAATTAAATCATTTAGTACCTTGTTGGACAAGGCCGTTATCGCTAAAGGAGGAAACGAGGCCCTAAGTCATTATAGCAAAGAAAGAAAGAACAAGAAGATTGGAGGAGAAAGTCGAGGGGGAAATAGTAGTGGAGGGAGTAATTTAGGAAAGAGAAAATGCGAAGGAGGTAACAACAGTAATGCCAATACCAGCCAAGTGGGCAGTAAATCAGATGAATTTAAGAAGAAAGGTGGATCATGTTCTAAGGAAAGAACCATCTAGGAGAATGCTGGAAAGGACGAAAGATTTGTTATAACTGTGAACAAGAAGGCCACATAGCGCTCAACTGCCCAAACCCTAAGAAAATTCCAGGATGTTTCGCTTGTGGAGCGACAGGGCACCAGATCAAAGACTTCCCAAACAAAGGAAACACTGAAGGAAGTGGCACCAAGGGAGGAGGTAGCAAGTTACTAATTGACGGACCTGCATAACCGAGTCGTCCAACCACCAGAACATTCAATATGACCGTCCAAGACGCGGTCGTATCCAAGGACGTGGTGTCAGGTACTATCCTAGTCAACAATATAGTGTTAGAGTTTATGCCCTAGAGGCCAATTATTTGATGTAATTGCTTAACATTTCTTTTGATATTTGATTGAATAAATGAATTATTTTATTATGGTTTCATTTACTGTGTTATATAAATGTTAGCATAATAAAAGTCCTTAGAATAATGATACAAATTATATAGCTTCAAGTATGTGACTTGAACATGAGATTATATAATTACAATTAGTATCATTACTCTTAAATGTCCCTAGTCGAGTATCATTGAGAATGGGACAACAATAAAACATTGAGACTAGTTTGTAGATTGACTGATGGCCAAATCTCATTGGTCATTAATATATGAGATATTAAGTCAATGCATAGGTACATGTTAAAGAACAATGTACTGGACAAACCCATCATGAGAATTCTACGTGGAGCATTATGTAAAGTGTCATAAGCAATTCTCATAGTGACAATGATGTAATGGTCCTCCGACCTGAAATCACTATATTACTATACGAGAATTTATGTACTTTGATATCATCAAAGGTCACCTTTAATAGGGTGGACAATAAAGGTGATTATTGGGTACATTATGAATCGTGTGAGGAATATGAGTGATCTAGATGGAATTTAACCCTCCTATATATTAGGGGTGATATCCATAGGCCTCTTGATTGAGTAGGACTATGAAATACATGGTCATGCTCAAATAGTGATTTGTTTCATATAGTCTACTCATTGATCAAGAAAACTCAGATTAAATTATGAAGAGTATGACACATTCCATGGCTCGAGTTTAATCTAGGATGTCAAGGTTAAAATGATTAAATTACATTGAAACATTGGTCACGAAAAGGTTGCATCGAGTTACCGATCTTATTATTATTTGGGTAGCAATGATGCATTACTAGATGCCACTCACTGTTTATAATTTTATAATATGATTTTAAAATTATTGCCAATATAATAATAACCTATAGGGTCACACACTTAGAACGTAATTAAAAGGGAATTAATTTAAATTGTAAGGATTTAAATATGTCAATATGATTGATAGTATTTAAATTACGAATTTAAATTAACAGGATAATTTGTATATATGTATATTAATTAAGTAAGACTTAATTAAAATATAATATATATAAATTCGGATTTTACTTTTCTAATAGGATTAAGGTTTTGTTTAATTACTTTTTGGACGCTATATATATCTGATATATCAGCAGTCTTAGGTACGTGAGACCAAAAGAAAGAAACACCCTAGCTGTTTTAGAAAAGAGAGTTGAGAGAAAAACTTCAGTAAAATCCAGATCTTGACGGCTAGTACCGGAGTTCTCTTTGCTGCAGATCGTGTGACGATTTGTGTGACGTTCGTGTGGATACCGTAGAGACGCAGTTCCGTTAGATTGCGTTGGAGATTCGAAGCCGTTCAGAATTTCATCGTTCCATTCAAGCTCGGATAATCGATAAAACAAATCTAAACCTCTGAATTAATTTTTTTTCGCATGGATCCTGTTTTAGGGTTTCGAAATAGTTTTAAAATTTTTTAAATTCCGCTGCCTTTATGTGTTGGAAACCCTATAGTGGTATCAGAGCTACTTGCGAAACGATTAATTCAGATTACGTGTTTTAATTGTATTCAATATATATATGATATTTGATGATGCATGTTTACCGATTTGAAAATTTGAATATACCCTATTTTGCATGTATGCGAATTCTGGAAAAACAGTAATATATATGCATGTATAAGATGTTTTCTTAATCGTATCCTAGAAGGTGGAATAATAAGACAACTACTGTTCTAATTGGATTAGAAACATGATTCGATTTAATATGATTAACCTAATCTGGACATATATGATATGTTCTGAATGTATTGTTATTATGTGTGTTTTGGCGATTTGTATACGAATCTGAAATTTTTTCAGAAATTCGTGTGGAAAAATTCTGCAATACAGATTGTAGTTCGGACCATCGCCAGGGGGGAACCCCCTTGGACCCCCCGTCGTAGCGCACGATGGTCGTGACCCTAATATTTGATATTTTTTTATATATAAAAATTGTGTTATGTGCTTATTGTGATATGCATGGTGCACAGTTATGGCCCTTTTGACCCATAGGTTAGTGGTTTTTGCTTTTGAAATATGGCTTGCATGTCGTGCCTCTCTATAAAGTCTAATGTAATATTCTTTTCTCATCTAAATCCCCTCGAATGTAACTCGAGGTTTCTTTATCACATGTACAAATGTAACCTATCAAGATGACAAGATGATGATGGAGAGGAGACACATACATGAGGAAGGCCCGAGGAAGCTACTATTTTGAAGTTTTTTTATCACCTTAGACTGACCTTCAATCTTTTCATTAGCTTGAAAAGATTGATATAGGGTTGGGCCATAACTGTGACACATTTAATTTTGCACTTTATTTATGCTTGTATACGATATGATATGATAAATAATGTGCATGCTTAATGAGATTAAAAATTGGTGAGATCTAAATTAATTAATAAAATCCCTCATAAAATTATTAAGTCTAAATCAGATGCCTTCCAATGAATAACACTCATCAAGACCTTGATCGATGGATGTAGGTTTGCCAAAGCAAAGTACCCTATTTATCTTGGTAAGATGCGATAGGATAATTGTGATATCCAAATTGTTAAAATGATTGGGCCTGACTTAACTAAGTTATCTCAATAGGACTGTGGACTTAGAGGCATAGAGTTTGGTAGGTACCATTAGATGGACTTAGAACAAATGTTGTTCACCAAACTATCTAAGAGTTATATATGATATAATTAACAAAGGGTTGTCTACCTAAATAATTATGTTTTGAGAGAATAGCCAAAGCTAACTTAAGACATAATGAAATATGGATCTTGGCTCACTAGAAAGATTTAAATAAAAATGCTTTCCGAATTAATGGTGAGGGCTATTAATTTGAATAAAATAGTGGGAGGTATATTTTGAATGTACTATTATCAATTTCATAATATCAAAAACTTTGCAATTTGACTTATTATTTTGCACTTATAAATTGTAGATATCAATGGCAAACAACAACACAAATAGTCTTTCACTACGAGCAGTCCTTGAGAAAGAAAAACTGAGTGGAATTAATTTCCTAGACTGGTATAGGAACTTGAGGATTGTCCTCAAACAAGAGCGCAAGCTATATGTTCTTGATGGGCCCATTCCTGCAGCACCAGCTAACACTGCACCACGTGCAGAGCATAATGCTTACAAGAAGCATCAAGATCATGCTCTGGACGTGAGTTGTCTCATGCTAGGAACTATGAACTCTGAGCTTCAAAAGCAACATGAGTTAATGGATGCTTATGAGATGATCGAGCATCTCAAGAAATTGTTCGAAGGGCATGCTCGACAGGAGAGGTATGATACAAGCAAAGCGCTGTATCACTGCAAGATGGGTGATCGTGATCCAGTTGGTCCACATGTTCTGAAAATGATTGGGTATATTGAGTACCTTGATAGGTTGGGTTTCCAATTACTCAGGAAGCCCAAACTGATCTTGTTTTGCAATCTTTGAACAACAGCTACTCTCAATTTGTTATGAATTATCTCATGAATGAAATTGAGAAACCACTTACTGAGTTGTTGAGCATGTTAAGAACTGCCGAGAATAACATGAAAAAGGCAGGACCCGATCCCATAATGATGGTGCAAAAGGGGAATGTTAAGGGAAAAGGAAAATGTAAGAAAAAGATAAGATCTAAATCTGGTGCCAAACCCAATTTCAAAAACAAACGGGCTTTAAAGCCTACAGGTGGGGTGGCTAAAGAAGGTGATTGTCACTTCTGTGGAAAACCTGGACACTGGAAGAGGAATTGTCATGCTTATTTGGAAGAGATAAAGAAAAAGAAAGGAAGTGTGACTTCTGATTCAGGTATATATATTAGAGAAGTTAATTTGTCCACTTCTACATTATGGGTATTGGATACTGGATGTGGTTCTCACATTTGTGTTAATGTGCAGGAACTCCGAAGGAGTAGGACTTTGGCGAAAGGAAAAGTTGACCTACGAGTTGGGAATGGAGCAAAAGTTGCTGCACTAGCCGTAGGGACTTATCATTTATCATTGCCCATTGGACTAGTATTAGAATTAGAGGATTGTTATTATGTGCCTGTTATAAGCAAAAATATTATTTCTGTTTCTTGTTTGGACAAGAAAGGTTTTTCATTTTTAATAAAGAACAACAGTTGTTCGTTTTATTTAAATGAAATATGTTATGGTGTTGCACAGTTGTTTAATGGTCTTTATATTCTTGATTTTGAAATGCCTATCTATAACATAAATACAAAACGATTTAAATCAAATGATTCAAATCCGACATATCTCTGGCACTGTCGTTTAGGCCATATAAATGAGAAACGCATATCCAAACTCCATAAAGATGGGTTTTTGGATTCATTTGATTTTGAATCATATGAGAAATGCGAGTCTTGTTTATTAGGCAAGATGACTAAAGCCCCTTTCAATGGTCATAGTGAACGAGCTAGCGATGTATTGGGACTTATACATAGTGATGTATGTGGACCCATGAGTTCGTTAGCAAGAGGTAGGTTCTATTACTTCATTACATTTATTGACGACTTTAGTAGATATGGATATGTGTATCTTATGAGACACAAATTCGAATCCTTTGAAAAGTTCAAGGAATTCAAGAATGAAGTTCAAAACCAATTTGGCAAAAGCATAAAAGCCCTTCGATCCGATCGAGGAGGTGAATACTTAAACCAAGACTTTGATGACCTTCTAAAGGAGTGTGGTATTATATCACAGCTCACTCCACCTGGAACACCACAATGAAATGGTGTGTCTGAGAGGAGGAATCGTACCTTGTTGGACATGGTACGATCAATGATGAGTCATGTAGATCTTCCAATAAGCTTTTGGGGTCATGCCCTAGAGACAGCTGCATTCACACTTAACTGTGTTCCTACAAAGACGGTTCAAAAGACACCATATAAGATGTGGACTGGAAAACATCCTAGTTTATCGTTCATGAAGATTTGGGGTTGCGAGGCGTTTGTGAAACGTCTGGCTTCTGACAAGCTCGGACCCAATTTTGAGAAATGTAATTTTGTGGGATACCCTAAGGAAACAAAAGGGTATTATTTCTATAAACCTTCTGAGAACAAAGTGGTTGTTGCTCGAACTGGTATTTTTCTAGAAAGAGAATTTGTCTATAAAGGAAACAGTGGGAAGAAAGTAGAACTTGAAGAAATTCAAGAACCACAAAATATCATTGAACTTGAGTTGGAACATGAGCAGAGACCACAAGATGTTCTGGAAGGTGAACCTGCTCAAATTACACAAGGCATTCGTAGATCTGGTAGGACACGTTAAGGGCCCGAGAGATATTATGGATTTCTTGTGACTCAAAACGGTGAAGTAATAATGCTCATAGATCAGGATGAGCCTGCCTCCTACCAAGAAGCTATGAATGGACCAGATTCTGAGAGATGGCTTGAAGCCATGAAATCTGAGATGGACTCCATGTATACTAACAGAGTATGGACTTTGGTTGATCCACCCGAAGGGGTAAAACCAATCGGGTGCAAGTGGGTTTTCAAAAAGAAAACCGACATGGATGGTAATGTACAAACCTATAAAGGACGATGATGAGTAGGTTTTATACCTGTGAATTAGATATATCTTAGGCTTAATTCTTTACTATCTTTGAGTATTTTTAGTGTCATTTACTTGTGTATGCATTGGTTTTGTAGGAATCAGCTTCAGAGGGTCAAAAAAGGAAAATTGGAGCCTAATGGCATTTTTGTAAATTCTGGACTAGAGTTCTCGTCGGGGCGAGAATCTCAAGCTTACATTTCTCGCCGGGGCGAGAATGCGCGGAAAGGAAAAAATATTTTAATTCAGTTCTTTTGGGAAATCGATTTGGAATTGGATTATTTCTGCTGACTTGATTCAGAAACTATAAAAGAGATATGGAGAGATGGAAATAAGAATACATATACATACATATATATAGATACATTCGTAGTTGGATATATTCGCAAGGATTGAGATACAGAGCAGAATTGGGAGATTGGAGACTAGAAAGCATCGCAAGGAATTCAGATTAGAGACTGGAAGATTGAAGAACTTCTATTGAGTTTTTCTTATCCTCTATCTTAAATTTGTAATTTAATTGTGATGACTTATTTGGGATTCATGATTTCTATTTTCAGTATGAACTAAATTTGCAATTAAGGCTACAATTGAATATTTTATGTTTATGGATTAGTTATCTATTTGATTCCAGTTATTATCTAATATTGAGTTGTCTATAATATTTTGTGTTTATTGAGTAATTGGCTGATCATCAATTAGTGGGATACTTTAGATGAATTCGGGAGATGAAATCTAGGGTTAGATCTGAATGTGATAGCATGTATTCTTAATTATTTGCATGGGATGAATAATTGGGGTTGTGAAGTGAATAGGGATATCTCTTCGCTGCATGTAACTATTGGGAATTGGTGTTTAATGAATTTAATTCTTTAGTTTTGCATAGGAATATCGCAGAATTAATTGAGTTAGATAATTTTATTTGATCACTTGGGAATGGGCTTATGAATAACTTTGAATTCCTGTTAACAACTCTATTGAAGTTAATAATTGGATGAATTGGATAATTGGTTTGTATTGCATAATTGGGGATATTGTAGTCTTAAGCCTTTAAAACTCTGAACTTCAACCCTTGTGTTAGATCTTATTCTTAGTTTTAATTTAATTAGCTTTAATCGTTATACAAATTGTGATTGCTTAAATAAAATTGAATTGATATAGGACTAGTAGTTGGAAATTATTGAACAGAGATTCCCTGTGGGTTCGACACTCTATCTTATCACTTTATTACTTGTTGATCGTGTATACTTGCACGTAATTGTTAATTGTGAAATCTGACAACAAGTTTTTGGCGCCGTTACCGGGGAATCTTTTTGTTTAATATTTATTTCCATATTAGTTATAATCAATTCAATCTTAATTTAAACGTTTTATTTTTATTTTATTTTATTTTATTTCTTTTTCTGTTTTACTTCCTTTTGAGGTACACCATGGCCAACTATGACTATCAGTGGCCTTATACGAGAATGATTCAGCCAAGAGCGACAGGAATTTATGATTCGATGAATTGTCAGCACAGATTGAGACACTTTCGGGGATGATTGACGCTTTTGCAGTACAACATAGTCAAAGTGTGGCGGTGATTTGTGATTATTGTGCTGGAAATCATCCGAGTCATCAATGCGCCAGCAATGATGAGTCGATACAGTACGATGGCAATTTCGGCGATTACCCTAACAGTTATGCCTATCCCAACAACTATCATCACGTTTGGGGGTATCATCCAGATTTTTTATAGAGTCATAATAATCAAGTCCAAACCTTTGCTCCAAGCCAATTATACACTCCAGAATTTCAGGATTCAGTCTCTCCACATGAAGAAAGGAAACTGAGTTTAGAGGAGGCCTTGGCGAAGTTTATTATAGCTACGGACGAAAGAATGAGTGATCAAGATCAGTTGTTGAACTTAGTGGATTTAAATGTAAAAAGCCAAGCAGTGTCGATTCGAAATCTTGAGAATCAGATGGGACAGCTTATCAATGCAGTCAACAGTAGCTATCATTGTGCATGGCCCAGTGACGAGGTTCTCGAGACTGATGGATTGTCCGCCCCAAAGCTGCTACCGGACGTGCTAATTGATGATGATTCTGATATGGAGGAGAATAGTGGGGATCGGGAAAATACAGCCGAAGAAGATCTAGCCGTGAGTTCCGACGCTGATGTACTGATTTTGTTAGTGCCCCGTGTACCTTCTTCACTAAACCACCACGATCCGGGTAGTTTCGTAATCCCCTGCCCAATTGTTAGTCATGTCGTCGGCAAAGCTCTATTTGACATCAAAGCTAGCATGAATCTGGAGCCATGGTGGGATGAGAAAGGGGTCCATGAGAAGTTAGTTGAAGTCCCAGTTGTGTTTAAGAAGTTTCAATTCAATATTCCGTTCACAAACACAATGGAGCATGTGCCTAGCTATTTGAAGGTTATAAAGGAGATTCTACAGGAAAAGAGCATGCTAGGTGATTTTGAATCAATGGCCCTTACAGAAGCAAAGCCCTTAAACGTTTCATTATTACTAATGGATGGAGAGTTCCTCAATTTTTGAAGGGGCATTGGATAGAAAAGGAAGTAGTCAGGCTGAAAGACTATAATTCAAGCGCTTAATGGGAGGCAACCCAATCATTTTAGTATCTTTAGCTATTTTAGTTTTTTATATTTTTGCATTTAGTTAGGATAGTAATAGTTAATTTCTAAGATTTTCAGTGCTTTGCTAGTCTCTCATGCTTTTAAAAAGGTTGTGCTAATCTATGTTATGCTATGTTGCTTTGAACAGGTAAAAGGTTTTGGGATTGCAACAATTGAACAAAAGAGGGAAAATTAAAATTTCAAGATCAAAGATTCTCGCCCCGACGAGCAAATAAGCCTAGAAATTCTCGCCCCGACGAGAACTCCTCTGCTAGTCTTCGCCCTAGCGGCTCCAGCACGCGCCCCAGCCCAGTCCTGTCTGTCCATTCTCGCCCCGGTGAGATTCCAAGGCAAAAATCTTCGCCCCGGCGAAGGTGACTGATTGTAGTTTTTAATTTCCTTCCCAAAATCAGATTCCATTCATTCCAAAACCTTCCTAACCAATTTAAACTCAATCCTAAACCCTCTCCACCCTTATCCCACACGGATTCAACTTCTAATTGATTCAAGCAACGTCAAGGGTTCCTCTCCACTGTATCAAGCATTCACACGGATTTATCAAGTAAATTGGGGAGAGTAGCTACTTGAGCAAGGCATTCATGAACATCAAACATCACAATCAAGATGAATCCGAGTGTCGTTCTAGTTCTAGTTTCTCGAGTCTCTGCCGCTGCAAGCATTCTCACTTTCAGATTCAGATAATGAGCAAGGTCAAGCACACCGCTTGACCAGTCAGGAAGTCCTCCGTTTTAATTTCTTTATTTTGCAAATAATGAGGACATTGTTCATTATGAGTTTGGGGGTGGATTTACTGTTATCATATAGTCATGTCATATTGCATTACATAATTGTTTAGTTATTTTTGCATACTGTAGGAATAATTTTTTTTAAAAAGTAAAAATTTAAAAATCACAAAAATATTTTCTTTTTATTGCATTCTCTTATAGCTTTAGGATCATATAAAATTGCATTTAGGTTAGTTTGAGCAATAAATTGATGTAGAGTATTTAAGGAAGGCCGATGATGAAAATTCTGATCAGTTAGCTAATTAGTTTAGCGAGACGGATAAGGTGTGCTAAATTATGAATTTTGATTGTTCCTGATTTTGTCAAGCTTGAGACCCTTTTAATTCTTTTATGCACATATCCATTTGGTTGAGTTAGTTTTAACTTTAAGGAAGTTTATATGTTAAATGCTCATGGAAGATATTTATGAACTCTATATCTTGTTTGATAATTCTTAAAGTGTAATATGAGGAAGAATATAAGTTGGGTGAAATCATGGTTAATTTGAAAATTAATTGAAAATTTTGAACCTTCCCCAATTGAAAAAATGGATCATGTGGTGGGTTGAGACGGAGCGTAAAATGCACTCACTCATAAACATATGCATCGAGATGGAGCGTAAAACGCACTCGTTCAATTGAAAGTGAGATGGAACGTAAAACGCACTCACTAAAAAAAGAAAAGAGAATGAAAAGAGAAAAAAATTGTTTGAATTTTTTGGGGATGGGTTTTAAAAGAGGCTTAAATGTTTTAAATAACCTTGTGATCCTTTAGTTATGTTTTTCTATATTCGCTTTGAGTTATGGAAGATAAGCATATAGAGTTCTTGTTGTTATACTAACCTTTTAGATATCTTTAATGATGCATTTGATTTCATGAGCTTCTTTGAGTGTTTTTTGCTAGTTTGATATATTTGGATTCACACACACACGAAAAGGTTGAAAGTAAGACGAAATTGGTGATAAGTTGATTTCTGATGGTGCATAAATTTGAAGTTTTGCTGAATTGTTAGTTACTGATTTTGGAGGCCTGATATTTATAATCTATGTTGATGAATTGCTGAGTCGTAATACATCATGCATATACATTCATTTAGATAGGTTTGTTTATTTTTATTTTTCTTGTGTTTTTGCTTGAGGATAAGCAAAGTCTTGAGTTTGGGGGTATTTGACGAGTAGGTTTATACATGTGAATTAGATATATCTTAGGCTTAATTCTTTACTATCTTTGACTATTTTTAGTGTCATTTACTTGTGTATGCATTGGTTTTGTAGGAATCAGCTTCAGAGGGTCAAAAGAGGAAAATTGGAGCTTAATGGTATTTCTGTAAATTCTGGACCAGAGTTCTCGCCGGGGCGAGAATGCGCGGAAGGGAAAAAATATTTTAATTCAGTTCTTTTGGGAAATCGATTTGGAATTGGATCCTTTCTGCTGATTTGATTCAGAAACTATAAAAGAGATATGGAGAGATGGAAATAGGAATACATATACATACATATACATAGATACATTCGTAGTTGGATACATACGCAAGGATTGAGATACAGAGCTGAATTGGGAGATTGGAGACTAGAAAGCATTGCAAGGAATTCAGATTAGAGACTGGAAGATTGAAGAACTTCTATTGAGTTTTTCTTATCCTCTATCTTAAATTTGTAATTTAATTGTGATAACTTATTTGGGATTCATGATTTCTATTTTCAGTATGAACTAAATTTGCAATTAAGGCTACAATTGAATCTTTTATGTTTATGGATTAATTATCTATTTGATTCCAGTTATTATCTAATATTGAGCTGTCTATCATATTTTGTGTTTATTGAGTAATTGACTGATCATTAATTAGTGGGATACTTTAGATGAATTCGGGAGATGAAATCTGGGGTTAGATCTGAATGTGATAGCATGTATTCTTAATTATTTACATGGGATGAATAATTAGGGTTGTGAAGTGAATATGGATATCTCTTCGCTGCATGTAACTATTGGGAATTGGTGTTTAATGAATTTAATTCTTTAGTTTTGCATAGGAATATTGCAGAATTAATTGAGTTAGATAATTTTATTTGATCACTTGGGAATGGGCTTATGAATAACTTTGAATTCCTGTTAACAACTCTATTGAAGTTAATAATTGGATGAATTGGATAATTAGTTTGTATTGCATAATTGGGGATAATGTAGTCTTAAGCCTTTAAAACTCTGAACTTCAACCCTTGTGTTAGATCTTATTCTTAGTTTTAATTTAATTAGCTTTAATCGTTATACAAATTGTGATTGCTTAAATAAAATTGAATTGATATAGGACTAGTAGTTGGAAATTATTGAACAGAGATTCCCTGTGGGTTCGACACTCTATCTTATCACTTTATTACTTGTTGATCGTGTATACTTGCACGTAATTGTTGATTGTGAAATCTGACAACAGCCGACTGGTAGCAAAATGTTTCAAAAAAGTTCAAGGTGTTGACTATGATGAAACCTTTTCTCCAGTGGCAATGGTTAAATCCATCAGGATCTTACTTGCTATTGCAGCCTTTTATGATTACGAAATCTGGCAGATGGATGTCAAAACTGCTTTCCTTAATGGAAATCTCCTTGAGGATGTGTATATGACACAACCTGAGGGTTTTGTCACTCCAAAGGATGCTGGAAAGATATGTAAGCTGCAGCGATCCATTTATGGACTGAAGCAAGCCTCTCGGAGTTGGAATCTTCGTTTTGATGAAGCAGTCAAAAAGTTTGGCTTTATAAAAAATGAAGATGAACCTTGTGAAAGTAGTATGCACACAAGCCAATCATATTTGATATGATGTAGCATATACTTTGTAATCTTATTCATTTATTAATAAAAGAATTGATTTTCTTAAAAGGCATTTTATATTATCTACATAGTGTTGTTTTATTAAATGTGATAAACCCATAGTTTTAAGCAATGCTTTTAGAATCATGATGGTGATCATGCTAATGAGATCTAAATTCAAGATAGCTCACAAACTAAAATTGTTCCTAATCGTTGGATTACTAAAAAGGGGATTAGTGAATCCGGATAGATTAGTACATACGTTGCTTGCTCTTAAGAAGAGGATGATTGATCTCATAATCATTTGTGTGGAGACACTAAAGCTAGTATGTAGGTACTTATTGGAGAATAAGTTCACTGAACGTGGCTCGCTAAGGAATACCTAATGGAGTTTTACTCGCTTGTCAATAGGAATTCCTATAGTGATAGTAGTACAAGTGATCCTTGGACTTGAGATCATCATAGTATCTTATGTATGATGAGTTATACTTTGACATGTCCCTTAAGACCTTTTGGGTATATCAAAGGGTATGGTTGGGTATAATTAGTTGTACATGGAGATAGATGAATGATCAACAAAGAATCTACCTCGTCTAGTAAAAGATGAAATGTCCTATGTGATTCGATAAATGACAACTCAGTAGTCCTTGGCCAAGGCAGAATGAAATTAGAAAGGAGTTTCTAATTTGCATTATCAGAGTTGTGCATTTGGGAATCGAAATACATATAATTAAATAAAATAAGACTTGACAGTAAATCCATGTCTTATATTTAATTGGGACGTTGTATGGTAGAAGGATTGAATTGTACGGTAACTATGCACTGAAAGGTTCTTTGTGATTAATGTTGAAATCTATATTATCTGGAAAGTCGTTGATCGCTAATAGGGCTTACCCTTATTGTAGAATAAATATTATTTATTTAAATGAATTAAATAGTTTAATTTATTTATTTAAATAAGATTAGAATTGTTCTAATTGATTTATTCACATCCGGTTTAATATGGAGAACCTAAAGGGTCACACCGCAAAAGGAAAATATTTATTTAAGAAGTAAATGGCATAATTGTAATAATAAGTTAAGTGTATTTAATTTAATCTATGGAGATAGAATAAATTAAATAGCTTAATATTTATTATTTAATATTTTGGAAATATTAAATATAAATTAATAAGAGGAGTCTTATTATTATTATTACTATTACTATTATTTAATTCCTAATAGGGATTGAGAATTAATTAATAGAAGTACTATCCCATGAATTCCTAATTGGATTAGGAGCATAATTAATTAAAGGAGTTTAATTATAATAGAAACCGTAATCCTAAATAGTTTAGGGAAAGGTTTTTCCTACATCTATAAATAAGAGGGGTCTTATCATAGATTGAGGTTACACACTCTTGCATTAGATTGTGGAGAGTACTTACAATTTCTATAGAGATAGAAATTAGGGTTTTGCCAACACCCAACTTCTTGAATACCTATTCTTCCTTGGTGGATCACCTCTAGAGGCCAAACACTTGGGTGGCTAATGTTAATCAAGCAAAGGAATTTAATCGATGGAATTCGAGGAGAACACGAAGGACTAGGAGTTGAACTTGTACCCGAGGAAGCTTTGATCTACGAGGGTATAATTCTTATTCTCTTTCTCTTTCGTTTATATCGTTAATTCAGCACATAGATCGATCATGGTGATGGTTTGTATAAAATTTTAAAATCCGATTTTATCGCGCTTCCGCCCTATTTATGTAATTTGATTGCATGCTTGCGTTATATACAAACCTAACACCTTGTGTATATAAGAAGGTTAGTGGGAGTCACATTGTATTCCTGGTATTATATGTTGACGACATATTAATTATTGGGAATGACATTCCTTCCTTACAGGCTGTAAAAACATGGCTAGGAAAATGTTTCTCCATGAAAGATTTGGGCGATGCAACCTACATTTTAGGTATCAAGATCAATCGTGATAGATCGAGAAAAATGCTCGGCCTAAGTCAAAGTACATATATTGATAAAGTGCTGAAACGGTTCAGCATGCAAGAGGCAAAAAGAGGATACTTACCCATGTCTCATGGTGTAAAGATCTCTAAGGCCCAATGTCCTAAATCACAAGATGATGAGGAGTGTATGAGAAAGATCCCTTATGCTTCGACAATTGGATCTATCATATATGTAATGATATGTACTCGTCCGGATGTCTCGTATGCTTTGAGCATGACGAGCAGATACCAGTCGAATCCAGGTGAAGATCACTGGACAGCAGTCAAAAATATCCTCAAGTACCTGAAAAAGACTAAGGATTCATTCTTGGTATATGGAGGTGAAGACGAACTGGCAGTAAAAGGTTACACAGATGCTAGTTTCCAGACTGATATGGATGACTATAAGTCTCAATCAGGTTTTGTGTTTTGTCTTAACGATGGTGCTGTTAGCTGGAAAAGTTTGAAGCAAGAGACAGTAGCAGATTCTACAACAGAGACTGAGTATATTGCTGCTTCTAGTGCGGCCAAGGAGGCTGTATGGATTAAAAAGTTCGTCACTGAACTTGGTGTTGTTCCAACCATTGTTGATCCAGTTGAGCTATACTATGATAATGATGGAGCCATTGCACAGGCTAAGGAACCTAGATCTCACCAACGATCCAAGCATATACTTAGGCGGTACCATCTCATCCGTGAAAATCATTGGTAGAGGAGATGTACATATATGCGGAGTGCCAACAGATGATAATATTGCAGATCCACTGACCAAGGCTTTATCACAACAGAAGCATGAAGGTCACACTAGTTCCCTGGGTATTAGATACATGAGTGATTGGCTCTAGTGCAAGTGGGAGATTGTTAGAGTTTATGCCCTAGAGGCCAATTATTTGATGTAATTGCTTAACATTTCTTTTGATATTTGATTGAATAAATGAATTATTTTATTATGGCTTTATTTACTGTGTTATATAAATGTTAGCATAATAAAAGTCCTTAGAATAATGATACAAATTATATAGCTTCAAGTGTGTGACTTGAACATGAGATTATATAATTTTAATTAGTAGCATTACTCTTAAATGTCCCTAGTCGAGTATCATTGAGAATGGGACAACAATGAAACATTGAGACTAATATGTGGATTGACTGATGGCCAAATCTCATTGGTCAATAATATATGAGATATTAAGTCAATGCATAGGTACATGTTAAAGAACAATGTACTGGACAGACCTATCATGAGAATTCTACGTGGAGCATTATGCAAAGTGTCATAAGCAATTCTCATAGTGACAATGATGTAATGGTCGTCCGACCTGAAATCACTATATTACTATACGAGAATTTATGTACTTTAATATCATCAAAGGTCACCTTTAATAGGGTGGACAATAAAGGTGATTATTGGGTATATCATGAATCGTGTGAGGAATATGAGTGATCTAGATGGAATTTAACCCTCCTATATATTAGGGGTGATATCCATAGGCCTCTTGATTGAGTAGGACTATGAAATGCATGGCCATGCTCAAATAGTGATTTGTTTCATATAGTCTACTCATTGATCAAGAAAACTCAGATTAAATTATGAAGAGTATGACACATTCCATGACTCGAGTTTAATCTAGGATGTCAAGGTTAAAATGATTAAATTACATTGAAACATTGGTCACGAAAAGGTTGCATCGAGTCACCGATCTTATTATTATTTGGGTAGCAATGATGCATTACTAGATGCCATTCACTATTTATAATTTTATAATATGATTTTAAAATTATTGCCAATATAATAATAACCTATAGGGTCACACACTTAGAACGTAATTAAAAAGAAATTAATTTAAATTGTAAGGATTTAAATATGTCAATATGATTGATAGTATTTAAATTACGAATTTAAATTAACAGGATAATTTGTATATATGTATATTAATTAAGTAAGACTTAATTAAAATATAATATATATAAATTCGGATTTTACTTTTCTAATAGGATTTGGGTTTTGTTTAATTACTTTTTGGACGCTATATATATCTGATATATCAGCAGTCTGAGGTACGTGAGACCAAAAGAAAGAAAAACCCTAGCCATTTTAGAAAAGAAAGTTGAGAGAAAAACTTCAGTAAAATCCAGATCTTGACGGGTAGTACTGGAGTTCTCTTGTGACACCCCCAAATCCAGGTACTTAATTCCCACTGATTTGGTGTTCACTATAACATACATTCAAAACTAACTACCCAATAAAATAACAATTAAATAAACTTAAAGAAACATCTTCCCAAATGGGTTACATCTCCAAACTCTTAAACAAACAAATCCCAGGTTATCTTAACCTTAATACATCAATGCGGAATAAAACATAATTTAAAACAAGTCTTGTTACAAATAATCATCAAGTAAATAGCAGGTCATTAGCTATTTATGCATCTTGCCCTTGCCTTTGCTCGTGGACGGCTCGTCCGACTTCTCAACCTTAGCTGCAATGATTAGTGCAAGAGTGAGCAAACAATTGCTCACAAGAACGATAACAATAATATTTATATGAAATGGATTTCAACTGAGGAATAATAATTTTCTGAATCTCAGTCAATAAATGATCAAAGTTTAAAAGCTCGTTAGAATGCTTGATTCCAAAAATATAGAATTCAAGATTTAGATATTATATCTGAGGGTAAAAAGACCTCGAACTATGTCCTAGGTTGACAAGTATTTCTACTGTAACCTTTAACAGTCATATAGACTATGGACCAACATCTCGTACTCAGGGGGATCAACCCTTTGTACAATGTATTGTGCACAAACATTTTAACGCTGTCGCGTAAGTAATCCCCTAAATTAGGGTTGTTCATCTCAGTTTATCATCTGAATCCGTACCAAAAGGAACTTGGCTTGGAATAAGTATAGAAAATACTCTAAGTCTTTGAAACATTCATCAACTAAGGACTAGCTGAATCAATAAGGGTTTGCTAGTCTAAATCATCAATAGAATTTGCTCAATAGAAACTGTACTTGAAGTTTGAATAACAAACAATGATTGGAATAAAACTTGAGTATATAATCATGATAGTAACCTTGCTTGAATATCAATAAGCTAAGGTCAATAAGCTTGCTCAATAAAAATAAACTTGCTTTAAATGAAATAACAAGTTTAAAATAGGAAAACTTGCTCAACATAAAATAATAAGTTGAGATAAGGAACTTGCTATAAATAACTTTCAAGTTTAAGGGAGGAAAACTTGCCTCAAGCGTAGATTACAAATTTAAGTAATTCACGATCCTTAAACAACCTAAACATTTAATTATAAAATGACAACATAATTAGTCACAAAATTAAAAGCATTTAAGGCTTGCTCTTTATCTCATTTAGCATACCATAGTCAACAAATACTAGTTTAGCAACCATCTTGGTAATACATTAGTCACATTAATATAAGTTTAATTATGCATCATAACTTCCAAAAACAGAAAACAAAATAATAAATTTTTTTTTAAAACAGTAGTGTTTCTCGCCGGGGCGAGAAAAAGCTTAACAAAATCGTCGTCGGGGCGAGGAAGTCGCCGGGGCGACGTTATGCTTAACAATTTTGTCGTCGGGGCGACGCTGTCGCTGGGGCGAAGAAATCAGTTCATTTCTATCGCCGGGGTGATAGACTTGATTGTCGTCTTCCCCAGTTCGCGAACCAGTGAAAACTTAGGCCAAATTTGGCCAAATTTTTCGAATTCTACCATCCAGTACACAAACTAAATATACCCAGACATCATATATGCTAGAAAACAATTACTCAACATGTTTCTAACTAACCTAAACATTATAAAACACATAATCAATCAATTTAAAACCAAAAATCCTCTGTTAAAACCAAATATTCATGTTTTAGTTATTTTAATAAAATCAACCACTGTAAACTCATCTTTCACTCATTTTAATCCATTCAAATTACATTCTTTTCATTTTTCATCATATTAGCACAATCAAAAGTCAATTTACCAATTAATAATCTAATTGATCATCAATTATCAAATATATATACCATACATGAAATAAGACTCTGTAAAAACAAAGACTTCACTCTAAATCATGTTTTCATGAATTAACACCTCTAAATTGATTATAAATCATCATATAATCATCTAACATATGATTACTACTAATTACAACAACTATAATCAAATAATTCATATATGCTAGCAATTAAATTCACATACAGTAACTAAAACTATATACAGTAGAATAAAACCAAGAGGAAAAAGGAATTATACCTTCAATTGTTGTAAGAACTTGGTGAATTCTTTTAAAATTACAAGCTCTTTCTCAATTCTCTCTTCTCCACTCTCAAATTCTCAAGCTCTGCTCTCTCTTTTCTCTCAAACTCTGATGTTCTTCTTCTTTCTTTTCTTTTTATAACTGACGTACTTTCTTTTAAAAAAATAAAACTGATGCAAATTAAAAACAAAATAAAAACTGATACTTAATACAATAATAACGTATCATCAGTTATAAAATTTCAAAAGCCATAAGGCTTGTTTGGCAAACTGATTCAGAAATAATCCATTATTCTAACTAAGGCTTGTTTGGTAAAACACAAATAAAATAACCCATTATTTCCAAACAAAGATCATAGGGCCTTGTTTGGTAAAACACAAATTAAACACTTCCTCATTTGTGGTGGTATTTATAAATTAATAAAAATATTTATATAACTCAATAAATATTTTTATTCAATCATAAAAATTGCATTCGTTACATCTTTCCCTCCTTAAAAGGATTCTGTCCCAAGAATCGCAACGTAATCAAATCGTCCGTTACATTCTCCCCTCCTTACAAAGATTCTGTCCCCAGAATTGCAATATAAAGATTAAACAAATAATTGGGGAAACTTTTGCATCATTATCTCTTCGAGTTCCCACGTTGTTTCTTCAGCACTGTGGTTCCTCCATATTACCTTAACAGAAGGTATCACTTTATTTCTAAGTACTTGCTCCTTCCTGTCCACTATCTGAACAGGTATTTCTTCATAAGACAAATCTTGCTCAAACTGTATCGGTTCATACTCTATGACATGTTTATAATCAAACTTATATGGTCGTAGCACCGATATGTGGAAGACATTGTGAATATGGCTTAACTCAGGAGGTAGTGCTACCTCATAAGCTACCTCACCCACCCTTTTTAGTACTTCGAAGGGTCCAATAAATCGCGGACTGAGTTTACCCTTTTTACCAAATCTGATCTTTCCCTTCCAGGGAGATACTTTGAGAAACACAAAACTCCCGACTTCAAATTCACGATTTTGTCGGTGTTGATTAGCATACTTCTTCTGTCTGTCTTGAGCGGATATCAGTCTGGCTCTTATTACCTTGACAATTTCAGCAGTTTGTTGTACCAACTCGGGTCCCAATAGTCGTCGTTCACCAACCTCATCCCAGCATAATGGAGTTCTGCATTTCCTTCCATACAATGCTTCGTAGGGCGGCATGCCGATACTCGCGTGATGACTATTGTTATAGGCAAATTCGACCAGAGGTAAATGATCATCCCAGTTGCCTTTTAAATCCATAACGCACGCCCGAAGCATATCTTCTAACGTTTGAATTGTTCTTTCGCTCTGGCCATCGGTTTGAGGATGATAAGCTGTACTCATTCTCAACTGCGTTCCCAAACAAGCTTGCAAACTCCTCCAAAATTTTGATGTAAATCGTGGATCTCGATCTGATACTATTGATACTGGAACTCCGTGCCTTGAGATAATCTCTTTGACGTATAATTTTGCCAACTGATCCAAAGTGAATCGGATTTTGATCGGCAAGAAATGAGCTGATTTCGTCAATCTGTCAACTATGACCCATATCGCGTCATATCCCTTCTGAGTAGTTGGAAGCCCTACCACAAAATCCATTGTGATATGCTCCCACTTCCATTCTGGTATCTCCAAGGGTTGTAACAAACCACTTGGTCGTTGATGCTCCGCTTTGACTTTCTGACAAGTAAGACATTTCGCAACACATTCAGCAACCTCTCTTTTCATGTTTGGCCACCAAAAATGTTGTCGAAGATCCTGGTACATCTTTGTACTTCCCGGGTGAACCGAAAATCGTGAACTGTGAGCTTCGTTTAAAATCTCCTCTCTGATTGTCAATACCGACGGTACCCAAATTCTGCCTTCAAATCTCAGCAACCCTTCATTATCAATTTTGTATTTAAGCTCTTCACCTTCAAGTACTCTTTGCCGAATCTTATCGCATTCCTCATCGTGAAGTTGCGCTTCCTTGACTTTTCCTACCAAAGTTGGTTGATTTTCCATCTGGAACAACTTTTCATTAGGCTCTGCCAGATTTTTCACCTCTAATTCCAACTTAGCCATTTCCGCCACAAGTTTCTCCTGAGCAGTTAACATAAACAGTCTCTCCCGACCTTTTCTACTCAAAGCGTTAGCAACCACGTTAGCCTTCCCTGGATGGTATAGAATTTCACAGTCATAATCTTTGATCAATTCTATCCATCTCCTCTGCCGCATATTCAAATCCTTCTGCGTGAAAATATACTTCAGACTTTTATGGTCCGTATATATTTCACACTTCTCCCCATAGAGATAGTGCCTCCAAATTTTTAAAGCAAACACCACGACTGCTAACTCCAAATCATGGGTCGGATACCCTTTTTCATAATCTTTTAGTTGGCGCGATGCATATGCAATAACCTTACCATTCTGCATCAACAGACAACCAAGTCCTTTATGTGATGCGTCACTATACACCACAAAATTTCCTGTATCATCTGGAAAAGACAACACAGGTGCCGAACTTAGTCTCTTCTTTAGTTCTTGGAAACTCTTTTCGCACTTCTCCGTCCAAACAAACTTCACTGATTTTCTTGTTAAATTCGTTAACGGAGTGGCGATTCTGGAGAAATCTTGAATAAAATGTCGGTAGTATCCTGCCAAACATAGGAAACTCCTCACTTCTGACGGTGTCTTCGGCTGATCCCAGTTCATCACAGCTTCTACTTTCGCTGGATCCACCGAAATCCCGTCTTTATCAATCACATGTCCAAGAAATTGAACACGTTCCAACCAAAATTCGCACTTCGAAAATTTTGCATATAATTTCTCCTTCCTTAACGCCTCCAGCGTCACCCTCAAATGTTCCACGTGTTTCTTCTTGAGTTTTGGAGTAGACCAGAATGTCGTCTATAAATACCACCACAAATTTATCCAAAAATGGTTTGAACACCCTATTCATTAAGTCCATGAATGCTGCAGGCGCATTCGTTAAACCAAATGATATGACCAAAAACTCATAGTGACCATATCTGGTTCGAAACGCCGTCTTTGGTATGTCCTCTTTTCTCACCTTCAATTGATGATACCCACTTCGTAAATCTATTTTCGAAAAATATCTTGCTCCCTTCAGTTGGTCAAACAGGTCATCGATCCTTGGCAATGGATACTTGTTTTTAATCGTGACCTTGTTCAACTCTCTATAATCAATGCAAAGACGCATCGACCCATCCTTCTTCTTAACAAACAATACCGGTGCTCCCCACGGGGAAACGCTCGGTTGAATATACTTCTTATCTAGCAGCTCTTGCAGCTGCACCATCAACTCCTTCATTTCTACCGGAGCCATTCGATACGGGGCTTTCGATATAGGGGCCGTTCCCGGTGCTAAATCAATTACAAACTCGATTTCCCTATCTGGCGGTAATCCTGGCAAATCGTCAGGAAACACGTCCGCAAAATCCCTAACTACTGGTATCTCCTCCAGTTTTGCACCCACCTTTCGGGTATCAACTATGTAGGCTAGATACCCTACACACCCTTGTCTCAACATCTTTCTGGCCTACATCATTGTCAGACAACTCGTTTGCCTAGGCGACTTGCTGCCATAAAATACTACCTTTGACGGAGTCATAAGGTTTACACACTTCTTTTGACAGTCAATAACTGCCCCATGGTTGAACAACCAATCCATTCCCAGAATGACGTCAAACTCCCCAAGACGAATTGGGATCAAGTTTACTGTCGTCACATGACCCTTAATATCTATCTGACAGTTCTTGTGGACAAACTTAACAGGAATCGCCTCCCTATTCGCAATTTCTATATTCATGGGGTAATCTAACTCTTCCTGAGGTAACCCTAATTTCTTAGCAAAATCATCGGATATAAATGCAGCAAGTAGCATCCGAGTCCAAACAATACATAAGCATTAACATTATTTACTGGAATGATACCTGACACTACATCCTTTGACCTGCACAGTATCCTGCACCGTCCATATTGAACGTTTTCGAGCGGTAGGGTCGGTTGGGCTGCGTGGGTCTTGTGATAGTCAGATTGCCTCCACCACCGCTGTTTCCCTTTCCTGAACTGGCTCCACCTGTAGTTGCTTTTCTTAGGGAACTCTCGGGCAAAGTGATCCTTCAACCCGCAGATGAAACATGCTCCTTTCTTTGGATTAGGGCAATTCGGCGCGATATGCCCCTCCTGCCCGCAGTTGAAGCACACCCGCTTACCCTTCAAAACAAGCACCCATATGGCTCTTTCCACAGTTGTTGCACACCTCCATCTTCTTCTTCTGATTACCCTGCTGACTTCCCGCAGAGTTACTATCATTCCATTTTCTCTTTTGGCTACTGCCCCCATGGCTACCACTTGCCTTGGTTTTCATTCTCATTCTTCTTTTTCTTCTGCTCCTGATTGTACTTAGACAGAGCATCACTGCCTCCTTCAGCGATAATTGCCTTCTCCAGCACTGCCGCAAAACGAGTTCAGTTGAAACATTGAAACTCGGCTATACAACCAGGGCTTCAATCCCTGCTCAAACCTTCTGGCCTTCCTCTCATCCGTGTTAACCTGATAAGGCGCAAACCTCGCCAACTCGTTGAATCTGGCAGCATACTCAGATACCGACATAACACCTTGCTTCAACTCTAGAAACTGTACTTCCATTTGGTTCTGAGCACTTACCGGGAAATAGGTTTCGAAAAAATATCTCCTTGAACCGCTCCCACCGGAATAATCCCTTGGCCGCCTCGAGTCTTATTTGCTTGCCACCAATAGCTAGCTTCTGATTTCAGCTATAAACATTGCAAATGCCGTCTTTTGGTCCTCATTGACCCTAGTGACATCCAAACTCCTTCTCCCATCTCCATGATCCACGTTTGAGCTTCGGATGGGATTCATAGTGTCGTGAATATTTCGGAGGTCCGACTGCCTTGAAGTATTTAAAGGTTGTAGCCTGAGCTTGTGGTTGATTTGCAAAGGCTCCCGTTAACAAATTTTACCAACTGCTGCATGGGATGAGCGTTGGCTTCTTCGTTGTTAGTTAGATCCCTCAGGGGTCTGTTGACGTGTTGGTTATCTTCTTGGAGGTATCTTACTGTTAAAAACAATTCGCGTCATTAGACTATTGCTCAATTACCTAAACATTTAAGTCTTAACTTCTAAACATTTATATAAAACACTTAACACACAGTACATCTGATAAACTTTCGCATTTTATTCATTAACTGCTTCAAAAACATAATAGAGATAACATCGTAGTTATTTACATCATCTATCCTGAAATCACAAAGTTTCAGAATTACATCATCATTCTTATCCCATTATAGAAACTGGGATTACAATTTATTCACTTCATAGATTCCTAATAACATAACTAATCACAATCTATGATGACATCCCACGACGCACAGCTTCCTGGCATTCCTGCTCCATAATGCGTGTCATCATCCTACGATCCATCACATATGGGATGACGATTTAGCTCGATCTTGAGCTCTATCCATGGTAAGTATGAAAAATATACTCCATCTCATCAATCTTGGCCTTCTTTGACTGCAATCTCACACTCAACACGATCTGCGCGATCAGCCTCCCTCAGCCAAGCTATCTCAGCTCTCGCCCGCCTTAGCTGACTCCTCTTTCAACTCATCTCGTACAATCTCATTCCTGGGCTATCAACTGTCCGCGTCGATACTCAGACTGTGCTAGCCTCTGCTCAGACCTCTGCAAGACGTGATTGAAAGGTCTTGAATCTCAGCATCCTTCTGCTCTAGAGTGGTTTGACGTTTCTGCAGCCTGTTCCTCTAAACTCCTCCTTTTCACTTTCTACATGAACCAGCTTCCACTCCACATCTCCAAGACGTATGTCTAGCTCCTCGATCTCACTGTTCTTCTGCTCCAAAGCAGTCTGTCGCTCAGCCCAGCTGCCTCTCTAACTCCTCCACTCTATCCTGCAACTCTACGTTGCGATCATACACCTGCTCCGTACATCTGAACACCCAAAGTAGATAGTGATATCCCCTCAGGGTCTTCCTCCTCCTCCTCAACCTCTTCAGGGTCCTCCTCAGGATCCTCCTCAGGGTCTTCCTCAGGATCCTCCTCAGGGTCCTCCTCAGGATCACTCTCAGGCTCATACTCATGACCTGTAACTGTAACCAATGGAGATGGCTCCCTCTGCACTAGCTGCTCATGAACCACGTGAATATCTCGGGGCTCCTCCTCCCTAGTCTGGCTGGGCTCTCCTCTATCAGTCATCCTGACAACAAAGTTTTAAGTTTTAATTACTAATCGATAATACTCGCGAGCACACAAGTTTGTTATCAAATAATCACATAGCACATAATCGTTTTATTGTCTTTCATGAATTTCCGTAATTCATTCCTTAGAACTCGATAAGAGTTTATCACCACTATATTCTCTATCTTCTAAAAGGCTACTACCCTAAGGTTTTCCCCACCTAAAGGTTCATAACCTACAGCTCTAATACCAACCTGTAACACCCCCAAATCCAGGTACTTAATTCCCACTGATTTGGTGTTCACTATAACATACATTCAAAACTATCTACCCAATAAAATAACAATTAAATAAACTTAAAGAAACATCTTCCCAAATGGGTTACATCTCCAAACTCTTAAACAAACAAATCCCAGGTTATCTTAACCTTAATGCATCAATGCGGAATAAAACATAATTTAAAACAAGTCTTGTTACAAATAATCATCAAGTAAATAGCAGGTCATTAGCTATTTATGCATCTTGCCCTTGCCTTTGCTCGTGGACGGCTCGTCCGACTTCTCAACCTTAGCTGCAATGATTAGTGCAAGAGTGAGCAAACAATTGCTCACAAGAACAATAACAATAATATTATATATGAAATGGATTTCAACTGAGGAATAATAATTTTCTGAATCTCAGTCAATAAATGATCAAAGTTTAAAAGCTCGTTAGAATGCTTGATTCCAAAAATATAGAATTCAAGATTTAGATATTATATCTGAGGGTCACAAGACCTCGAACTATGTCCTAGGTTGACAAGTATTTCTACTGTAACCTTTAACAGTCATATAGACTATGGACCAACATCTCGTACTCAGGGGGATCAACCCTTTGTACAATGTATTGTGCACAAACATTTTAACGCTGTCGCGTAAGTAATCCCCTAAGATTAGGGTTGTTCATCTCAGTTTATCGTCTGAATCCGTACCAAAAGGAACTTGGCTTGGAATAAGTATAGAAAATACTCTAAGTCTTTGAAACGTTCATCAACTAAGGACTAGCTGAATCAATAAGGGTTTGCTAGTCTAAATCATCAATAGAATTTGCTCAATAGAAACTGTACTTGAAGTTTGAATAACAAACAATGAATTGGAATAAAAACTTGAGTAATATAATCATGATAGTAACCTTGCTTGAATATCAATAAGCTAAGGTCAATAAGCTTGCTCAATAAAAATAAACTATGCTTTAAATGAAATAACAAGTTTAAAATAGGAAAACTTGCTCAACATAAAATAATAAGTTGAGATAAGGAACTTGCTATAAATAACTTTCAAGTTTAAGGGAGGAAAACTTGCCTCAAGCGTAGATTACAAATTTAAGTAATTCACGATCCTTAAACAACCTAAACATTTAATTATAAAATGGCAACATAATTAGTCAGAAAATTAAAAGCATTTAAGGCTTGCTCTTTATCTCATTTAGCATACCATAGTCAACAAATACTAGTTTAGCAACCATCTTGGTAATACATTAGTCACATTAATATAAGTTTAATTATGGCATCATAAACTTTCCAAGAAACAGAAAACAAAATAATAATTTTTTTTTTAAAACAGTAGTGTTTCTCTCCGGGGGCGAGAAAAAGCTTAACAAAATTGTCGCCGGGGCGAGGAAGTCGCCGGGGCGACGGTATGCTTAACAATTTTGTCGCCGGGGCGACGCTGTCGCTGGGGCGAAGAAATCAGTTCATTTCTATCGCCGGGGCGATAGA